>VXBO01010044.1:27143-77164 GCA_013400135.1 Rhinoptilus africanus
TTAGCTCCCTGGAAGAATGGAATAAATACAAATTATTCCCCTGTATACAAGTTGTGGCTGCAAGTGCTGCTAACTTATTCAGGGCTCCCTAGTGAATAAAAACATCCCAACATAAATTTACTGTGTATTATTCATGCTACATTTTAAGTTTTCAATCTGTCATGTCAACTGCTTTAAATCATATCTAAACCGATGTGCTAAACAGACGTCACTTTTAAACAAAAGGAAGTAAATTAAAGAACATCTTGCTGTACAACAGACATTTGTTTTGTATATTCATTTTCCAAGGACTTCATTTCTAGATCAAGACCGATAGAAGGTTGACAGAGAAGCAACTGATAATACAAACTATTTTTTGCAGATCAATTTTGCCTCCTAACTAGTAATACTGTCGTACTCAACAATTCAGCCTCAGTGATAAAATCTGACTACTCCCAGCTCGTAGAGTACTTATCATGTCTAAAAGGTAAATATGGTTTATTAACATAATTGTTCCTGCTCCTAGATTTTGAAACCTCTCCTGATAGTTGAAGATGTTCATACGACATTATTAGTAAAAGTCTTTGGCCAACAAGCTCATGGGAATCAACAGTAAGTTACAAAAATGAATCAGTGAACTTCCCATCGTAAAAGATTAGGTGTGCTGAGCACTAAAGAAGTACTCGAAAAGTAAAAAAACAGAAAAACAAATATTACAAACATATGTGAGGGAACAAAGGTGTGGAAGCAGCAGTAAGGTCTATTCTTTAAGTGTAAAAAAGTGAACGATAGTGGTGATCTAGCTGCTTTCACTCTTCAATGGGACAATGCTGCCTCCACATTCTCCAATGCTGTAACTGCATTTCAGAGGTGACAATGAGATACTTGCATCAGGAGGTCTTCTGTAGCAATGAAACTAGAGTTGGTACTCAGAGTGCTCAAACATGAGAAGGGGTTGTTCGTGTTTTTTCAAGAAATTCCACTAAGAAGCAAAGGTTACCAAGATGAATAAGTAAAACACTTAATCCTTGGATTAACTGAAAAGGAATACAAAAATATGAATATAAATAACTACACAGATCTCTGTTGGGAAGTACAGGAAAAGACAGAAACAAATGTAAGGTAATGGCAAAATACCCAGAACAGGCACAAATTTGCTTTTATTTGTTCTTACAGAATTTGTAAAAAGTTGTCTTCCAGTATCACCAACAGTAGGGCATTGACTCACATTTCAGTAACTTCAATTAAAAGCCACCAAACTATCTTGATAATAGCAGAAGCAGTTAGTTGCACATTTCAAGGTCTCTAAACAGTCATGACATGCTAATACAGGATCAAACATGATTAAAATATGGATCTATCAAAGAGGGGTAACTAATGTGTCACTCAGACATCTTCTGAAGGAAGCAACTGCAGCAGGATTGAATGCCACGTAAGGGTCATCACACTTGGGAATAAGTAAGGTACCATGGTTATCTTCAAAACTGAAGCAGTCCTCAGAATGTTATTTTTCAAGATGATTAGTCTTGAGGTAAATCTATTTCCCAGTAACATTTCTTAGTTCATAATGGCTATTTCTTAGCTTCAGACTTTAAATTCTGCAGCTCCTACCACAATGAAGGAATATATTTGGATGTGCTGCAGAAATATGGGGTTTGGGTGTGGCAAAATCCTTTCTTCAAAGGTCTAACTTCAAAATCCAATCTTCAAAGAACACAGGAAGGTATTTTGATGAGGAACAGAGAAAACAAGCCTGGATGGGAGACTCACAAGTCTTCATTGACCATCCTCCCATGTTCCTCCCATCTTTCCACACAAAGAACTGACGAATCAAGGTACAGTTTTGATACAACTAGAGAGAGATGAGGTCACATCTTTTGAGGAGCAAGATACAGAGTGGTGGAAGTCTCTTAAATGAAGATCATTACAGACCATGAAGAATCTGGAATCTAAGAGACTGCTAAAACTTCATTTGAGGTTTAGTTTAAGGACTAAGCTAAAATGGTGACTAACACACTTTGGGGACTTGCTGTTCCAGTAGTTATGTTAAAGTATATGCTAAAATTGACACAATCAAGAACATGTCTAAATACTACACTCTTAGGAGTTGGTCACTGCTTAGAAAGCATATGTGGAGGGAATGGACTAATTATGGGAAAATGCTTCATTCTTGAGTGGAATTAATTTTGGAAACAATAAAATCTTTTCCTTCATAGTATCAAAAATGGAGTTCTATATTCAATCAAAACATGAGGACTAAACCTGGAAAACATGGATACCTCGTTACCTAGGTTAATTTTAAAAGTCAAAAGAAGACTCAGTGTTTTTTTTGATGACTAAAATAACCTAAAACCCTACAACCTCTCCAACCTACAACTTCAGATATGTGGAGATTAGAGTATGTAGTTTTTGACGCTTTACAGGAGACACTTTGAAAGGCATTATGTTTTCAAAGAAGGGTTGAATACTTTTTAAAACCAGGGAAATCTAAGGAGTTTCAAGTTAGGCAGGAAAATATCACTCTGTCTTCATCAGACTGTTCTCAGTAATTTTTTTTTTCAGTTGGTTCTTACTTTTGCTCACGCAAAATGATTCTTATTTGCTGTTATATATAGGCAGCTGTATCAAGGCTGACCAATAGAAGCAATAATTAAAACAGCAGGTAGCCTTCATTCATTACAAAATAAATTGTACCTTTTACAATTTGCTTAGCAGAGCAATGGATAGAATCTTTGGTCACTTCCATATGGAGAAGTCTTCCTTTTCCTGATCACTGACATACCTTCACACTCCATATTTTGCTATAAAGCAGAATATGTTCTTTGCATTAAAGGAACCATCTCCAGCAATCCCCAAAGGAAATTATTCATTCATCAATTCATCAAGCTTAACCCTATTTGAGAAGAAAAGCTTTTATGATGACATACATGCACTCAGTTTCCTGGTTCTAGGGCTGTGAGACTAGACCATGTATGCCATTATTGTCATTACATGGTGGTCATTACAACATAGGGAAAGAAATATTCTCACAAATTCTTCAGGCAAAGAATAAAGTCTTGAGCAAGAGAAAGACAAAACATTAACCCTAAACCTGAGGCTGCTTCAAAAAGCCTTTGGAGAAAAGAAGGATAAGTTCAAAAGAAGGATGAGTTCTCTCCATCTTGGCTGGTGGTAAAATAAGCCTAAGCGCAACTCTTTGCATGATCAACACTGAAGGGCACTTAAAAAAAAAGAAGTGTCAAGGGTCAAGACTAGCTGGGTCTTTCATCTTCATCCCTGATCTTCTCCATTGATTTGCCAACTTGAAATACCTACTGCAGGATAATGACTGGTCCCCTAGAGGCATAAATGATTTTAAGATGTGAAGGTTGCTGCTCCTCACCTTCCTCTTAAAAAAAAAAAAAAAGAAAAAAGAAACAAAGGAAAAAAACCCGTTCTTGATTCAGATGACTTGTTGACAACAGACATGGTATTTGGATTATGAGCACATCAGAGAAACATATCAGTAAGTTTTGCCTTAGCAAACGTGGAAGGTAAATATGTAACCATACAGCACTGCAGTATATAGCACTCTGCCTTCCAGCAGAGTAAAACATTAGGTATAGAGCACTAGTTGAAACAAGCTGATGTTTAGTTTTAAACATCACCAGCTGGTCACTAACTGCCATGCAACCTCCAAGACAACCAACTGTATGTGCAAGATTCTGAACAGGAAAAGTTTCCCATTTAAAGTATGTCTAAATGGACCCTGAGAGAAAGAAAAAAAGACACTGAAATAGGAGAAAAATGGCTACAGCAAGCATGAGCTTCTCTCACGCTCCAAGTAGACACATTTTCTGATGTGGTTCAGCACTAAGAGGTGAGTGTTCCTGCTGATAGAAATCTATGCTGGCCACAAAAAAGGCTGGCGTGTCCTGATGCAAGATCATTGCTGATTAATGCCTTTGCCTGAAAAAGCTTATTTGTTATAGCTGAATGTTCCCAATGAATCGTGTTTCCAGAACACCTGAGTATAGCAGAAACAGCAGATCATCTCCATGCCTACTAAAATTTAAGGAACCTTTATTATACATTTTAATACCAGTCTTTTCTATCCGCCTAAGTGAATAAAAAGGATTAGCTGCTACTAATAGGGGTCCAGGAAGAGAATCAACATTTTTTTCCCAAAGCTAAAACACATTGAAATAAAGAGCAAGAAGAAAAACAGAGAAAGTCTTAAAGATAAATGTGTGATTGAGCTTACAAAATGCTCAAATTGTTATGACAGTCCACACTCAGGACTCTCTCCTATTGTAACTGGAAATGGAAACCAAAATAACAACAATAATTTCCTGGTAAAAAGGGAGAGAATTTAGACCAACTCGGATAAGAAAAAAACCTCTTAGAGTGGTTAAATAAAAAGTTGCCTACAACATCATTAGAAACACAGCTGAAAACATTCTCATGATTTATCAACTTTCATATGGCACTGGCTGCTCATTCAAAGACAAGTTGCATAACCAAAATACCCACAGCATATTTTGGCTCCAGAGGTTTCCAAAATTCATTTACTTACTTTGATTCTCAAGTAGTTTTCACCTTTCCACTTCTCAGGTCATAGATACGAGTGGGCAGGATAAGTCTACCCTGATTCCTTAGAGGGTATTATGTCTGGAATGCCTCTACTTCTGTGAAGGAGGTTAATGAATGAGAAAAGAGAGACTGAACTCAGTAATGATAACTAAAAAGAGAACATCCTTCCAAAATCCAAACCCCATCTAAAATGCTTAAGGATTTTAATTTCTTTTGTATTTTTACCAGTGTTACCAGCGGTACTTTTGCACTGTAAAGTTATTCTTAAGACAAAGCAGAAGTTAAAATTATGAGATAAATGCTAAAATTAAAACAAAGAAGCCCTAGAAATCTACTAGGAAAGTAAATTGTTAAGAGCCTTCCTTGTAATATTGACAACTAAATGGTTCCTGGTTAGTTTGCCAACCTGCTCATACACTTTCACTCATTAACAGAGCCTTCCCCCAGTGTAAATTGTACAGTGCACAGACACACTCAGACATATTTTATCCTCCTTTCCACATCCATTGCTGCATGCTTTTGTAGNCTATCAGGTGTGAAAACACATTGCCAAATTCCAGTAAAGACACTGAAACAAAGCAAAAGTTTATCAGTGTAGGAATTTTGACTGGGTCCCCGTGAACTCTAAGCATATCATGTACACCCCCTTTGATCTCTCTAAAGTTTCTTCGGTTTTACCCTTGTTGAAGCTGAAAATGTATTTTCTGAAGAGTTTACATACTTACTCTAGACCTAGTTAAATGGTCTCAACACATCTGCATAGACGGAGAAAACTCATTTCTATGGTAGCAAAGGTATTCTCTGTTTCTTTCTATCTCTCCAAAGGAGAGAAGCTGAATCTACTTTATTTTATGTTTTATTTTGAAAGTATGAAATCAGAAGAGAAGTAATCAGAATAAGCTGTGGAAGTCCACCTCTGCCAATTGCAAGAAAATAAGGAGAGACAGGAATAAAATAATACATATTGCTTCATGACCTCCCCTTTGTTTTAATCTTATATAGAGAGAGGCAGAAACAGTATTTTTCCATTTTAAGAGTTTCCTGATGCAAAATGAATATAGCAAAATCTCAAAGATCCGTAGCAACGAGAAAAATCCTGGACGTAAACTTCAGTGACTGGTTTAAATTCTATAGATTTCTTTTCCATTTGCTTCTCAGGTTTTATTTATCCTCTTTCCAACAAATTCTACCACCTGAAACTTGCTTTCATTTCTTTATATGAAAGAGTCATTTGAGGTGAACCAGGCCATTAGCAAACACTCCTGCCCTAGGGATAGTACAATATTTGCTTGGGGGAATCATTGAGAGGATCCTGGCTCTGGGAGTCACCCCAGGGATCCGCTTGGGCACGCCATTTCTCTTGCTGAGCTGGGCTCACTCAAGCAAACACGCTGGCATCTTGGTAGGGGCACGGATTGCCTTTTTCCCATGACTTTTTCCCTGTGCAACCCACACATGATGGGAATTGGAGGGAGGCTTCTGCCCCAGCTGCAGAAGTTGCATCTGAGCAAGCACTCTGAAGTTACTCACTCAGTCACTTAATCATGCTGACTAGTGGAAGGGTCAGACAATAGTCTGACCTTTATGGAGTAGCTGTCAAAAGAAGGAGACCAAAACCATCCATTTTCCAAAAACAGTGGCACAAAAATACAAAATGTGTTAAGCTGCACATGCGGTGGACTGTGTCCTTAAGTTCTTCCAACATACAGACGACATGTTGTTACCACTGTCAGTGTCTCCTCTCGGTCTCATTTACCTCAAATCCCTCAGGCAGAGTAATAGTTTTAACGAAGAATAGCATTTCAGGAAAATATTTAATATACTTTATTTATGAACGAACAGATTTTTTTCTTTGAGAAGCAAGCTTAAGTACGCAACCTTGTGTGCCACATTGCACAGAAAATCATGGGTGTTCCAGAAACAGAAGAACTCTATTGACGTTCATAGGCCACAGAGCAGTGTGGTGACATCTGTTTTGGGATCTTGTGAGGAGACACGCAACCACTCAGTGCTGGTTCTTCTCTCAACCTCACCTAACACAAATGAGTAATAACCAGCTATTACTACCACAAAGCAGCTGCTTGACAACTCTGGAACAATGTGGCAGCTTCGTCGCACATTAGAGAGGCCACGCAGCCCTGCACTCCAGCTTTGCTGTGAAGGCTGGGTGCCAGGAAGAACTCTAACTCCAAAGACCACAGAACTGACTTTTCAAAGTCACAGTTCGTGCACATTAACTAGAAAATGTAGGACACGACATATGCTCATCTTCTAAAGAACTTCAGTGCCAAGGCATAATGATCTCTCTGCTTTCTCAATTTGTAGATTAACTGTTGGTTTTTGTTTTCCTTAGGGTTTCTATAGGTCATGCAGGGAATGCAAGGATCTAGTCCAAAGAATAAGTTAATGGCAGTAGCAAGCAGATATAGATAATGAAGCTTTGTGACAAGGCTAGCATTTCCAGAACTAACTCCAAAGCTCATTACATCTCAAAACACTTTTTTTCTTTCAAACACGTACATAAATATATATACCCACATGCACAGACGGGAAAAGCAAGCTATCCAAACTTTAATGAAATGTGGCTAATTCTTTTCAGGATAAACGAAGAAAAACATTTTTTTTCCTTTTTGTTTAGATCTGAGCCTCAGAGACTGGATAATCAGTAGTTACATAGAATTTGCGGTCGTAACTTTGTTAAAAAGCTAAAGTCACTGTATTTTCTGGCTGTTGTTTTTGAAAGAAACTCCTTTTTCCTCTGCAAGATAAGTTCCCCTGAATATTTTTTAATGTCATATGTTTAGGGACAGAGATGCTCAATAGAGATAACACATGTTATATGACAGGAGACAAGGTGACATTAAGCTGCCTTAATTTCTCTGTATCAAATAAACAGGATTATTGCATAAAATTGATCTTAGGACACTTTTAGTGATTGATCAGTACATCTTTTTAGGATTTCAAAGGAGTCTGCTCAAATCCCATAAATAATGTTTTATTTTTAAATCTAAGTTATTTTCCAGCTGCATTCTTCTATGTCTGTCACTGTTCAAACATCTTATTTAGAGAGCTAAGGAAATGATAGCTCATCACGTAGGTAGTCCTGTGTGTCATTTTGTTTTCCTGTCATAGATTATTATATTGTGTACCTCACCTACTTTCAGGCAAACTTTGCTACAGTTCACACAGTGCTAACCACAGATTTCTGCAAAAATGTTTTTGATCCTTCTTCACACAAATGGATAAATATTAATTTCATGCTCTTTTTTAGAATTTAATAACGTTACTCTTGCATGTCACTTTTAATTTGGAATTTACCTTATGAATATATATAAATATTTTGTGAGCTCTAGACCAAGTTCTATCCTTATCTGTAAAAATGAAAAAATGTTGAAGAACACAAAATGGTTCTTACTGACAAAGAATTTCTGAAATAAGCTGCAGCTTTGTGTATTGACTTTTAGTCGCAAACAATAGTAAGTGTAAGATAATTCAGCCTTTACAACCAGTACAGAAAGCGGAATCTGTCTCATTTTCAGCATTAGGCAATACATGAAACCCACCTGGGGATCCTGGGAAAGCCCATTCAACACTCACTTTCAGCTTCGTTTTGTTTTTCTCCTCCCACTGCCCGGCCTACATGAACTCTGACGGACATACAATCCTTCTTGTTTTCCCACCTGTAATGAAGTATACCGGAGCAAAAGCCCTGCGAGAAGAACTCAGTTACAAAATCTCTCTTAACCCATTACATCTGCAGCAGTCACCTAAATTGGCTGTATGTGCTGTGTTGTTTCACTTTAAACACACTCTACCTTTAGACACAAACAAGGCAAAATTAAAATGTGTGAACCCGTGCCTTGAGAAAAAGACACCCTGTCTTTTCCAAGGATTGCACAGAATGAGCATTTTTGACAATATTTATATATGCTGGGTTTTCAACTCTACCTTGGACCTCCAGCGTACAACGATTCTACACATACACACCCACACTGTACACACATTGGCATATGGTATTTACAGTACACCTTCCATATTATCATATAGCTTCCTTATTTCCCACTATGAAACACAGAGAAAATTTATGCTGTGTTGCATACAGTGTGCTGTGTTCAAGTGAACTTTACTACATACAAAGTTTCAAGAGCAGGTCTGTGCGAATCATTAACTTTTCAAAAGGCACCAGTTCCCTTCTGTCATTAATGACATGCGTAACAGTTTAATGTAATGCTACTTTTAATTATCAGAGCCCTTTCTTTTAAATATCAAATTTCCCTCTCTAAATTGTCCTGAGTTCTCTTTACAGTCTCATCTGTCACTGTAAATGTCATCACTTTATTCCTCCTTTGGATGCAGTGACAGGCCCACTCTTATCCCCAGCTTTATCTCTTTTTCCATCCTTTATTGTACTACAAAGATCCCTCTTTCATAGTTTACAGCTGTATCCGCTTTCCACACGTGGCAAATGATTGCCTCGGTAAAGGTATTTTCTGTTTCAATCTTGCATTTTCCCAAGGGAGAACAAAAGGGACAAGCTTTCTGGAGTTGGTTTCACTGAGAAAATTGTTTAGAATTGCCTCATTCCTCAACAGATTAACGAATGCATACAATCCCGGCTTAAGTGCTATTGTACAGCACAATTTGTCCATTATACTTTGTCCTTTCCATTTAGAAAACCCCCTCACCAATTAAAGTAATACAGCCTTCCAATACCTGCTCCCAATTAAATCTGAGCTGTATTACCTGCCTTGATGCAGCTGGTCACAGATTCCTACCACTTACTAGCATTCATTAGTCCCATTCATTATAAAGGGGCTGGTGGCAGGAATTCAAGCTACTGGCTTTATTCAGGGGCCATCAAAATTATCAGCTTTCAGCACAAGGCCCCAATAAGAACAGGATTAAGTGAAGGGAGAGGGAATTCATACAGTAGCGAAATGCCATTGTTTCTACTTTGCTCATATCTGTTCTATCCCAGTGCATCAGGAGCATCCAGTGGGTGTACAAAAGAAGACAGCTGGTCACAATTGGAAGAAAGCCTTTTCCTCATTTGCTTTCAGCATAGCTCCTTATTTTGTTTTCCTGTGCCTCTTGCCTCCCAGCCTCCTTACTCCAAAAGGTAGCCTATTGTCTGATCTGGAGCCTACTTACAGATGTGATCATTAACCACTTAAGGTCTGCTGCTGCAGCCTGGCTCAGTACGGTTTAAAGACATCGTTTCACTTACTGAGATGAAAAAAAAAAAACCCTAATTTTTCTGGCAATGTGAAAAACCATCAAATTGTTGAGATCTCACTGCCCAGCTCAAGGGGGCTTTTCCAGGCATGCGGTGCTCCTGAGATGCTCTGCGAGGTGATCGCATGCAGCGTGGCTGGTTGCATAGCAGGAAAAAAAGTATTCTGCTGCTCTTAAGTGGTTTTAAGTGTCAGTGCTCACTCTGTAATCAGAGCTTCCAGGATTTACTAGATGGTAAGACAAGCATCCACACTCTAAGCCTTGGGGCTGTCACAAGTGGAGGAATTTGGGAGGGGGAGGAGGAGAATTACTGTCACCTGGTACACGCAGGTGGCACAAAGCTGTTACACCCCAGCTCTGCCCACTCTAAAGACTGTGGTCACGTTGTGGTCCACTGCTACCCCATCTAAGGACAGTGCAAGCAGGAAGATTAAAAAACGAGGAGAAACAATAATATTATTTAGTTGAATGCAGTGAATGGAGAGGCTTGAAAAACTCAATCTAGCCCATTTTTGGACCAATTTTAAACTAATTCTTTACTACAAACACTCATCTCTTATCAAGGTTCAGCAACATATGCATATCCATAGCATTTTTTAAGGTGGTGGAGGATGTATATTAGTGTTTTCCTCTCAATTAACTTCTAGGCAATTTTCCCAGCTAAATACATAACATCTTTGGCAACATGCCAACCAAAACCTTAAGACCCAACACTAAATTCTGTACTTATACAGGCAGCTTAGATTTTCATGCGGTGAACTGGCAGAATGCCAGTAACTCCCACCATAAACCTAGCAGTAGGAACACTATATATTTTTTTTTATCAAGAAACTCTACTTTACTTTTCCAAGACCACTTGAAAACTGCACCATTTTAATGTTCCTTTAGCACAAAATAAAAGAAAGGTTTAACCTGCTATTAAATTAACCCAATTAGCCATTTATTTCATGTAACCTTACACTTCTGATGGCATTAAATCAAACACACCAACATGTGGATTTTTTTTTTTGTAAGTTATGGTAATTACACACTGCACGCTAGACAATAAATTTCTCGCTAGCCTTTTGCCCTGTTCTTTCTCTCTGGAAGAAGATTATTAGAACAGAAACGTTTCAAGACCCCTCCTTGTATACCTCCTGTAACACTGTATTGGAATAAGACAGAATATTTATGCAGTTAAACGAAAATAAAAAACAGAGAAAACAGAGTGGGGAGGAGAAAACAAGGGGGAGGGGGGTGAAGAAAAAGCAAAAAGAAAAAAGAAAAAAAAAAAAGAAAGTAAAATATTTATAAAGGGCTGACTTCCAGTCATGATAAGTTGAAGTGCTGGTAAGAATAGTCTTTATTTGCTGTCCTAGTCATGTGACACAAATTATGTACCAGAGGCCACTGTTTGCTATATGCCTTTGGGGGGTGAGGAAAAAGAAAACCTAGTTCAAGTAAAACCCGTCAATAATTCAGAGTGAGAATCTCCAAATCTCTCTCTGCTGCATCCACAAAGAGAGAAGCCCAAGATCCATGCGTGGATCACACCTGCCCCACTGCTGCTCCAGAAGCAGGATGTTCCCTGATGCCCCAGCCCTCCCTTGCCCTCCTGGCAATGCCTTTGGTACCCAGGTTGCCTCTTCTGCCACCCTGTCCTTGCCAGCAGGGCTCTTCTTATACTGGTGCCATTTTGTCCCATTTTCAGATGGGCACCGAAGCGGGTTTATCCAAGAGCAGGAGGCAGAGGGTGCTCCGTTATGGCAGCCGCTCCCAGCTCCCCGGCATGGTGTGTGTGTTCAGTGCCTGGTGAGAGGGAGCAGGGGCAGCTCCTCCACCACAGAGCAGCATCCCCACCGCACGCTGTGCCGGCGCATGGCCCCAGCAGGAAGACTGTCAGCAGCATATTGGATATCCTCACAAAGCGGAAAGAGTGCCCTCCGTGGTTCTGTTTAGATGTCTTCCGTGGGGCTTACTTTCGAGGATGGCTCTGGCTTCTGACCCTTCTGCAGATGGCGTAACTGTTGCCTTGGCAGGCTGCCACTCACTTCCGCTTCACAGGCTCACGTTCCCTTCCCTTTACAACGTGGGTAACCCTGCTCACTGCCTGTAATGCCTCCCTCTTCTTTTTTTATCCTTTTTTTAAAAAAAAAAATTATTTTTTTCTCTTCTGTTATAGTTCCCTGGCAGGCACAGCTCTTTGGCTCCAGAAGCTTGTTAGGTATTTGTCACTGAAGATTTTATTCTTCCTTCCATAAAGTTCACTCCAATGACGAAACTAATGGAGCACTCTAAGAAACATCACGATATTCTAGCTAAAGGCAGCCAAAAGAATGGCTGAAGCATCTTTCCTTTTTTTTTTTTTTTAACTTGGCTGTCAGTGTTTTAATTTCTCAATTAACTTCACTCGTAACCCTACTAAGCATTAACAATCTTTTGAATCTTATGAGAGTTTTTAAATATGAAGGGCTTTGTTATCTTCACAGACTTTTAAAGATAGATTGATAAACTGTAAATAGTATGAATTTGATATGGCAGCTTGAATTGATATATCTAGAAGACTTTCTGAAATAAATTACTTCCAAGCCATTATCTGTTATTAACTCTTCAGGAGTCACACAATATACAGCAATGTGAAATATGAGCTGTTTGTCTGAAAATACATAGTTCAGTACTGTAGAAGTACAATATTTTGCATTTGTTTCCTCTCTCTGATCAAACTTTTGTACCTCAATTACGTACTTCACCTTTGTAAGATTTTTGCCTCTAGAACATGCCCTCTGCAGTTCTGAATTTACATCTCTTCATATTCAAAGGTAAACCTTTAAGATTTTAACTTATGTAGTACTTAGAGTCACATTTTTCATAAAAAATTGCACCACGCTCTACATAAAACCCCTCAGTTTTGGAATACTGAGAGCCAGGCCAAGATTCCAGTATCCTGGTTTCTTCCTAAGCAGGCTGAAATGGGGTGAAAAGGGAATGAGAAGGTCACAAGCTGTCACATCTTTGGATGATGGAGGAATTCATAGAGAGCCCTTGAGAAAAGTCTGTTGAAGTCATAGAGTCTGACCCCCAAATTCTTACAAAACTGAGCAAAAAGGGGAGATGTGTTTGCACATGTGTTTTGCTGCTCCAAGATGCACTGTTGCAGACTGTGCAGTTTATACCTTTCTTGGGATTTTCATTTAATCCCGTATTCAGGGGAAGGTGGTTCTTGAGCAGAGGATAGATATCAGAATTTTCTCAAAGGAGAATGAAAAACTTCATTGTGGGATAACCTTCTCCCTGACTCCTGTTTCCCAGAACGCTAGATGTTGTCATGTGGTCTGATTCTCTAGCAGTTAATGGTTCCCATGTAACTCGAAACATTCACATCTTTTAGATAAACAGACTTAATACTCAGTTGAGTCTGAGCCAACTGCTCTGTCTCCACTGGATCATCTTTTTCAGGCACTGGGTTCTTCTGGTGAGGATGAAAGCAGTACCAAATACAAGTGTGCCAGCTACTTCTTTAGAGCACATAGGTCTGTGCCATTATTGCCTCTTCTTAGATTACTCCCAGGTCCACAAAGCACTGGGTAGACTAGTAAGAATTTCCCATCTCTTCACCCTATTTATTTACATTCAGTGGGTCACTTATACACAAAAAGAAAAAGAAAAGAAAAAAAAAAAGAGAAAAAAGAGAGAAAAAAAGCAAAAGACCAAAACAAACTTTCAGGGTGCCTCTTTTCAAGGAACATCTTCCATTTATCTATATTTCCAGGGCTGTTCTCTGCAGTGAAAAGGAGCTTTGAGACACCCTTTTCAACCTCCCTGGATTAGCAATTTTAGCTGTTATGGCACTGCCACTCTTTGAATTTGAATTTTTGCCCATATCTAAAGCAAGTCTTTCCTTATGCTTGTAGGTACGCAGTAGCTATTTCTAACGTCTGTACTACCTCCTGACTGGAATGTAATTTATTTCCAGTATAATAGGAGGTTCGGAGATCTGTAGGGTAACGGTCAGCTTTGTCACATGCTCTTGTTGCTCACTGGAGGTGGTCTTGCTTGCAGACTGTGGTCCCTTGGGGATCTGTGGCCTTAGCCAAACACATGTGCACTTGCTATCCACGTTTCATATAACCCATTCACTTGTGTGTTCATCTACCATGCCACTAATTACTGGAACTTTATTTTGTTATATGAGAAAATTCCATGAAAAATTTCAGCGATGTACACATACTACCTTGTAATGATTTTAGTCTTCTTCCATTTATCCAGAACAGTGGATGTGCTTAACAACTGCACATGGGAAGAGACTACTCTGCAGGTAGTACTGACATAACATTTCTGGTCCTCAGTCTGGGTTCAAATGAAGCATTGGTTTTCTATGGGTACAATAAGATGCTTTGCAAAGCTGAAGTAAATAGTTTGACTCTTCTCATTTTTCTTGTCTAACTTCCCCTTGAATATTTGGTTGGCTTTTTTTTTTATGTTATGCTTTGGACCATGGATATACTTTGGAAGTGAGAAAAACATACTGTGAGTTGCCATGATTTTCTCTGGAAGTACTTTTTTTTTTCAACCCTAGTCTATCAACTTTGCTTTTTTCTTTAAAAAAGTCTGTGTCCAAAATAAAGACAAAGATGTTATGCCTGTAATAGACATACCAAGCTTAGCATGTCTTTTGAAGCTTCTTTGCATTATTTTTAGCTTCTTATTTCTAAGAAAGTTCCTAAAAATCTTGTTTGTGGTTACATATACCATAATTTCTCAAAGCCATTTTGATATTCACACTTTCTTTCTGTGAAACTACATGGAAAAAAGGCCTGTTCCAGGACGGTTTCTTATGTCTTCTGTTCATCTTCAACTTGCATCTCTCTGTGGCTTTAAGATCATGAACATTTTCTAATGTGCTACAGGTCTCGCTATTCTACTATGTATGTCGATGACTTTTTTTTTTTTAGTTAGGCAATAACTATTTCTGCATTGATGCCAATACTCTCCACCTGGACACGTGAAATAGGCCAATTTCCCATCTCCAACAGCGCACAACAGCAGACAGCTAGAGAACAATATAAGAACAGGGCAAGCAGACTGTGACACTTCCCAGCCCCCAGCACTTTTAAGCCATGGATGGTAGTTTTGGACTTCTTAGTCTTTGATGGATTTTTCTTCTGTCATTTATCAGCCGTCCTGGATAACTGGGGAGGTTCAAGTTGACTGGAAGTTAGCAAATGGGACACCCATCAAGGAGGGCTGCAAGGAGGGCTGCAAGAAGGGCTGCAAGGGGTATCCAGGGAACTACAGGTCTGTAAATCTGACCTTGGTGTTGAGAAAGGTTATGGAGCATATCATCTGATCTTCTTCTATTATAAAATGATCCGCTTAGTGTATGAGGGAAAGGCTGTGGATGTTGTATACCCAGACTTTAGTAAAGCCTTTCACAACGTTTACCACAGTGTAGTGCTGGAGAAACTGGCTGCTCATAGGTAAAAAACTGGGCTCAGTTTTCTCTGTGGGATCCAAGGTGGATGGGTTTCTGTTTTCTGTTTTATTTCGTTTTGTTTTTCCAAGGATTAGTGCATATTTGGACTTTCATATATTTTACCACATTTGCTGAGCTGTGCTCCTCCACTGATTCCTTTCTCCATTGGAATTTTGGGAGCTTCACAGTGTGTAATCCTTCTCTCCAGACCTTGGAAGATATTGTCACATACAGAATTGTTTGGATACACATAGCAGTTTTGAATCTGCAGCAACCTCATGCATATTGCAAGAGTGTGGCCAGCAGGTCGAGGGAGGTCATCCTCCCCCTCTACTCTGCCTTGGTGAGGCCCCACCTGGAGTACTGTGTNCTCATTTCATAAAATAATTTCTGATTTTTCTCCAGGACACAATGCCTTTTTAGAGATTCTACTATCAAGTCTCAACATTGGTTTGATAACAGAATTTACCGTTTGATTTTTTTATTGTCTTTGCATTTAATATTATTTTTTTCCACTGTGTGTAACAGGTGCTGTCCACATCCTGCCAGTCTCATGGATGCAGACAATATTTCAGCTTTGCAAAGAGCTAGACTTTTCCTATGGTTTTTCTCTGGGATGCCACTCATTCAGTCTCAGTGTCAGTTGTAAATGTTAGTATTATTTCTTCCAGAAACTGTATGCAGGAAGATATTAGTTACCAGAACAGTAGTACCAAGGCGTTTAAGCTTGCTTCATCATTTTCCTTCTCTTTATTCTGTTTTGTAACCAAACAGTATCATTGTTGCTAAAACTCTCTCCTTGTAGGTGTTCTCCAACTGTATTACTCCCACTGCTTCACTGTTTGCCGATGTGATGTACTCAAACATAATGTCTAATGTAATTATGTTCCTTAGGCATGGGCGTTTCTTTTCCTTCGCATGGTGCAATCCACTACTATTGCAAATGTGCATCAATGGGTTTCTGTCACTTTCTTCAAGAAAAATACTACACAGAAGTGTCATTCTTGTCCTCACTATGAACTCCTTTTAGGTGAAAGTATGTATTTTGTGACATCCTGACACTTTCATATTGATACTTCTAAATAATATTATACCCATTTGAATATCTGCTTTGGATAGGTCAAATACTTTGACTATCGCATTGAATTATTTTTCTAATGCTTGTAATTTTCCTTCAATTACTTTGATTTGGATCCTGTATAGTACAATTCTTATGCATTTCCATTTTTTAAAGCAGGTGGTTTGGGTTTTTTTCAATATAGTGTGTAAACCAGCACTTAGTTATTTTAGTGGGGTATTTTTCTAAATTCTCCTTACTTCTTTCTTTTTCTTTTTTTTCTTCCTTTTAAGTAAGAAAATGTTTCAGATTTGATTTTTCAAGGCAAACAATCTCAAATGGGTTAAACAGCCTGTCTGGATTTTCTCCCTCTGCTTTAATAAACTTACAACTAGAAACCCAGGCGCTGTAGATACTGCTGCCATTTTGCATGGTACATAATAGCAAATGAATAGCTATTTAGATTTACAGATTACTTATTAAGAAGATATGATAAAGATATCATCTCAGTTAATTCTTTCTATCCTTAGTCCCATCTTCTGATTAGTTTCAGTAAGCCATGCTTTATTTCTAACACCATGAATTATTTTTATTTATACTGCTCACATAAATGTGGAATAAATAGAGAAGGGTGCATTAAAAAAACTTTTAGGACAAATAATTCAAACTACACCTTCCCCCTCAGCAGCTCAGCTGAATTCAGCACAATGAAGATGGGAGAAAGGGAGATTGCCGCATGAAGAAGAGTCCTCATGTTACTGCTTTGCTTCTCTTAACAGAGTTCTCATTAGTTATCAAAATATTGCATTGATATTGTCCAGGACTTTTGTAACTTATTCGAATGGTTTCACAATGGAGATGGGATGGCTGTACATGTAGCTGATTAGATGGTGAGGAGAAAACACTTTCTGGAACTCAGTCCAGAAGAACAGGTGGATCTAGACCACTGTCTCCCTCTTGAGGGGCATTTTTGAATATATGTATATTTATATACATATATGTATATGTGTGTATATATTATACATATACCTACATATATATAGCATATCACAGAATCACAGAATCATAGGGTTGGAAGGGACCTTAATAGATCATCTAGTCCAACCCCTCTGCCAGAGTAGGGCCACCTTAGAGAAGGTTGCACAGGAACGCGTCCAGGCGGGTTTGGAATGTCTCCAGAGACGGAGACTCCACCACCTCCCTGGGCAGCCTGTGTCAGTGCTCTGCCACCCTCAAGGTAAAGAAGTTCCTCCTCATGTTTAGGTGGAACTTCCTATGTTCAAGTTTGTGCCCATTCCCTCTTGTCCTGTCACTGGGCACTACCAAAAAGAGCCTGGCCCCATCCTCCTGACACCCACCCTTCAAGTATTTATAAGTGTTGATCAGGTCCCCCCTCAGACGCCTCTTTTCCAGGATAAAGAGACCTAATTCCCTTAGTCTATTTTCATGAGAGGTGTTCCAGTCCCCTAATCATCTTAGTAGCCCTATGCTGCACCCTCTCCAGCAATTCCTTGTCCCTCTTGAGCTGGGGAGCCCAGAACTGGACACAGTACTCCAGGTGGGGCCTCACCAAGGCAGAGTAGAGGGGGAGGATGACCTCCCTCCACCTGCTGGCCACACTCTTCTTGATGCACCCCAGGATGCCATTGGCCTTCTTGGCCACAAGGGCACATTGCTGGCTCATGGTCATCCTGTTGTCCACCAGGACTCCCAGGTCCCTTTCCTCAGAGCTGCTCTCCAGCAGGTCAGCTCCCAACCTGTACTGGTGCAGGGGGTTATTCCTCCCCAGGTGCAGCACCCTACACTTGCCCTTATTGAATTTCATGAGGTTCCTCTCCGCCCAGCTCTCCAGCCTGTCCAGGTCTCTCTGGATGGCGGCACAGCCTTCCGGGGTGTCAGCCACCCCTCCCAGCTTTGTGTCGTCAGCAAACTTGCTGAGGGTGCACTCTATCCCCTCATCCAGGTCATTGATGAATATATTGAAGAGCACTGGGCCCAGTACTGACCCCTGGGGAACACCGCTCATCACTGACCTCCAGCTAGACTCCACGCCCCTAATCACAACCCTCTGGGCTCTGTCTTTCAACCAGTTTTCTATCCACCTCACTGTCCATTCATCTAACCCACTCTTCCTAAGCTTCCCTAGGAGGATGCTGTGGGAGACCGTGTCAAACGCCTTGCTGAAGTCGAGGTAGACCACATCTACTGCTCTCCCCTCATCCATCCATCCAGTCACACCATCATAGAAGGCGATCAGATTAGTCAGGCATGATTTCCCCTTGGTGAATCCATGCTGAGTACTTCTGATGGCCTTCTTCTCCTCCATATGCTTTGAGATGACGCCCAGAATGAGCTGTTCCATATCTTTCCGGGGATGGAGGTGAGGCTGACTGGCCTGTAGTTCCCTGGGTCCTCCTTCTTGCCCTTTTTGAAGACTGGAGTGACATTGGCTTTCCTCCAGTCTTCAGGCACCTCGCCTGTTCTCCAGGACCTTTCAAAGATGGTGGAGAGCGGCCCAGCAATGACATCTGCCAGCTCCTTCAGCACCCTTGGGTGCTGAATTCATACACATTCGTATGTGTATGAATGCTAAAAAATATCATCAGCCTAGAACAGTGGATATTATTTCATAGATGGTTGAAAGAATCAAGCCTTCTTTTAGTGCAAAGACTTACATTGCTTCCCATGGGAGATATATAGTTTAAAATTAGCTATAAATTAAATCATCTAGAACATTCTAATCAAATCTGTCATTATCTTTAACCCTTTGAGCCCTGTGCTGGGCATCGAAAAGGACTGTCATGGTTTAACCCCAGCTGGCAACTAAAGTCCCACACAGCCACTTGCTAACTCCCCCGAGATGGGCTGGGGGAGAGGATCAGAAGGGTAAAAGTGAGAAAACTCATGGTTTGACATAAAGACAGTTTAATAGGTAGAGCAAAAGTTGCACACACAAGCAAAGCAAAAAAAGGAATTCATTCCCTGTTTCCTGTGGTCAGGCAAGTGTTTGGCCATTTCCAGAAAAGCAGGGCTCCATCATGTGTAACGGTTACTTGGGAAGACAAAGGCCATAGCTCCAAAAATCCCCTCCTTCCTTCTTCTTCCCCCTGCTTTATATCCCCCTCTTCTTTTTTCTTTCCCCCACTTTATATGCTGAGCATGACACTGTATGGTATGGAATATCTCTTTGGTCAGTTGGGGTCAGCTGTCCTAGCTGTGTTTCCTCCCAGGTTCTTGCGTCCCCCCAGCCTGCTCGCTGGTGAGGTGGTGTGAGAAGGAGAAAAGGCCTTGACTCTATGTAAGCACTGCTCAAAAACAGCTAAAACATCTCGGCATTAACAGCACTGCTTTCAGCAAAAATCCAGAACATAGTCCCCTACCAGCTACTGTGAAGAAAATTAACTGTCTCTCAACCAAAACCAGCACAGTATACACCTGCAGTCATTTAGATTCACACATTTTCTACAACTTTGACTCACACTTCTTCTCTCCTGTTCTCCAGTTTAACAACTAATATGTTTTTCTACAGAGGTAGCTCATACATGCAGGATCATTTTTCTCCCATGACATGCACCTCACCATAAGTTTCAGCTGTGTTACTTATCTCCCACACCTTATTGCTTCTCTGAAGGAAAAAAATAGAAAAGCAATGAAGTTAACTGGCATAATAGCAATAGTCACCAACTGGAAAAGGGTAAGAAAAAAAAACAGCAGAAGTAAAAGGTACAGTGAGAGATGTCAAGAAACTAGAGGTGTCATCCTCTGATATGACACAAAATAAGGATGGGTTTTATTTAGGCATTTTGGGAACAATTTTTATTTTTAATTTTTCTTCTCTATTTAGGCCTTTAGTTGAAAATAGTTACAAGACAACACTACTGCTATTTCTCCTTCAGAGCTGGATTTCTTCTGTCAGTGCTGCAAAATCTGTTCTATATAACTTTTGTCTGCTGGCTAGCCAGAGGTTTTTAGGAACTCATTATTTGCTGTTATGCCTTACTCACAAGGCTTTTTATGTAACTTTTCTATTCACTTTCTTAAATCAGTAACATCGAAACTGCTGAGCCTTAGATCTATGCTTCACTTTCCTTTTGGTAGGTTTGGCCAAAAGAAGGCCTGGTAAAAGACATCATGCATCTCGCTTGCACAACAAAAGATCAGGAGTGTGAGCTAATATGCTCATGAAGCTATATCACTTTGGCCATCCATCAGAATGCATAATCTGTGACTGCAGCTATAGGGACCTGCACATCAGCTTGTTTGGCTTCAGGACTGCTGCTGCTGGAGATGATCCTGATAGGGACATAAGATATGAAATGCACCTTTTGATCTCTGCTACAGGAACTGCAGGAAACCAGCTTTAACTAGGCATATAATAGGTCAAAATGATCAAAAGGGTGGAAGAGGAGTTAACTAATAAAAGACTGTGACCCACTGCTCAAGGCAGGTAGCACTACATGTCAAGACTGAGTAGAAGACAGGTGTTAAAAGACCTCAGTTCCCTGATGTACATAGGTTTGATCTTCCACAGGTGTAATGATTTTAATCTCTGTAGGACCCCCATTCATCATCATCGTTCCATTCATCACCACTGAAGATCAATGGACACATCAGTTTTAGGCCAAACACAGCATATGCAGTAACATATTGAACAAAATAGCGTATGAGGGAGGCAGAAGGGAAGGATGCTTAACATTCAATGCTTAACTTAGAAAGCAATCTTTCTAATCACTCAGTGCAGAAAGGACAGATTTCCCTTGAGCGAAAACCCTTACAAAGGTATCCAGGACAAAGCCTCATGGTGCTACAGAAGGAGAGGATGTGGCAAAATGTTCAAAACTCCCATTGCTACTGTCTTTCCCTTACCCCATGGTGTGGCGAACAAGAAGGGAATAGGGACTAATACATGCTCAGTTTCAGATGTTCAGGGTCACAGCTGCAAAAAATAAATAAAGAGAATCAAGCACACATATAGCATTAAGAAAAAGGAGACTCCAAGGCCCCTTCCTTAATCTCTCACTATAAATCCTGTTGCATATATTTTATTTGGCAGCAAGCTATTTCAATAAATAACACTGGCATTTTTCAAACAAGTCAGCTCCAATTTTGAGCCCTGGTGTGCTAAGGACGACGGTATCTTCACCTCAATTCTTTAGTCCTGATTAGCATTTATGATAAAAGTTTTTTTATTTATTTTCATTCTAATTTTTAATGTTTCTGTAAGTGAAACAGACACTCAGCTTCATATTAAGAGTCACAAAATCTGTTAAAGAGTTACTGTTCTAAAATCGATGATTAATGAAACCTTTGCACACTGGTGATGCCTTTAATAATTATTTCACAAGTCTGGACTCAGGTGTCATGATAATTACAACCAATAATGGCTCTAATACCTTTTGAATTGATTACCATGGATCTGTTCATACTTGCCAAGAGACAAGCTGAAGACTGCTACAGATAGACTGATTTGCACCTGAAAGTTTTTCAGCCTTTAGAAAGCCTCTGCAAATTAGAAGGAAGGCTAACCATGTGCATTTTTGACCAGGCTTTCTAAAATAGACATAAGTAGTGCATGACACAGACAATATTTATAAAAAATAAATAAAAATAACTAATACGATTTTACACGATGAATGGTTAAAAGTAAAAATAAGCTATGAAAAGGAACACCACTTAGGCTAAAAACAAGATAAAATTCAGGCATAGAAATTAATTATCAAAAGTAAAAATTACCTTTTCTCCCTTTGTGCCAAGTTGCATAGGGTTTCTCCTTGGAAATAAGCATACTGGGTACCGTGCAGTGAAGGAGTCTGCAAGTGGTATCAAATTTCTGTAGTGTCTCATTTGCTAGCACAGAATGAAGTAGCAAGGGATCTTTTGCTACTTTTGAATTCAGTTATTTCTTCCTCTACAATGCTTTTGGAGGTTAGTGGTATTTGAACAATATTTCAAGTTTTAATATTACACAATGCACTTATGTCTATGATACCCTCAGCAACAGTAATATGTGGATGATTTACCAACCAAATGATGAAAAAGCATGTGCACTATGGTCCTTAGAAGGCATGGGTTACAAGATCCAGCTCAAATATCTATATTTCAAAAATTCCGACATTCACATTCCTGGGAGTAACAAAAATGCCTAACTTCTTAAACAGTACTTCACATCTTCACTTTCATACACTTAAGTAACCCTTAATGAGACAGCAGCAATGTATTTACGTAACATCAGTTCATTAGTATAATGGCAAAACTGAGTCATTAAGGACTACTTTTATCTCATTTAAATTTAAAAAATATTTGGGGGTATCTAACTTCAGGATGTAACTTTCTGGGGTCCCTACACAGTCAATGAAGAGACTGAAAGAGGCAGGGATGGAGGCACCGAAGAGCAATTCTGCCATGAAGGAATGTGACATTTAGCTTCTCTCCAGCCTTTGAGGAGGAGCTATGAACTGTTAGCTACTAGTAGACAATGTTCACGTTTTTGACTCAAAGCTTCATATTTAGTGATGCATACTGGCAACCAGTGGCCTGTGTCATCTCTGATTTGCTACCTAAACTTGCAGTTCAGCATGCCTAAGGGTGTTTCTTGGGAAAAGGTAGTACAAGAAGTGGGCTTTGGAGCTGCTAGGAAAATGAAAAGCTCAGGCTCCATTCCCAGTTGCTAGTACTGTAATTAATAGACTACTGAAATCAACACAGTTCATGTATTATAATTACAACTGTAATACTCTCAGGGTATTAGCATGGTACAATGGCACAGGCCTCATGTTTCATTCAGTTTCGCCAGATATCAATGAACCACAGAGAAGATGCCACCAGAACAAACAAATAACAGACAGACACTACATACTCTGTCATCACTTTGAGGCAATCATCCTGTGCAAAGGCTGGCCTCTCAGAAAAGATATATTACTGGCTATCAGTATAGGTGTCATCTGGTTGCCTACAAGTAAGTATCAAGTGACATTTGAGATACCCTACTATGTCCTGCATGGCCATAGCTGCTGCTCTAGAGGTCCATCATGAAGTTGTGGATATCCCACAGGTCCTATTTACCATCTGCGTGCCCCAGGAGAATGTCTCCAAGTATCTCAAAACAGCAATAAATGCCTACATTTAGGCAAATGACTGAGTGTTAGTTTGCTGCAAGCCAATGGAATTACTGAACAAATTGCTACCTTCTGAGAACAGAAGTGGCAGAACCTGATCCAGACATTTTTTGCTACTTGCACCCCTTGGGATGAATATGTGCCAAGTACATTTAAAATGCTGTCTATGTACTTTCCTCTCTTCTCTTGCATTTGAGTGACTATATGAAAAGAGAAACAGGATAGATATGACCTAATTTACATTTAAAATAAACTGAGATTTGTGGTTAAAGATGTAAAACAATACACATTAAGGGAAATGTCAAAGCCATTCATAAAGTAAAATCTGTTTATAGGTTGCAATATAAGCAGAGATTGTATCAAGTTGTTATTTTTTCTGCATTATGTTTATTCCAAATTTTATAAGTTCTCATTTCATATTAATATTCAGTATTTTTATTGTATGTGGACACTATGTAAACATGAATGTTCACATTGTCATGTTGTTATGACAATTTGGTTCATTTTTCATAACTTCCATAAATTATCTATGAAACTGCAAACTAGCTTCATCACTGGCATCATTTTCAGAAGCACATTAAATATTTTGTGAAAAGTGTATCAACATAAAGGAACAAAGGGAATAGCTCATCATATTTGATTATTTTATGATATATTTATATAAATACTTAGTATGGTATGTTTGACGACTGCAATCAAGCACCTGGAACAAGTTCACAAGAAAAAGCTTTAGGAGAGTGTCTGTTCGATAATGAATTTAAATCACTGAGAATTTGCAAGTGAAAATAATAAGATTACTATATCTGTGTAATTTCTGGGTTTGGTGTAAGTGTACTGTGACTGGCACAAGCACACTTTCAACAGCTGCAGTGACCTGGTAGACCTTTTGGTCCTGCAGATTCATTTTAGTGCTCTGATGTCTCTGGATAGATTTACCCCATGAGTCAAGGGCTGAGAAAATTCCTTCATGTTCAAGCTTGTAAGCCCCTGGGACCACGTACATGTAAAGAAGAGTCTATGACGTTGCATTAGATTTTAACAGCAGGAGCATCGTCACCTTTCTGGCATTTTCTCTTCAAAGACAGACAAACATAAAGCTTTCGTCTTACATGAAAAGCTTAAAACTTCTACAGAGAAGTAGGCACGACACCAGAGTTTCTCTATAATTGAATGGCAATCTCTCTATATAGCAGAAGAGAAGTTTCAAAGTAACCACGCACGCCTGTTGCTTGCCAGCAAGTAGGAAAGCATGGAACCATATGAATAATCTGGCCAATCAGTTGAATGAGATTTTATTGTTACAAGACACCCACTCAAAATCATGTTTCATTTTAGAATTTCTGTTTTGTTTATGAATTTATTTTATTATGGAATGCTACAGATAGGTTCTGTTGGCTTAGAAAATGAAAATACTTCCAGCCTGATTGGCCAGAACCAGTTCATACTGGTTCATACTAATTATTAGCTCATGATACAATAATTGCCTTCTTTTTAAATATCTCTTATATAATTTTGAAAAGTTCCAATACATTTAAACACATAAATATTCCATAGCACATAATAGACAAGCAAGTAAAGTCTAAAATAATTTTCAACTTTTTTGTCAATAGTAGTATAACAGAATTCCTGCCCCAAGCATTATGCAGAGAAAGAGATGCCAATAAATCTCATTTGTTCCTGCAGGATACATGAATGAAATTGTGAGGGGTTTTGGCAAGTTAACATATTTGTCTATGTATTGGTAATTTTCATTTTAGAGGAAACTCAGATGTCACTGCAAATTATTCAGCAACAAATTAATCTGAAATCAGCAGGAAATCACACAGAACATCACTGAAGGAAAGGTGAGGCCATGCCTTAATTTATGTTATTGACATATGTTAGTTCCAACTGGGCCTCAAACAAAGCCTTTTAGGAAAAACAAATCAGCATTTGCTTTGCTAGAAAACTTCTGACTAGCTCTACTGCCAACCTGCTCTTTCCACTGGCCTGTCACTAGTCCAAGAGATTTGACAATATGTGGGGTGTTAATACTGGAAATCATTTAAAACCTCTGAAGGATTATGTAGATTTACATGCGTGCTCTTTCTAATTCCACTCTGTTGACAGTTTCAGATTTTCCAGCACCAAAACAGAGTACTTTCAAAATGATGCTCTGGGTCTGGGGCATCCAGGAATAACAGAATACAGTTCAATAAAAGCATCATTCATGGGAAAATGTTACATCCTCCTTGTGATATGTGGAAGCCACTGAGTCAATGCGCAGTCATTTCACATGACTGAAATACCCGGTGAAAGTAGAGCCAGTGATTAGCCACCACTGTGTCCCAGGCTGTTACAAAAAGTTTTGTTACGGTGACAAGGAAAGCGCCACCAAGCAGACCTTGTGGAACCAAATTCCTGGTACTAATATGGGTCCATCAGTGTTTTTTAAAAATTTGTCTTAAGGGATGTCACCCTGTGTTCAGACACAAACCCTGAAAACAACATTGAACTTGGAATTGAGTGATGAAAGCAGTTTGAGTCATGGCAAACAAAGCACAGTCTTATGGGTCTTAAGTGATAGTATGGAAAAAACCCCATCACCCTGAAGAAATACTAGCATGCTAGAGGACAATACAGCACCTCTGTAACTATATGTGGAAAATCATAATCACATTTTAACGAAACTATAGTCAAGGAAGGTCCTCGTGGAAATCCTTACTGGTCTACTAAATAAATTGCAATTATCTGTGACATAAAGTCTTCATTTGATGTGAACAATTATGTATATATAGGTGATACACTTGAGGGTAGGGATGCCATATAGAGGGACCTTGACAGGCTTGAGAAGTGGGCAAATGTAAACCTCAAGAAATTCAACAAGGCCAAGTGTGAGATCCTGCACCTGGGTTGTAACAATCATCAGTATCAGTACAGACTGGGAGATCAATGGATTGAGAGCAACTCTGTGGAGAAGGACTTGGGGATATTGGTAGATGAAAAGTTGAACATGAGCTGACAACATGCGCTTGCAGCCCAGAAAGCTGTCTGTATCCTGGTATGCATAACAAGAAGCGTAGTCAGCAGGTGGAGGGAGGTGATTCTCCCCCTCCGAGTGAGACCCCAGCTGGAGTATTGCATCCAGCTCTGGTGTCCTCAGCACAGGAAAGACATGGACCTGTCAGGGCGGGTCCAGAGGAGGGCCATGAAAATGATCAGAGGGATGGAGCACCTCTCCTATGGAGAAAGGTTGAGGGAGTTGGGCTTGTTCAGCCTGGAGAAGAGAAGTCTCCAGGGAGACCATATTCCACGATTTTATGATTTTTCGTTTTTTCCTGTAAACAGATCAGTGAAAGAAAAAAAGGAAGAACGACTGTTACTGCAAAAATTACAAAATGAAATGCCATTTATAAGGTGTAGACTGTCCTTGACCTCAGAATCTGATGCATGGTTCTTCCTGAAAACTGGAAAACTTGGATTTCTCTCCTGTAGTGTTGCAACCTGCATAGTTCCACAATTCCACTTGTTTGGCAGACCCCCTGTCTATCCAGCAACAGTGTTAGAGACCCAAAATCTGAAGCACTCGGGTGGAAATTCAAGTCAAGTTTCCTGCTGTGCAGGAAAGATCCTGAAAGCCCTATAGCTCTGGGCTGTAAACATGGCTTAGTTCCCAGCATTTCAGCCAAGGTTTCCAGAGCTCCCAAGTTTCCTGTTTTGAAGTTATGTTTCAGGGCAAAGACATCTCACTTGTAGTGATCTGTACCTGTGGGAAAGCCCACATGGCAGGGGTGTTAGAAGCTTGGGAGACTTGCCAGCTAGGGAAATTAATATTCCTGTAAAATATTTGCTGGTGATTGACAAGAATGTCAGTCTCCTTGAAGAGTTCTGGGATCCCAAACTCTTTGTTTAAAAACAACAAAGATTTGATGTTTCTACATTAATTTTCCTTCAAATTGCTCATGTTTTAAAGGGGCTGGTCTAAAAATAAATATATAAATCATGCAGAAGCCAAGTGTATAAATCATGCAAAGCAGAGAAGCCCTGATTTTTTGGCCAGTTCTAATTAACACGTTTCCACTGTTGGTTTCTTTTATTTTTTCCCTGTGAGAAATGCAATTCATTATTTTGTTAAAATTAGTCCCCTAGCTCAATGCTCATCTATATTTCCCTGTGCTTTATTGTGTTACTACTTCTACTACCCACCCCAAATAAGTAATTTCATTATGAGCTCTATTAATAATGGTAAAATCAGTTTTTGTTTGTGCTGGGCAGGGAGTACAGGGAATGTGTTGTTTTTTATTGATGAACAATGCCAGAATTCCTTTGCAAACCCCAGAGAATTTGTGAGCATTATTAGAAACTCATTCACAACCACATATGAATCACTACAGCTTTTCTGTGCAAGAATACTTCACTCTGAGTAGTATATTACACATAATATCCGTGCCACCAGCAAACATCACTCTGTTATGCTTTGTTTTCTATCTACGCCTGCTTGCCAGACTGTTCAATAGCTGTTTCTCTGTCCATGCTCAGCTGTCTTGACTTCTAAATAACTTAGAGAACTCACTTGACCAAGAATTTACATTCTCTGTTGCTAATGCCCAGAATGATATTACTTTTAACCTATTTTCAGTTATCAGGTGAAATCACTGAAAGACCCCTATGTGGTATCCTTTCCTCAAAAACTTCTGAGAAAAGTTACAGAAAGTTCTGCAAAGAAGCAGCCTAATGAACATCCTTCCCTGTCTAACAGGATGCAGAAACATAGCTGAAATAATAAGTGCAACTATGCAGACTATCCCATATTCATCCATCTATCCGTGGGATTAAGCTAGAAACATAGCCTTTAGCTCTTTTTACAGGCAGAAAACAGAGAAAAAGTAAGTAAAAGAACATATTCTGAAGGTGACTCAGCTCTCAGTCAGGCTGCATTATTGTTGTTTACAGCATTCTAGCCTCTCCACTGCTTTTGGACAAAAAAACTTAAAGCAACAGTTCTCTTAATTTAGACTTCTGTGATAAACCTACAAGTAAGCAGGACAAATCTAGTCCTGAGTGCTGCTGGATGTGCAAGGTAAGTTGAATTAATAACAAAAGACTTATTTTCCATACAGAGCTTGACATTTACAAAGTGACTGCATGACATATCATGTCATGTATTATGAGATTTTTAAGTAAAGGCCCAAGCTGAGCACACATTCAGGAATNATTCGTATATATTTTTTTAATATATTTTCAAGAATACAGGATTTATTGTCTGTCTTGTCTTTTTAATGTTTGAAGTTTTAGTAATGATTTTGCTCTTAATACTCCTTTTATAATGCTAGTCAGGCAAGTTCTTGCCTTTAGAATAAAGCCTTATGGCAATTTCAGACCTGTAGTTAGAGTCCTGAGAAAAGGCAAGAAGAGATTGAAGGGGAAACTGTGTGACCTTCACCTCCCTGGAATGAAAATCTGAATGTAGTATGACTTAGAGGAAGATCACTGAGTCAGATCATGGTGTAAAGCCATATTGGGTGTAGGTGGCCAGGTATCAGCACAGGGGTGGCCTCTGTGAGAGAAGATGAAGGGCCGCCCCGTGGCATACACAACTGGTGCCAGGCAGCTCCAACAGACCCGTGGAAGGATGCAGCTAAGCCCAGCAGCCAAGCTGTTTTCATCTGTGGGAAGACATATTTAAGATATGACAAAAATGATGGAGAGGCAGAGGAGAGGAAAAAAAAAAAATAGAATCCAAGAGGGAGAAACAGCATAGGGAACACTAAGGTCAGAACAGGAGGCAGATGTTCTCCATGGTGGAGCCAGTGGTTACTTTATGAAGGACAGGGGAGAGTCCATGCAGGAGCAAGGGAAAAATGTGAGGAGAAAGGAGAGACAGAAACAGTTATATACTGATTGTAGTCCTCATTCTCCACCCCCCTATGCCACATGACATGGGTAAAGGAGATAGGAGTAAAAGAGTGAAGTTGAGCCTGGGAAATGGAGGAAGAAAGTTATTGCTTTAATGTTTGTCATTTTTATTTATTTGTTTCTCAATACCCAAATCCATTTTAACTGGCAATACATTAATTTTTTCCCAAGACAAGTATGTTTTGCCCATGATGGTAATTAGTAAGCAACCTCCTTGTCTTTACCTCAGTCCACAAGCATTCTTATTCCTGGTTTTCTTTTTCTCTCCCCTCATCCTACTGAGGTTGGGGGAATGTGTGAGCATCTGGGTGGGAGTTTGGATGAATGAGTAACCCAATACTGAAGCCAAAAGGTTTTTCAAGTAAAGTATCTGATTAATCAAGGCTTGTAAAATCAACTGGAATATGCGGAGCAGAGGGTGAATTGTTAAATGTCCTTTGTCCTCCATGTAATGATGGAGAAAAAGACTTTGTCTTGACAAAGTAAAATCACAACTGATAAATTTGCAAGTGATTTCAACTTCTTTTTTTTTCTGTAGCATGCTACCAAATTGCCATCTTTGATTACTTCAGTTTCCATGCAGGTAACCTCTCTGGTTCTTTAACTTCACCTGGCTACCCATTTCCTTTCCAGTTCTGGATGAACTCTTACCCATTATATCAGGAACTTATTATTTGATATGTTCTTTGCCAAGTGATGCTCCCACTTCATACCCTTCACTGCAGAGCTTTCTTCCCTCTTTGATCTCAACATCAACTATTTGCATGCTGCTTGTTGGCTCTCATCAAGTATTTGGGTGATGGCCACACCCAAAGAGTGGCTGTCAGTGGGTCCATGTCCAAGAGGAGGCCAGTGACAAGTGAAGTCCCTCAAGGATCAGTACTTGGACCGGTCTTCTTTAACATCTTCATCAGTGACATAGACAGTGGCATAGAGTGCATCCTCAGCAAGTTTGCTGATGACACCAAGCTGTGTGGGGTGGCTGACACGCTGGAGGGAAGGGAGGCCATCCAGAGGGACCTTGATAGGCTGGAGAGGTGGTCCCATGCCAACCTCATGAAGTTCAATAAGAACAAGTGCATGGTCCTCCATCTGGGTCGCGGCAATCCCAAGAACCAATATAGGCTGGGCAGTAATTAGCTTGAGAGTAGTTCTGAAGTAAAGGACTGGGGCATACTGGTGGGCTCAACATGAGCCGTCAGTGTGCACTTGCAGCCCAGAAAGCCAATCTTATCCTGGGCTGCATCAAGAGAAGTGTGGCCAGCAGGTCAAGGGAGGTGATCCTCCCCCTCTACTCTGCTCTCATGAGACCCCACCTGGAGTACTGTGTCCAGTTCTGGAGCCCCTACTACACAAAAGATATGGATGTGCTGGAACGTGTCCAGAGAACACCTCTCCTACGAAGACAGACTGAGAGAGTTGGGATTGTTCAGTCTGGAGAAAAGAAGGCTCCAAGGAGACCTTATTGTGGCCTACCAGTATCTTAAGTGGGCCTAGAAGAAAGCTGGTGGGGGACTTTCTAGGATGTCAGATCTATCTACATTGATATTATGCTGTATTGTCAAAAATGCGGACAAATAATTCATAAGACTGAATAACGTGAGGGTTTTGTGTTGGGTTTTTTCACACAGGTAAGCCCACATAAAATTTACTCCAATGGCTGCCTATCATCCTACCTCCTAAGTATTTCCAAAAAATTTATGTAAGTATATAACTTCATCAAATAAATTATTTTTTTTTCCCTCAAAGACAGAAGAAGAGCCGTCATGATTTTGGAAAAGGAAGTGATATATATTTGCAAAATCATGAGATGCAGAAACAGACATAAAAACATAAATGGGGCTAAATAGTCTGAACTCACTCTGAAACAAGCAGCTCATTTTTAGAAGACAAATCAAATTAAAAATCAACATTATCTACTTGAGACAGGGAAACATGTATTATGTTACCTCTGATTAAGGTATGGGTGTGTCCCAGATTTTTTTTTTTTTTAAGTTAAACTTGCCATTGAAAGAGCAGATCTGATACATGACAGCATATTTTTTGTTGTTGTCCATCTATATGAACTTCTCTGGAAAATCTTTCCATACTTCTTACTTGGAATATGGAGGGTGCAAACTGATTGAAATGCTATACCACAAGGGAATACAGGAATAACACACTTAAAGCTAAACCTTCTGAGCACCAAGAATCTTCTGTTTTTTCCCATGACCTTCTAAGGTGACTTTGTTTTTCCAAAATCGTTTGCATGTTATGACTTTCTCTACAGAGGAGTTACCATCCACAGTATGTTAAGATATTTTTTCATCTGTGGTTTCCCACGTTGGCATGTCTATGTATTATATTCATATAATTTTTTTGTGCCAACAACAGTTTCTGAACCTAACTCAAGCATCTCCAGACTGGTCAGCCTACTCTTGAACTCTCAAGTAAGTGTTTGAAAAAGTCAGTGCTCATTTTCCCTTTTTTTTGCTAAACAACCTGAATGGGATGCAGGACCACTGATGATTTATTAAATGCTTCCATTACAGTTGGAAATCTTATAGCAGCTGTCCAACAGCTGCAGCATGCCCCAGTAGTTAGTACCTCGGCCTTCACTCTGTCGAATGGTTTCAACTTTATTCACAACAGTGCTTGTGGTTTTCAGTGGGGTGATCCCAGAAAGCCAGGCAGTTTGTTCCATTCAGCTAGTCTAAGGCATTAAGTAATCCACCGGCAACTTTCTCTTAACACTAACTTATTCGCATGAATGACCCTTTCTTGTTTTTATATTAAGCCCCTGGAGAGGGCAAGTACAGTTGTTCACAATGTCTTGGGTGAGCCTCCATTTACAATGTTCTTCAGCATACTATTCTGGGCAGGGACCTTATATTTTTTTTCTACGTGTCCAAAATAAACAGAATTGCAACAGTGGGAAAATTATACCCTGTTCCAAATTACACTAAGTTTACTAGACTTGTGATTTCAGAAAAAAAAAAGAAAAAAAGTAAAAAAGAGCCTCACTGTTTAGACAGATTGGTGTGTAACTGGGTTTTGGTAGTGTAATCTGAGAACCTGAGGAGCATGAACATAAATCTGGTTTGGACTCAAGTGAAGCCCTTAATCTGGGCAAGGATACAAACATTCCTTGCAGGAATAAACCCTCTGCTATGAGAATGGATTTTTGGTTGTTCATGTAGATGCTGAGTAGTACAGACTCAAGCACATTCCCCTGTGGTAGGTCATAATGCAGTCTCAACTATTGGCTTTGCTTCTTGCAGAGTTCAACATAGAAATCATTGTTGATTATGGAGAATTTTGTTCTTTTTTAGATAGAAATTGTATCAGTCATACTATGCACTGATTTTCTCTCATGTACTGTATTTTATCTAAAAGCATCTGGTGGTATATGGTGTCAGACACAGCTGATTGGCCTTTGAACACTGCATCTGTGCCCATATCACTTTCAAACCTAACTTGAGCAACTTGAATGATGTTCAGTGCTCAGCCAGGACATACTTTCTCAAGCGTAATTCAGCTTGCTTGGAGAGAAGGTGGTGTTCAGCCACCGGTGACAGACAGTTTATAAATTACTTCAGTGCTTTATCTTTAAAATGAGATATTAAAGACATCGGCTTGATGAGGTTTGGCTCTGGAGCATCTTTCCCTCTTTTTAGAAGTGCTGTAACACAACCCTGTAACAATTTTTTAGGGCTTGTCTGTGTAACTGAGCATAAGTTCTACAACTGGATCAGCCAGGCATTTGTCACTGGTCCCAAATGTTACGTCTGAAATAAGTCTGTACTTTACGTAGATTCACTTGTGGTATAACGTGATAAGTGTCCCTATGATGGGACAGCCACTGGATCCAAATCTTTTCAGCTTGCCAACCAAGAAGTCTTCCCTTTTCAACGTTTACAGCCTGTAGAGGAGCAGGTGCAGTTCAGGTGTTTTGGATGCATAGCCATTTGCTGGTCAAGACACATTACTCATACCTGGTTATTCACGCATAAAAAAAGGCTGCCGAAAAGAAACTGTGACTGCATGAAGCATGAATATGATCTAACTTTCCAAATGCTAATTCACTAAGTCTTACCAGACCTTTTAGAAACTGCTGGAACGGAATCTGTTTTAAATTATTCTATTTTAAGTGATCACCAGAGTCTAGTCTGACATTCTGCATAAGACAGGCCAAGGAATTTCACTGAGTTCTCCAGACCACAAATCCCTTCTTAGATCCATCAAACCTTCATATCTTTGTCATGCAACTGCAAAATCACAAAGAGTTTGTGGGGGATTTCCAGGTTGTGAATTTGCGGTTTTAAATCCAGACCTTCAGTTATTTAAGTAATAATATAAGATATTTGTGTTAAGACGATGAGTTTTCTGGAAAACTTTGTTGCAGTATGCCAAGGTGGCTCGCTGTGGGGAAAGGGAATGAAACTAATTATTTCCTCTAAGAACTCCATTTCAAGAAACTAATCCTGTGTTTGAGCTTTGAGGAACTGTTGTCACTCAGTTTTAACACACATTTCCTTTACATTTTGTAAAGCGTCTTCAATAGACATCTGATCCTGGCAGGACTGTAGGTGAAATGGACTTTTGGATTCACCCAGAATGGCCTGCCATTTTCCTGTATGACAAATGGGAAATGCAACAAAAGACATATGTATATTGCTTTACTTAAAAGTGTATTTTCTTATCTTTATTTCCCCCTAAACTGGATAAAAAAGTCAGAAGTCCAGAAATTCTAAAAAAGATAATGCCAGGTGTTTTGAAGGAAAGCTATGGGAACAGATGGCCTTACTGGAGGAGGTAAAATAAAAATTTCTAGATGCTATATTTGAAACTTGGTGAAGAAGAGCAGCTGAATCTGGAGGATGGTGCCAGCATCTACCCTCTGATTTGAGTGAAGAACTTGACAGAAGTGCAGAACCAAAGCAATAAGGGCTGTATTCCTTATTTCCAAAAATCAGAGTGAACACTGACACTAGATTAATAATATAGCCTCCACATGAAGGCTGTGCTCTGATTTCATATGTACTGCCACACATGGCCTTGTTCCCAACAATTGTGTAAGTCTATAAGCTTCCACAGAGCCAGCACATGTAATCTCCACTGCTGGCACCAATTATGCTTGGCATTGTATCCAAACACCCACTTTACACCAGATCTGTCAGTATCAAAACTATGAGGCTGGAACTTTTCCTGTGCTCTGGAATACATTGATTCAAATAACTCGTCAGAGCTGTAATTACGAATAACTGTTATATCTGTGTGCTTCTTTGGGACTGGATATCACTAGAGAGTTGACAGTTATAATAAAGGGAGTTCAATCATGGCAAACTATACCACACCATATTTTACTGTAGTATTGGGTCTGTTCTGCAAAGGGCACTCTCTAGCTCAGGAATATAGGACAGAAGGCTGCTGCTCTCTTGTAGTGCTGGTCTACAGTTGAAAACAGTAACATATACCTACTTCCCAAGCCTATATGCTCTTAATAATGTAAACATATAAAATAAATATGCATATCATTTATAGGGTTTTAAACAAACGTGCACATACATTACATTCATATTTGAAAAGAGCAGTCTAGACTGCATGGAAGCAAGTAGACCTAGATCATCTATGAGAGAGATAACACTTGGGATCTACGAGGATACAAAAGGAGTAACGAGCTGATGAGACTCATTGATGACCCTCACAGCTAATCAACGGCATATTAATTTATGGTCTGCATGGTGTACTTTGCCCTTCACCCAGCTACCCGTAAGCAGCCCTGATGGAAACCATGGACCAGTTATTCAGCAGACAGCTTTGCATGTGCATATTTACCAGGGAAGATCTTAGGGCTTGGTTGTGCCTTTTGCCCTGGCTGGTGCAGAACACAGTTACACAGCTGAACAGCCCTGTCATTCACAGCAGGGCTGGATTCTTTCTTGCTCTGCGAAATAGGTCCTGTGTGAAGACAAGCACATATATTGACTACTAGACTTCATGGTGTAGCCTGTACCCCTAAATTATAACAATCATGGAGAAGACATGAATATACATCAAGATGTTTGGTCCTCTGTCTGAAAATATCTTCCTGAAATGCTCTTAGCAGATTCAACATTTAACCATAATAGTTGCGCAAGTTATTTTGTAAATTGTTCTGCAGAAGAATGAAAGCTGTATAAGTAAGAATTGGAAAGTACAATGAGATATGTATTTCTGAAAATAATTTTAGGGCATTCAGTCCAGCTGTGCATCTCTTTCATTGGTTCCTACACACAAGTAGTCAATTATGTGAAATATTTAAACAAGAGACATTCTCTTTGAAACTCATAACATCATTTACTTACAACTCTCTTCTTTCATATTAGCTTACGTTACTAGAAAATGGAAATAAAATAATTTTTACTACAGCTGTATATTCGCAATTAGCAAAAGGGGCTTGCATTGGCAAAGCGGACAAACTGATGCAAGCTCTTTCAAACTGCACACCTGTGGCAACTGCCTGTTAGGGACTGATTGACATGAGAGTAGCAATCAAAATACCAGCTTAACCCTAATGTCTTGTATTACTCACCTCTCTCTTTTGTTCAAAACTTTTCACCACACTCTTTTTTTTGAAACAACTTGCTTCCATGAAGTTTTCCCCGTTTATTTCCTTAAATCTTGCCTCCCCCTGCTGGTTGTGCAAAACAGAATTTGTGAGTAAAAAGCCACTGTACCAAAGGTAGCTGATGTGAGAGAATCAGCAGCAGTAACAACGGATAGTCCCAGTCTTGACCCTGCGGTAGTGTGGTCAAATCTTCATATATGCACTGGAGGTTCTTGGATGTCATATGAGCTCCACTGTTGCTTATTCAGACACAGCAAGACCCACTTTCCTCTCAAACATGATNGTCTTTTTGTGTAAAACAGGTAGTGTAAGGAAGTCTCTGTAAATAGGAGGCTTCACCTATCTTTTAATATTTGGGTAAAGTTAGAAAAAAACCCAGATGGGCAAAGCATTATTTTTGGTTCCACATCCAGTACATTTTTACTGAATGACTATGTACAGTGATAGAATGCATATACTGTAAATCGGTGCATTTTCTAAGCTGCTAAAAATTTACTGAACAGACAGTGGTTTATTTCTATAAAGTCTTAATTAGCTTTAATTACCATAGGTCTATTTATACCTATTTTCACCCATTTATTCAGTCTTTCTTTATGTTTACAGAACAAGTATAAGAACATCTAGACTGTGATGCTGAAAATGTTTTGCTAATTCAAACATATATGAACCACAGGATGTATAATTTTCAGAACTATGTCTACATGGGCTTCAATTTACATTAAATTGCTGTTTTGGTTAAATGGCACCTTAGCTACCAAGCAACTCTTTGAATAGTTGTTTCTTTAATTATTATTTAATTTTGTGGTTATGACTGGTTTTCAGTTAAAGAGGGTACTACTGACAAATTCAATTAAAGGAAAATAGAGGACTTAATGGTCCATGCTAATGATTCATTTCATACATAATATTTTATCATTTTCTGTGCAAATTTATAATGAGCGCTTAGCTTGTATTAATAAATGCTTACATTTAGTCTACATAAACTCTAGTGATTAAAATATTTTGCTAATGATATCTGTTTGTAAATGCTTTAAAAACAATTAGGTCCTTACTTTAAAGTCAGCACAACTTTCTATGAAAATACATATTTTGTCATTAAGAAGGAAACACAAGCATAGGAATTCAATAACATTTCCACAAGCAATACTTTTTGATATTTAAACAGTTCATGATATGCATCTGCTACACTCAGGAAAACAAACTTTGAAGAATTATGGCAATCAGTTCAACATTCTATCTGATTTTATAATATCACATGAAGAAGAATGAGTTTGATAAATCACCTCTGCAGGTATCTGAATTAAGAAAAAGTACTTCTCTATTACACAGAGAAGGCAGAAATTTTAGTTTCTAGTGTTTCTAAATACTGTGTGTGGGAGTGAAAGGGAGGGTAGGCAGCTATTACAGCCTTGGTTTTACATTTTGCATCTTCATAGATGAAGATATATTGCCTTCCAAAGTGAATAAAGTCATAATTTATAAACTTTTAAGGATATTATATACTGGCTTAAGATACCATGCTGTTTTGGGATTATTTTGTTTTAATTGCTTTTTCTTGCACTAAGAAATTAGTGTACAATCATTTGCTTTAAGTTAAGAATGCTATTAGTTTAAATGGTAAAACAACAGACATATTGCAGTTCCTTCTGCAAACTGCTTGACTACTACTACTAGTATTTAAAATACATTTTTTCAGGGTTAAGGGCAAAAAGGATAGCAAAAAGAAGGGAGGGACTGAAGATGTTTAGGAGTAGAAGAACAATTCAGGAACATAAGTCAAGAACAGACATGTTCCTAAATCACTTATATAATCTATCAATATCTTAGTATCATCTCAATTTAAATTTTAGGTGGTGGCACTGGTTAAGGATTGGGATGAATGAGTTACAATTAGTTTAACTTCATGACTCTTACTGAAATTCAGTATGCCATTTGGAAGTTGCTGTAAATTCTTCTATGAAAGGTGAAAAAAAAAAAGTGCCAGATTTCTTCTTTGAAGCAAAAAAGTTCTTAAATCCTTGCCTAAAGTAACTCGTTACGCTGGCAGTCACTGCCAAAATCTTTGCGGTTTGTGTTCCTAGAACTTCCACTGCAAAATCTGTTGATACTGAAATCTAATGTTATTTAAGCTTCTTGGGAGTAAATAATCAGATTTTAAGAATGAACATAGATCAGGATCATCAAGATTATGCATCAGTGATCTCTGCCAGGTAATGCATGACAACCAGAAATTTAATTCTGTTTTCCTTTGACAAAGAGGGACGGTAACATTTTTCAGAGTCCATCAAGAAGCAGAGAAGTTACGTTCTTGAAAAATTTAGGTCCTTCTCTATATAATTCAGAGCTCCATATATAGGTATGTTACTACTCATTTATGCTGCAAGAGTGTCAGCAAAAGTAAAAGGTGTTTTTTTTGTTTGATTTAGAGATCTAAAAAAAAATTAAAAGGAAAATACATTGTTCTTTGGCCATAATCTTTTTATTCCTGGCTATTTCCAGAGGAAAGAGCTGAAAACAGAGATTCAGTTTTCAAGTACAAATGAATAGCAACCATGGCAAAAGGCAGAAATGGCAGTGTAATCTAGCTCATACATGGGTGTTTTTCTACACATGAGAGGCCCAAAAAGGTAGATGTTCATCAACAGGCATACAAAGAATCCAAATAAAGTGGTTCTGTACATTGCATTTTCACCTCCTTTCATCAAATTTTATTTCAATTTGTTTCAAAATGGAGTTTATGGTTTCTTGCCTAAACCTTGGTAAGGCTGACTGAGCTGGTGTTGTCCCTGAAACATCACCACAAAGTCTGTGGTCCTGGCAACACTAACTGCAGATAACTGGCCAGAGATGGCTTGGTGTCGGGGTTTTGCCACCTGAAGTTAATAGCTGCTGAGCTCCTTGGATGTCTGGAAGCTGACCATGAGGCAGCTGGTGCCTAGCGCCAGGTTCACTGAATGCCAGCAGAAAGGCTGGGGAAGGGACCACCTTATTGCATCCTCTGATTCTCTCTCGGGTTTAACCTATAAGCTGGACAATAATGGGAACTGAAGTTAGGAAGACTGTGATTACCCTCATGCACTTCTTGAGGAAGTATTTTAATATACGACTTGTTATTTATCTGGTTTCCTGCTTAAAGTTATTAATGTACTGAAGGATTCCCAAATGCTTTGCAAGTAAGGAAAAAAATCACCTGTCAAGAAATTCCAGATGTTTACTTTTTAAAGTTTCTAAGCCATGGAGTGCATACAGCTATCAATCAGGGAGTGAGCCAAACAGGTGACAGATTTTTTAAAGGATTCTTAGGAACTACGCAAACTTTGCACTTCAGTGCTGCACACTTGGCAGAGGGGCGATGTTACATACATAACTTGGCTACCTGAGTGGATCCCTGCTGCAAGTGACTGCCAAGTTGTGTAGGTTACTGGGAGTGCTTACATGTGGCCTTGCTCCTGCTTCTGCTCAGCAAGGGGGGACTATGGCACTGCGACACGCAGCCCCCAGCAGCAACCACATGGAGGGGTGCATGCAAGCCACTGTTCTGTGAGTATTATCATAAAAAATTGATAGGCATTCTCCTTTCTAATATTGACCAGCACAGCCATATCTGTATTCTCAGGAAACACTTCCCTTCTGTATGTGGCTATAAACTTTGATGCTGCAATTATAGAAGAACACAGTTGTTTGTTTTGTGGCACTGTCCTCAGAAATACTCTTCAGGGGTCAGCCGTGTTTATTGCCACAGTGTTACGGATTTTCACCTCTAAATATTTCTTGATGTATTTCACCTGAACGTTTTGCTGTCATTGGTCTCTACGCCGTCAGTATCTATGCTGAATATTCACATTGTAAAGACTGTGAGAGAAGATTCATAGGGAATTATAAGATGCCTTATAAAAGGTGTATATAAAGATGCATAGATAACCCTATATCACAGCAATGCCCTTGAGAAAGATCATTTGGAAATTGGAAAGATTAAGGGGAATTTCCTGTAAAAGCACATTTTTGCTGAAAATTTTGTCTACTAAGGGATACCATGATAAGAAATAACAGAAAATGAAATGCTAAAGAAAACACAAGCATACTAAAATTTGTTTCTTTTACTGCAGATCTCTAGGTGCCAGGGGTTGATGTCTAGGAAAGCTGTCTAATATGGGAAAAACACGTGGGCACAATTGCAAATAATGGCAAAATGCTACAGTACCACCTGCATTCCATTCCCTTACCTGTTGGATTATGTCAGGTTTCGCAGACTTCACTGCTGCACAACCAGGTTGTTGGCAGGGCACTTATATCATCTCAGGCCTAGAGACAGAGCTCCAGTCTTACCTCACCTTTCCTTCATCACTTTGATAAAGTACTCAAAGCAGAAAAAGAAAAAGGATTTTTAGCACATCTGGAATCTGCATGGTCTTCTGAAGTTCCCTGATTTTCTTTCCTTACTTTGTAGAGGAAGTCCAGGTATGGTACATTTTTCACTTTGGTGTCTGCAGTTAAATGGGATGTATTCAGACCAAACATATTCTGATTATGATAATAAATAGCATTGGGTTTGATCACTGAAAATGCTACTGTTTCCTGATCTTTCAACTGTCCACCTTCTTCTGTATCAGTCTGATAACAAGATTACAGCTTAATTTGTGCAAAGTCAACATTTAAATTCTAATAACACCAACTTCCTCAGACTTATTTTCTCCAAGACCGATAATGTGTTTTACAGAAAGGGATAGGAACATATGTCTGTCTTTATTTTATCTTTCAAGGTAGCTATCAGGTCTTTACGATACTACTCAATTTAGTAAAATTGACTTTTTTTTTTTCTTTTTTATCCCAAACAGCCTGGGTCATTTTTATTCCAGAAAATTTTCCTAATGATTTAATTTTTTTAACCGTACAATAAAAGACAATTTCAATTATTTTAAAGTAGAAAACAGATGTTAGTGAATTTGCACAAGCTAATTAACTTCCTACAAATACCTCACTGTGAGTTCAGAAAGCTTCAATTGCAAAAATTAAACATATCAAAAGCACACAGTCTAATATGCCCAAAACAAAGTAGAATCGTCTGAAATGTGAGCAACATATTAATAGCTATTGAGAAATGATTAAATTCTATTGTTTTTCATGTGAGCTGCATTAAAAAAGGAAAAGGACAAAAAAGGCATTTAGTTTCTTTTAAAAAATACAGCATCACAAAAATCCACCCAAAAAGCCTATAGGATAAATAAGGTAGGAACTCCTGTGTTTATCCCTGAGCAAACACACTGTGTCACTTTATTTAGCAGCCTTTGCACTCAGTGCAGTTGTCTAAGAGCAAGTTCGGGGGCTGAACTGAAGGTTCAGACCTTTCTAGTAGGGCTATGTTCTCACAGACAGATCTTCTCCCCTCAGTTCTTCAGTACATGAATGTGATTGCTGGGACAATATCAAGGAAGACAATGATTTCTAGGGACTCCAGGCATGGAGTATTATGTTTGCATGAGTGGTTACCAGTAGGTATTTTCTTTAAATTTTACAGATAACTCAGTATTTTTTTCATTCCCTCTTCCTCCTTCAGTCACCACTGTTCATTGCCCCTCCAAAAGACCTACTGTACTGTTCAGGTACCTAATTCAGGTCAAATTCAGGATATGAACTCAGGATCTCTTTCAGGAAGCCAGCTGCTTGGGCTTTCTATTGGCTGTGTAGAGGATGTACATATTTGCTGTTGGATACGTTCTGCACTGACCACATAAAATTTCAACACATTATTGTATCATGCAATTATTGCCTCATGTGGATATATTGGATCCAAATAATAAGATTTTAGCAAATAACTGCTTAGTTCCAAGAAGTGGAAGGAAGGAAGGAAGGAAGGAAGGAAGGAAGGAAGGAAGGAAATGGAGATGTACAAGGGATGCACAAGGGTAGAAAGCTAAATTATAGGACTCTTGTTCAACCATAAGAGAAGGAAACAGAAAAAAACCTGGTATTAATCTTTAGATATATGAAAGGTGGCTTCAAAGAGAAAGACTGCAGATTGTTGTCTGTGTTCACTGAAGATGCAACAGAGGATAATGCTGGAAACTGCAATATGGAGCATCGAGTTTAGGCGTTAGAAAAGATAAAAGACTAAATGATCTCTCTCACTTTATGGACAGTGAAGTAAATGAATAGATTGCCTAGGGAATTTTTGGAATCCCCATACTGGAGGTTTTTAAAAACAGGATAGACAAATGTCAGGGATGATTTAGGTACAGCTGGTCCTGCCTTGGGGTAGGAGGAGGGATTGAACAATCTTTCTAGCTCCCTTCCATCCCTATTTGCTATGAAGCTATGATAAGCGGCAATAATACTTCAACAATAGACACTAAGAAGTCACTCGGGTAGGGACAGAAAAGAAAGAGTAATAGCAAGGGAAACCAATGAGGGTTTACTAGTCATTAGTATCTCTTGGTTCCCCAACTGCACCTTTTTCAGGAATATTTCCACCATAAAAAAGATATGAAAGCAAGTTTTAGCAATATTTTGAGATGCCAGAGCATAGGACCAAAGTTGGAAATGTAATATGGAAGATAGGTCAAACGATGAAAAAAAAATCAGAATTCAAGTAGAGGCAAGGTAGTTGTCATAGACAAAGTCCTTTATTCCCACAGTGTTTTTAATTGTGTATCAGGCCAGACATGATAAGACTTTTTACATTAATCTTTAAATTTTGCAAAAAGACTTTTCTTCTTAGGGTCAGCGTACTACTTAGCAGCTCTCAGCCAGACCCTGAGACAATTAAGATAGACCAGACAATTATGATAACATTAATGCAAGCATAAAACAATGACATTTTTTTCCCTAAGATTAATATGCAAAGGTATGTTATATTTTGCATTAAAATATATTAGCTGATAAGCCGATACATGTGACATATATGTGAAGCTGGTTGTATCTGAATACTTTATTGTAAGGCATATGCACAAAACAACAGTGTTAAGACAACCACATTATTTTTTCCTTTCATGAATTTTGCATGTTTAACCACAGAGCAATAACGTTGTGTTCAACATTACAATGGAATAAAACATTTTCTGTTACTTTAAAAAAAAAAAATTAAAAATACTTTAAGCCTGTACCATTGTTTTTACTGCATTTTAGCCTGTTACAGAAGCTTAATTTTTTTGTTATTTTGCAATGGGAAGCTGAACACAAAAATCACAGCTTCCATGCATACATTCAATCAACTGGCACGTCATACGCATGCTTCAAATTTTTCTACCTCTAATATGGGCCCAAGCAGGAATTTACTTCTGAATCTTATTCAGATGAATGGTCAACTTTTTTCTTTTTTTATATATTTTTTTTTCAAATGGCACCAACCTCAATATTTTAAATTTAAATATTTTTTTAAAAAAAGTTGTCTGAGTTTTACCATTATCGCTGACAGAAGTAGGTTTATTTGCCAGCACGCACCTGGAAATCCTGCCTAAATACATATGGAAAACACTTAATAAGTGAACTATTTGAGTGATCGGCTTTATACTGCATACTTTCTTTCTGTTCCTATTTCATAGGGCCGTAATCCTGATTTAAGGGTAAAAATTAAAAACTGGCATATGTATCAATTATTTCAGACTGTTCTTCAGTCATCATTATGCATACTCATAGGCAATATAATCAAATCTACAAGACCAAGTAATTCCTAAACAAGGCATGTGTTTTTCTTCTCATTTATACCATCATTTCACTGTACTATTGTTTACATTGTACATAAAAGAAGGGTCAGTCACTGAACTATTTTTTACAGGGTGATTTCAGATATGTGTTAAGATGTAAATAATTTAAGTAACTCAGCTAAGACCATTTCCCGCTATCTGCTGTTCCACTATGATACTTCACAGAATCACAGAATGGTAGGGGTTAGAAGGGGACCTCTGGAGATCATCTAGTCCAGCTCCCCTGCCAAGGCAGATTTCCCCTCTGAAGAGTCATTATCTACAATAAAGAGTTGACTTTACCACTAAACAGATCTGAAGAATCAACAGCATCACTGGATCAGCTTTTATAATGCAAAATACTCTCAGATTGCAGCGACTGTTCTGTTCGACGAGAGGGTGTGGGCAAAGCAACAGTACAGAAGAGGCATAGTTGTGTCCCACTAAGAAGTAGAACTTAAATGTCATAAGGAGCACAAGTTCTGTGACATGACGAAAACATCTTCTTAACCATTCCCAGCCAAGCTTCACATCCTGCATTACTCCTGCGGTCATCCTGCAGCCTGTTACAGACACAGTAAGGTTTGTCAGTCACTGCACATCTGGGCTGATCACCTCTGAAGGCTCTGGGTTCGGGCAGAGCCACTCAACATTTCTTATGCACTCACGGCTTATGCTGGACAATGTTGTACAATCAGTTTCCAAACGCAGTGCCGCTCAGTGCAGTCACACATATGCAACCCCAAAGCGGAGGAAAAAAATGGAACAAGGTAGGGGTCAGTGACAAGTGGCCATGCACAGCTGGGGTGTGGATGAAGTGGAATGGAACAAGGGCAACAAAAATGATGTGATTTTGTTTTCCCATGCTCTGACAGCAACTTAGGGGAGGCATTTCTTCCCTCTCACACACGGATTCTGCAGAGTTAACGGCCTTTTAGCTGAAAAGGCGGCAGTTATAGCCATAGAAGGCTAAATACAACTTGGTTACAGACCTGAGGACAAAGTGTTTGTTGACAGAGAGTGTAAGAACCATTGAATATACCAGTTAATACTTCAGACGTGTAATTTTCCCCACTACAGGTTTCTCTTTGATCTTGCTTGTTTATTGGTTCTCAAACAGATCCAACAAAGCCCAAGCAAAAAGCAGAGGATGAATACTTTGCTGCCCATGCCACAGAGAGATTATTTAAAATATTTCTATATTTGAAAAAAAAAGGTTTTAATATACATAACACAATTTCCCACATGTGATCTATATTGTTTGCTAGTTACCTATATTAAAACATATTAACAAAAATTCCACAAAGATGTTGAAAGCAAGACTTTACAGAAATCCTGGAATATGTGCAAAGGAAAACCAGCAAACATTTACAACTGTAGTATCCCAACACAGTTCTAATAACTGCAGCTCTGATTTATTTCCCCATCCTCCTGTTCCAAGATCTGCACCTTGTCTTTTTTCTTTAGGATGAACAAAGATCATGGAACAGATTGCAAGTGAGGCAAATTGCATGTCTGTTTATGGTTGTGTTACACATATTCTATATATCATTTGCAAACTATTCCCCAAAGAAATGGTATCAAACTTTTGGGGAAGAGAAAGGATCTGATGACAATCTGTTTTCATTTCATTTCTTTCAGATGCTCCATGATATTTCATCTGCTTTATCTGCTTAGATTCATTTCTTGTAATGCAGCTATTGCTTTCCCATCATTGCCCATTTGTTTTCTTTTGTTCTTTTTGGCTTTAATGTTCTTTAACTGTATTATTTGATTTGATGATGCCATCACAATTAAAAGAAAACCAGTCCAAGTCTATTTGAACTGAATCTTAAATTTGCTTTGCAAGCACTCTGCTTTAGATAAAAAGTAGAAAAAAATATTTTTTTTAAAAAAACCACATGCACATCTAAAAACATAGCAGTATTCCAAAATCCCTAACTTATGCACACATTTGATCTGCAAGTTTTAGCACCAAGGTAATTTTACTTGGATGGCTTATGAAGTGATTTAGCATGAATGTCTTTACTTTTTAAGATAGAAAACTTTAAAATAAAGTTCTTCTGTTGTTCATTTTTTTCATCTGTGTACTGTCAGAACTGAGTTGGTTTGAGCAATAGTTATCAGACAGTTTTGACAAAAAGATAACTTCAGCTAAACACCAGAATTACCTAAGGTAGGTTCTCGGGGAAAAGCAGAACTCCTATGAATGAACAGAAGTTAGCATGGTACTTGCCAAAGACAAATTATGAGCACTTTGGAATATGTTTTAGCTAAACAAAGGTCTATCAACTTTAGCCGAACTTCCTACCTGGAAGTATTATCCTCTAAAATGACTGTTAAAATGAGATTTTTTAAAATTATTATTCTTTTTAAACCAACAGTTAATGAAGCCTGTAAACTAAAACACCCTCCCTAGAAAAAAAAGGTAACCTTGATTTTCATCTGAATTCCACCAGCACGCAACAGGAGCAATTCTTTTAAATCTATAGGATAACATCAGGCAGTTACAGAGCAAAATCAAGGTCTATAAGCCAGATTTAATTAAAACATTTGATAACATCCTATCTAACAATCTAAAAAAAAATAGCATGATGAATATTTTTTTTTTGACTAAAAATAAATCAAATAAACCACAAAACTGACCCCATTCTTGGCTATTTAATGAAACAAAGTGGCTAAGTCTAACCCAGGGAAAACTTTTTCTCAGTCAATCAAGTTGCACTGCAGACTCCTTCACTGAGAAGTGTTAGGAAAGAAACAATAACAATGCAATGTAAACTCAGTGTATTTACGGGTAATATTTGCTTATGCAGGTAATTAATCATCATGATTAATTATGCTAGAAAGTGAACAGATTATTTCAGTAAACCAAGATTACTTGCCTATGGGTAGAGATCTAGGAGCTGCATATGTACACATTCAGTAATAAATGATAAGGATCACTGGAAAGGCAGGTTGCAGAGCTTGGGAAAAGTAGTAGTTACTAAGTGAAACTGCTTTTGGCAACTATTGACCTTTGAGTTCTTAACCTGGAGGATATATAAACAACACAATGTTCTCTGGCAAGTTTTCCCTGATAACCTGCTGGAAAAGGGACAGAATATCCTCAAGCCATTTTGCATGCACAATTTAACAATTATGTGGTCAGAGGAAGGATGATTCTGTTAAGCTGCTGGGAAAGGTAGATGTTTACAGGCTTTACACATTCACAAAGGAATTTCAAAATCTAACACAGCATAATCAATATCAACTCCAATTCTTCTATACTGAGATAAATGATATCGAGCACTGTACTGGGAACACACACACAAAAACAGAAAGAGAAGAAGGATTCAGGCTGCATAAAGCAGATCATATGAATCAAAGTCATAGCACTGGCAATACCAGCTTAAGGACAGAATGTTAAAGTGAAGCTGATTCTCTCAGCACAGGTGATCTGAATAATTATTTTGATGTATTTAAAATCAGCATATTTTAAAAAAAAATCACACACTAAAATTATTTCATGTTTCTATTGTAGTTGAATAAAAATTTTCAAATCTGCATCAGAAGTTATTTTTTTATAATAATTATAATCAGAAACCATGCTTAAAATGGCAATATAAAAGGTTTATATTTCTACCTTTACTTGAGAAGCATATTTTCATTTTAAATTTATGCAAGTAAAAATTTGGAAAATAAACATTTTGCAATCCGCATTGCAAAACATTGCAAACATCATAATGCAATCCACATTAAGCTATGGATGCACACAGAGTTTGTCTTTTGAATTTCTTTTAACTGTCTGCCCCTCCAATATATCCAAGCTTTCTTGGTTATAATCAGGATGCAGAGGGTAAGAGAAAGAGCACATCCCAAATCCTTTACTGCCACAGTTTTATTTCTAATTGGTGTTTCCACAGTCTTCATGCATTTATCAATCAGATGTAAATTGCAGCATGCCTGATTAGGTCTCCTTCACCCTACCCATTCCCTGCTGACTGGCAGTGCTTGCCAACTGCTGCAGTGAGCAAGATGAGCAGCAGCAACAGCACCTCTACTGTTTTGGCTGGTCTTGGCTACCACCAGGAACACTGATAACAACTGCTTGCTTAACACATATTGAACATCTTGATCGCAATTGTCCCATTGAAGAATGCAGATGTCATCCTTGATCAAGCACAAGACATCACTGCCATCAAGTAATACAAAAGAGCAGGTCTGTAAATTCAAACACTGTTGCAATTTCAGAGGAACTCCTTCCTTTATACTGGAAACAAGCACAGAACTATGTCTAATGGGTGGGGAGCGAAGAGGCAGAGAAGGTGAAAGTTGCAAAAAAGCTTTTTTCATAATACTTAAACCTACTGCATGATCAGCAAAAATACCGTTGAGTCAATAATCTAAATAAATCAGGAGGATGGGCTGCGCACCTCTTTAAAGGTTTAATAAGGATGCAAGCTGAAATACTTACAGCCACCTACAAATGTAGTGCCCAGACATTATTCTATGGTCTCCACTCTGCTACAGTACAGTTCTCACGCTGCATAAGCATGGATTTAGCATATTTTAAAGCAGAATGATGTCTAAAATTACACTCAAACTAACATTGCCTCAACCCAATTTTCTCAACAGGCCATACCCCATTAGCTACCTGAAGTGAGAGGACTGACAAGTCCAAAAGAGGCTGAAGAGATGTTTGTGTGAGGGGCAGTGAGAGGGATAGGGACAAAGAGGAACAGTGGGAGAAAAAGGGCAGAGATTGCATTGTTTGATCCAGTGAACAAGGTAAAGCAATTGTGGAAATGCGAGCATCAGAACTATTTTGTTGTCAAATGACAAGTACAAGTTTTATGGCAATATGGATGACAACACTGCATTTCACTGACCCCAGCAGTATTTTCAGGGAGTAGGAAGAATGAGTGCTGTGGGTGACACTTACAAAAAAGTATGAACTGTTCATGAACAGTTTCATCATTGTGCTAGGCAGAAACAGGCTTTCCTTCATCTTCACAGATAGATGTCGTTTTGTTCTGTGTTTTTCTTGAACCAACATCTTGAATGCAACCTTCTGTTTTTGAGTGACTAAGATTGATGTTCCCTCATCGCTGCCTGCAAACACCAAAAGTGAGCTCATTGTTTCTGCGCCCAGCACTGAGCAAAGGCACTGGGGTATCCAGGATGGAAAGGTGGTAGCTTTTGCAAGACTCAGGTTTGAACATCAGGACAAGCATATGGAGGACAAATGTGTTCAGTTTATGTGAGAGGCAAGTCTTCCATTTGGGGCACAGAGATCAGCCCCTATTATGAGTACCCGAACTTCATGGGGGTTGCAAACCTTGTCAAATGCTATGTGAAAGTGCATAACTGAATTAATCCCATTTAATGAACCCCTGGCCTTTGAACATTTTTAATGTCCATGAGTGGTTCAACAACATTTCTAACATCAGTCGTATATCACAATTCCATCACTATTATATGAAAAAATATACTTTTGTACAATATTCAGAGTGTGTTTTGCAATCCAAGGAGTTGTGAGTGTGGGAGGAAAGAGAAAGAGAAAAGGTTATGTATGATGTGCCATGAAGATAAGAACTCTAAGTGGAGTGGCCAACTGCAACCTGAAATGATGAGAGAGACTATCAGTGGCAAGGACAAACAGAAAAGTTTGTTCTGTTTCCACCTCTGTAATTGCCCTGTGACAATACTTTTGGCAAGACATTTTGCAGTCTCTGTGTCTCTGTTTTCATTTTTACCCTTTACCTGTCTTGTCAATTAAGCTGTACATTCTCCCTGGACAAAGTTATAGGTGTACATCATGCTTACAAAACAGGAGTGTGGTTGTGATTGGGATGTATTTTTCCAGATGTTACTTTACTACAAATAATCTCCTTGACTGCTTGTTTCATTCTCCTGGGCTGTGTGTTTAAGGAGACCTCAGTTCCCTTTGCCTCCCCTTTTCTTTGGTGTCAGGATGGTTAGGTTATTCCCCCAGGTCATGGAAGACCCAAGTTCAGATCAGCACATGTCTGCCTGAGCAGACTGACTTTCCTCTCATCACATCTGTAAAACCGTGACACCATATGACATTTGGGGATGGGTTTCTTTCTTAACATCCTATGCTGGTAATGCTGTTCTCAATGATAACTTGAGCTCCTATCCCCATCAACCACAATGTGACTCTATTGCTTTCACTGCTGCTTTCCCTCCTTGCCCCAGTGGAGTGGAACAGCAACCCTACAAGTGGGACAGAATTATCCTCTCCTCCTTCCAAGTCGCCTCAGGCAGCTGAGCTGACTGAGCTACATGCCTTATCAGTTAGGAGAAAGCCAATGGCAGCATTTTTTTGAATATTTCTAAACATTTCTTCAGGCACAGTTACTTCACACATTTAAAACTAAAGTCACAAACAGCTCTGAGTTGCCAGAAATTTAATTTCTTCAGCAAATAAATTCTTTCCCCTCCC
>VXBO01010044.1:81246-110310 GCA_013400135.1 Rhinoptilus africanus
CTTCCAAAGTATCTTTAACTGGCTTTCCATTTGTGAATAAGGTAGGTTCAATGCTTTAAAAAATAAATGAATAAAATAAAATTAAAAATAAAATTAAAAATCCTGCATTGCTGACCAGACTTCAGTCTGAGTATCAGATTTTGTCATCCTCACTTGTACTGATGCTACCTTAATTTTCAAATAGTTTTAATGATAGCTGGCAGGAGTGAGAAGATATGACTGGAAGCAGTTTAAGCAGTTTGTTATCAGCATCTGTCTTCTGTAGGGAATGATAATGAAGCATATAGAATGCATCTTCACCTGAATTCAATCCCTATTATTCATTTAACAGTTTAGATGGTTTCTAGACCTAATAAACTCTTCTTTACATTAAAATGCACTGCCAGAGTAAGATAAAATCTCTGTCCTCCTCTTTCTTCAAAGATGATGCACAGAGCTCTAAGTAAAAAATTATGAACCTTGTCTTTCAAGTTTCCTTTTCTCTGTTCATAAGCATTTTTCTGGAATACCTAGTGGTATTCCACTAGAGAGAAACTGAAAGCCAGTTAGGATATGGTTCCCCTTATAGGTATTTCCAGCAGTCTTCAGTGGGTTTGACATGTAAAACTGAAGGGTTATAGTGGACTTCAGCACGGGGTTACTTTTCAAGAATATAGTGCATCAAGCTACATATGCCAGTACTTTGTAGAATTTCTGCTGTACTGACTATCTGCTGTCTCTTTTTACTGTAGTTTCTCACATGTGAGAGAAATTCACAGCTCCCAGAGTGGAAAAATCTAAAGCTTTCTTACCTGAAAGTTAGGATATAATCATTTTTGCTCTTTAAAACTGCATGCTTCGTTTCAATAATCAAAAAACCCAAACTCGCAGTATACAAGAATTCTGTCTTATAAATGCATGCTCCCCAAATGACCTTAAGCTTAGGGAAAAAAGTCACAAAATCATTGCTTTCAACCTTTTAACTCACCATAAATGGAAAAGGGGTATATCTGAGTTATCAGAGAGTGGTAACTGTGTGTTATCTGTGAACAGACTAATTTTCTCAAATATATTTGTTATTCAAAATTAATGTATAAATTTCTGTGAGTGATTCTTGGCTTGAACATCAGTATGAGAGCAGTCTATTGTAGGCAAAATAATGATACTCATATATTGAGCTGCTTTGACGGGATATAGAGGTCACAGATTACGTATCCAGATTCCCTAAGCAGCAATCTCGGCTCCAATGTGAGCTCCAATATTACATATTCACATCTTCCTGCCTTCTGGGATTTAGACAGTCTTGATCAATAAGAGCTTTTAACTAAGAAATAATAGAGTAGTACTCTGTTTCCAGTGACAGAAAAAGGAAAATCTGGCAAATGACGATAAAGAAGATATGCTGAACAATCATTCTTTTATTAGCCACTACTAGGATCTAAAGTCTTTCCTTGTTCCTCATCCTCTTGCCAAATGCTGACATGATTCAAGTTTCTCTTAGACTCTTCTGTGAATCTGCAAGGATGGAGAAGCAATTTTGCCTCTAAAATTGGAGTATTATCTTCACTGGAGAGAGATCTGGAAGGGGAAACATTTTGAGTCCCATGTTTGGGAAGCCTCCGCTATGAAAAGTTTTTTAGTTAATGCACTTTCTTGTCAGGCCTTGGCAACAGATAGCACATGCAGTCATTGCATTCTTTTGGCAGAGATCACTTCCCTCTTGTCTCTTATCTTTAGAGCAAAGCTGCCTCTAACATTGCCTGAATATGGGGACAAAACCATCTATCCATTGATGGGCCTTATTTCACATCACCCACAGTCATATCTTGAAATGGAAGAACGCCCCAATGAACTTGTTCTCAGTCCAACGTACAGGATGGTCTCCATCACGCAACGCTGTTCCTCACCTTGGAAATTTCCAGAATTTTACGAGACAAGATGCTGAAGAACCTGATTGCCTTTCCTTTGGGCAGGAGGTTAGACTAGAGACCTCCAGAAGTCCCATCCAACTTAAATTTGTCTGTGACTCCCAATCACACCAGTCTTGCAAAAAGTAGCAATGATTTTTGTTGGGTATCATATGGCTCCAGAAGAATAAAGAGAACATTTATCTTTAAGAGGTAGAATCAGTGAATATGGCAAATTGATCACTGGTTAGCCGTATGAAAGCATACCAGACTTAGAGCAAACATAAATGGAAAATAAAAATTAGAAACATGGATGTAACATCAAAACATGCATAAAAACCATTTATTTACCAAAATTTCATTTTGCTAGAATAGGAAGATATCTTTCATTCATGAGATGCACTGATTTTTTAGAAAGGTGAATGTTGTAGATTAATAGCTCTAGGCTCAAACATATTATTAGGTCACAAAATGATGACAAGATGCCGATCTCATGCAGGTACTGGAAACATGCTGGTGATAGGAAGTGACAAAGGAGTTCAACCAGCAATCAACAAGTATTAATACCCTTGCATAAGACCTTGTTTAGAACACTGTCTATAGATATGTTTAAGAAAGGTAAATTTTAACTAGAACTTACATCAAGAAGGTTTATTAATGTGATACGGTACTCAATGACTTTTTTGCCTCAGTCTTCACTGCCAATTGTTCTAGCTACACATTGTTCTGTCCAACTTGCAGAAAGCAAAGGAAGGGACTGGGATAATGAGATCCCACCCACTGCAGGAGATCAGGTTCAAAACCATCTGAGAAACTTGAAAGTGCACAATCTATGGGACCTAATGAGATACATCTGCAGGTCCTGAGGGAACTGGCATATGAAGTTTCTAAGACACTATTCATCAGATTTGAGAAGTTGTGGCAGTCTGGTGAAGTTCCCACTGACTGGAAAAGGGGAAACATAACCTCCATTTTTAAAAAGGGATAAAAGAAAGACCCAGGGAACTACAGGCCAGTCAGTCTCACGTCTGTGCCAGGCAATATCATGGAGCTGATCCTCCTGGAAACAATACTAAGGCACATGGAAAATAAGGAGGTGATTGATGACAGCCAACATGGCTTCACTAAAGGCAAATCCTGTCTGACAAATTTGGTGGCTTTCTACGATAGGGCTGGATAAAAGAAAAGCAACTGATGGATAAGGAAGAGAAACTGACATCATCTACCTGGACTTGTGCAAAGCATTTGATGTTGTCCTGCATGACATCCTTTTCTCTAAATTGAAGAGACATGGCTTTGATCACTCAGTGGATAAGAAACTGGCTGGATGGCTGCAGACAAAAAGTTGCAGTCAACAACTTGATGTTGAAGTGGCGAGCAGTGATGAGTGCCATTCCTCAGGAGTCAGTATTGGGACCAGTGCGGTTTAACATCTTTGTCAGCAACATGGACAGTGGGATTGAGTGCACCCTCAACAAGTTTACCAACGATACCAACCTGTGTGCTGCAGTTGACACACTGGAGAGAAGGGATGCCATTCAGAAGGACCTGGACAGGCCTTGAGAAGTGAAGGAGACTCTGGGGAGACCTTACAGTACTTAAAGGGGGCCTACAGGAAAGACTGGGGGGGGCGCATAGCGGCAGGATGAGGGGTAACGATTTTAAACTGAAAGTGGGTAGATTAAGATTAGATATTATGAAGAAATTCTTCACCGTGAGGGTGGTGAGACACTGGAACATGTTGCCCAGGCAAGTTGTGTATGCCCTATCCATTGAAGTATTCAAGGCCAGGTTGGATGGGGCTTTGAGTAACCTGGTCTAATAGAAGGTGTCCCTGCTCATGGCACATGGGTTGGAACAAGATGATCTTTAAGGTCCTTTCCAACCCAAACTGTTTGATGATTCGATGATTCTATGGTAAGACAATTGAAAGTTCACTGTTGAAGAAGAAACCTGAAAACCAAGCTGTGATAAAATGATCTAACGATAGGAGGACTACAGTTTTTGTTCATAAACGTAACATGGGATAAACAATAGGAAGGAGGAAAAAAAAACCCACCTGTTCAAGGCAAAGCATGAGAATAAGAATACGAGGATGAGTAAATTTAATCTGGAAACTACAAGGTACCTGTCTGCTAGAGAAATCAGCTTCCAGTGGGAAATTCACAACAGTATTAGGCAGGGGGTGTGAGGGTCAAAGGGAAAATTAACTAGTCTCAAGGCTGAGTTTGATAATCTCCTTTCTTAACTGATTCTGAAAGCAGAGACTCTCTAAACACAAAATTTAATTTAGGGACTGGTTTGCAGACCGTACTTGTACTCCATCTTTCAAAAAAGTGAACAGGAAGGCAGGAAAAGTAAGTTAATAAGTAAGGAATTTCACACAAGATATCAAATTGCAAATGTTCCAGAGTAGGACACTTTCATGGATTACTAGTATTTACTTTGTCTTTGAAGTACAAATTAAAAAAACCCCATAATTTCATTACAATTTCTATACACTATAGGTCCTGTAACAGAAAATGCATGTCCTTTTTGCAAAGGACTCTGCTCAGTAAACCCTTTGCACTGCCCACTCTTTCTACTGTTATGCATGCTTTATTGAGGTGAATGGAAGTGGATGTGGAATTACAATTGCAAACTCTTTTTAAAAAAGAAATAAAATCCAGGTAACATCTTTTCCATTCCTTATTTTCATTCATGGGTAAAAGCTGAGGTTATAGGAAGGTATGTCAACATTACATTTTTCTCCAAGAAGAAAGGACAAATCATTCTGTGGAAAGGACACTAAATTCTGTGCAAATGTAAATGATAATGGTAAGAGAGATGAACAGAAAAATATTTGGACCTTCAGAGAGGAAAATGTGAAGAAAAAAACACAGTAGTTTTTTTGTGCACGTGTGGAGATGCAGTAATCTATCTATCTGTAATTGCCAGAAGAGAAAATTGCAATCCTGTGTAAATTTGCTTTCATATTCCAAACTTCTCAGTTGTTTTGAAAGAAGAGGAGTCCATACAGTGAAGTATGGATTTACATGTAGCGCCTTCAAAGCTTAGCTTGTTTGTGAAGGGCAAAGGAAGTTCAGTTTGCTCTGCTCTCCAGTAAAAAAAAATTAGGACACTTGTGGAGAAACATTTTAGAGTAGTGAAAGACCCATAACAACTTACAAAAAATAAACTGTGTACCACAACTGCTAGTTTACCGTTCAAAAACTACAAATTCAGTCATTTTGGGAGGAAGTTTTCTTCCCATAAATTTGAACAGGGTTCCTTTAATCTAACATTGACCATTTTTATCAAGCCTTGTTACTGTAGGTTCTCTTTACAGATAATGAACTTTCAGAGTACAAATCATGTAATCTATTTTAAGTATTTACAGAGGGATTAGATAAAGTATTGTATTAGAATACCAACTATTCTCCTATGGCTACAGAGTCTAGAGGCCTTGCTTGAACACAGATGTTGAGATTTGGTTAAGTAAATCCTAAGTTTCTCATGAAACGATGAATCAATACTACTGTCCTGAAGAATCACTTTGAAGCCTACAGTCTTTCACCCAATATTTGCCTTCACACACTGCTCAGCACCCTAGGTGCTCAGTGTGATAATTTGTTTGTTCCTGATAAACCCAGGGCAAAATTGCAGTTGTTACTGCTACACATTTTAAGTATAACTTTTGCAGTTAAATTAATTAAACATTGCCGAAGAGTCAAAACTAAGACACGACGGGTATCAGGAGAGACGCCCACAGGCAGCACATCATCATACAAAAACCCCCAACAAAAGTGATTACTAGAGCTGAAAAGGATTTCTAATAAATAAAAACTAAAAAGTAATACAATAAAATGTCCATTGCTAAAGCAACCTGTAACTTTGAAATACAAAGAGCAAGAATCACAGATCTATTTCTCCTGATCTGAAGGATAAATCAAAAAATAAAGCTGCTGGCACATAGGTGGTATTCAGAAACCAGTTTAGAGGAGTCTTCAAGCTCAAATTGGTTTCAGGGACCCTCAAAAATTACTGATGGTCAGACTTCTATTGAGTAAAAGCTATTTTACAACTATATAAGTCCAAAATAACGAAGCAAATACTCAGTAAGCGTTGAATAATACATAGTAATACTTCTGATTAAATAACCATTTTGTTCAGTGATTACATTCAGTTTCCCCAGTTGGTAATTATTGATTACAGGATATAGCCATTTGTTTCTGCTAACCACTCTGCCCTTGTAAGTGCAAACATCAAGGACGGGGCTTGCACTCTTTTATTTTACATAACACTGGGCTGTTATGCATGTTGTTCAAAGATCCATGACACAGTAGTGATATTCCTTTTGTTGCAAAGTAAATTTGGGATCCTTTTTTTCCCCTTCTAGCAGGCTAAGTTGCCACATGACTACTAGAGGTGTCATAAATTCCCTAAATCTTAATGATTGGATAATAATTTTACAGAACTGATTATATTTTGTGGCAATTGTGTTTTTGTCATTTTAAAGTGTGATGAAGCACATTCAGTATTTTAATAATATCAGTAAAATAACTGATAATTGCTCTTTCAAACGTCTTTGAGTCATGAAGGCATCCCTTGTGATAAAGTAAGGAAAAATAGCAAGAAAAAGATTTGCAAATGTCTACTAGACATATGACAGAACTTGGCTGCACATGTTTTATTTTAATGTTTTCATATAAGGAATAAAAAGTCACTCAGTTGTGGTTTCCTGTGGATAACTTACTGGATCCCACGTGTCTAGTTAATACATTCAAACAAACTTTATCCAGTAGGAACAATGGGCAGCTATCAGTGGCTCAAAAGCAATCCCTTTATTTCAGTCACCTTTTTGATTACCCACGTTATATTTTAAAATATAACCTCACAGGTCTGTACTGTCCACTGTGGTACTTGCAATAAGAGTTGTGTTGGTGTAGGAGCAGACAGGTGTGGGCCCAGAGGGGTTGGTATCGGACTACTCACAGTCTCACCATGATGAGATCAGGCTTTCTGAAAGTGGAAGGCAACCACCAAAAGACATATATGCAAGAAGTTATGCTTTACTTCAGCTATAGTTTAGGTTGAAAAGCGATCCTGTAACTTTTCATCTCTCAGTTTCTTATATGCCCCTGGTTTTGTCCAGAAATTGTCATTATCTTTCATTTAAAGATGCTTTCTAGTCAAGATCAGATGAGAACTTTATGTTCTTTCCATATTCTACTGCTTATTCTTTGTCCTTTTTTTGGTACCTTCTGTCTCATATCTTTAATGTGTCTGAATTGCTCTGAATTCCTAGCATGAAAGAATATTATACTTAGGTTGAAATTATTTTCTATATAACTCTTTTTTTTTTATGAAGCACAGCTTTACTGATGCAGAATAAAGTGAAAATAGCATGTCTGTTTTCTTGTTCTTGACATGCAAAACATATTCCTCAAGCACAACAGTAATATGCTTAATAAAATGGTTATCTTTCATTTATTTTGAGTGATAGATAACCTGGTACAGGTTTTCCATAAATAAAACATTAAAAAATCATAACACATAACATCTCATTAGATGACGATTCTAATTTTATGCCTTTCTGAAATAGCATGTTGTATCATTTTAAATCTCTAAATACATATAAAGTAGAAAGCTTCCTAAAGATAGTATTTTTTTAAGCTTCCATCCAAACCTGCTTCAGAATTTTACAATTGTAGAAACCCAGTCATATTTAAATTAGATATAAACAGTGGCTGACGATCTGTAATCTTTAAAAAATGCAGCCATTTTAAACTGTTAAAAATTATTTTTTCCTTAAAGTACCTAAGATTAATATTTATCCTAATACAGAATTAATCCTAATACAGAATTATATTTTATATTTCTAGTACTGATGTTGGTTAATTCTTATTTTTCGTATCTATTTGGGTGACATCTGCACTATGTTTAAGTGTCTTCATACTGAAATGTGGAAAATGAAAGTTCACACTGAATCCACAGTGGATTTGTCATGACTGACCGCAAATGTTAAAACAAGTGGAGTGCTGATAATTTATATCAGACAATGATCTGCCTCATTTTTCTAACCAAACTGAAATTCAGCTGAGACAGACCAAAATAATGTAACCACATATTTCTTCACCAGCAACAGAAACAACTATTGCAGCCTTTCCTTCAGAAAGGAATGAGCTGCTTTCTTGGCCAGGGAGTCTCAGCACCATTGTAGATGCAGGTGCCTCTCCCACCTCCCACGTGCATGATCTTTGATCATTTGCCACAGGTTGTGACCACATCCACATTCTGTAAGGCAGGGATAGGACATCATACTTTTTGAGCAGGGTCTCATTACCATTAATTTTGTTTACAGCCCGTGAAAGACTGGAACTTTAAAATAATTGCCTCAAAGCTTGCTTAAGCTTCTGCAAATTGACGGCAGGCTTGCAGGCCGATAAGAAACTTGCTTGTATCTATTTAGCACCTTCTGCAGACCATCCTCTTGCTTGCCGCTCACCACCCAAGATTCCCATCAGCTGAAAAGGGTGTGTTACTTCCCCAGCTGGAAAGGGTGTAAGTCTCTGGCTGTCAGAGTGGCCAAAGCTGTCTAGCCCGACAGCCCACCCAAGCCTGTGTTGTTAACTCCAGAATTGCTGAAGCACAATGACTGTGCCAAGCACTGCCCAAACAGCAAGGGGGTAGGAAAAGCTTATACGGCAACAGTGCAAAATGACAATTAGCTGGGCAAAAGCTGCTATCACACCGATTGGTCAAGCTATGGACCAACGCAGGCTACCTGGACTATCACTGGTGTGGCGACCCACCACAATTTGGAAATCGGGACTGAGATCACCACCACCATCAACCACAGATCAACGGGATGCCGCTGAACTTCTGGAGAACCGCCGAGATGTTGCTGGGCCTGTGGTGGTGACTATACTCTTGCTACACTCTGTAATACTGCTTCCCTTTTCTGCCTTTCTTCTACTTCTACCTTTACTCTCTTGCTTGTCTCAGTGACTTTTGCTGGGGAATAACAATAAACTGACAGTGAGTGGCATCTGACCTCGTTTGCGTCTTAATTTCACTCTTGGAATAATTGCGAACGAATCCCGGGCCTAATTTAGCTAGACCGGGATGTAACACAGCCTCATTATTTACTCTAGCCTTCAGACACTGTCCTACTCATATAAATCCGGACTGTTACTGTAAGATTCACTCTTCCAGATTCTGTAGTGCCAGTCCACCCTCACTTTTGCATCCTTCCTTGGGCTCATCATTGACTGTTGTATTAAATATAAATTTACATGCTCAGATCGCCTTACTGCCTATCTTGGGCTACTTTTTGGGTTTTATTCAATACTGATAAGAGGCAAGAGTTGGTAAATCACTGACGCAAACATCCATTCTCACATTTGTTAAATTTCAGTGCAGGCACCAATGTGGTTTTGTCCAAGATCTTCATTTAGACTAAAGAATTCTTTGGGAAAAATATTAAAACTGATTCATTATTCAACTTCTCCTAAAGTGATCTTCTGCACTGCAACTTAGAAAACTTCACTTATTCACTGGCTCTACTACCTATCACAATAATATTGTCTGACTGCTTCCTTGAACTTGGTTATTTATTTGAATCTATTTCTGTTGTCCTCCATGTCTTCAGGGTGAAGATGGTCTTTGCGATCTCTGTGTGCTACTTGGCACTGTGGAATTTTTTGGAACTATGTGAAGGTAAACAATAAAAATCAACAGCCATGTAAGATTTCCAGAGGTCAGGTCTAAACCATCAGCAGCTTTGTGGCCCAGTGCACCATGCAGTTGTAATGCTGCAAATGTGTGGATTACAGACCTGGAAGCTCTTTAGCATTCATGGATCTCAGATTGGATCCAGTCTGTAGAATACAACCATCTTATGCTTACTGTAAATTAACTCTTGCTATAATTGAAATGAAGAATGTAACCCTTCCCAAAAAAAACCCAAACCCCAATGCTCCCCACAAATTGGAAATAGATCAACACACTGAACTCTGATCCGTGTATCACTTTAATAATTCCTGATCAGTACCATGGAAGCTATATCTGCCCAGACACCTGTTTCTTTTAAGGAGAAGCATATTTCCCCTGAAATGGACTTGACTCACAAATTTATAATCACACAGTTTTGAACTACTTAACATAAAATTTTAATAAAAACCACAGTATTTGTAAAGTGTGTCAGCTTGAAAATAAAGGTAGGTATTTCAATAACACCCAAGTGCCCTATTTAACATTTTTGGAATGGACCGTTTATTTCAAAATTTCTTTCCAAAGTAGAACTGCTTATAGAGAAAATCATTAATAAGGAAATCAAAATGAAATATTTAAATTGCATTGAATAGAATAATTTGGCCCCAGGCATTATGGGGAAAATTTCATCATTTTGTGAGCAAAAAAATCTGGTTTTGCTAGTTCTTTATTCCTCTGCAGGATAGAAAGGATTTTTTTTGGTTCTTTTTCATAATGGAATTTCCAAGACACGTTTACAGCCTCTAATCTAAAATCTCATCTTTTTCCCTTTTACTATACTATCATATTTTATATAAAGCACAATGAGCTGCATAGACTTCTCTCAGAGTTTATGCTAGCCTCGCCTAAAAATCACAAAACATTCATTCTGTATTAAGATTGATATGACTGTGTTGGGAATCTTGGTTATTTTGGGGGGAGAAACTGGAGGAAGTGATCAATTCATCAACTAAATAAGGAAAAAAAAAATGTTCAGTCTAAATTGAACACAGAATTTTGATTTTTCTTTGCACCAAAACCTTAGCAAAAAACGCAGAAATATTTTTGTTGATATTTCTTCCCATCCAAACTCTGCTATACTCATTTGAGTGCTTGTACATAAAAAACTGAAGGAGTGAAGAAATTGGTTTTTTAAAAAATTGCTAGAAGACATATTTTGACCACTAGTTATCCATTCTGGATTTTATACATCTACATACTGTAGAAGACAATTCAAATTCCTTCTTCTACCTGAAGCTTTGGAAGTGTTTCTCTCCTCTCTCTCTCAGGAGATGGTCTACAAATGAGGCAGTAGATTTTTCTAGGATAAGGTGCTGATAACAACATTGATGATTAAGGCATTGCCCCTGGAGGAGAAGGAGAAAACAGTCAGGATATCACTCTGTTTTGAGTGATTATCTCAGCAAAGAGACCTGGGTAAAAAGAACTTCCTCTTCTTGTTGGCTTGTGAAAATATAACCCTCCATTCTCCACATGCAGTGACCAAGACTCTTCAGCACATATGAAACTGTATTTTTTTTTTTTCAGAGAATGTACTGTCTAAGTAAAAAAAAGGATAAAATAAACCAGTCATATGCCTTGCAAGTTGTCAGGTGAAATTTCTTCATCACAAGATTATTTTGGGCATAGACACTCCCACTCTGGCAATTAAGAACTCCACATCTTCGGTCTGATGTGTTCAATATTCAGCATTAAAACTCTAATCTTGATATCCCCTCTGGTAGCATGGTATAGTAGTACAAAATTACTGCAATGTCTATGATCTATACTGAATCTGAATCTTCTAGAAGGTACTCCTTGATTGAACTATAAATGGAGAGCAGCTAAGGAGAGATTAATTAACTCTTCATTTCCTAACAAGGAAGATGTGTGATGTGAAGCTAAATATTTTCTGTAGAGAAATGCATGCCAGGTGTTATTCTTCATCTTCCAAAAGGCAAATATAAATATCTATCCGTCTTCCTAGGGAACTGTTTCCAAATAAAAAAACAGGTATATAAGGTAAAGATTTTAATCATGGACCAGTTATGAAAAGCCATTGCAGATATTGCTTCATGTGCGTGGCAAAATACATAAAACAGCTGCAACTAGAAATATTATAGGAAACACAAAGACTGTACCAGGTAAGAATTAATTTATATTACAGGTGAATGAACACTCCCACTTCTGTTTCTATAATGTTCTGAAACTTTCCCTTGAACCCAGTTCACACTGTAACTTTTTTTTAATTAATTTTGAATTTAAAAATTTTAAATATCTGTGTCTTTTTTCACATTGGAAATGATTCTTTTGCTCCAATTTTATGCAAGAGTGTGAACAGGCCTTAAGCTGAAGCCATTATTAGACCAGATAGATCCATTAGATGTATGAAGTAAGACATTAAAGTGGATGGCCTTCACCCAAGAGCTCTGAAGTAACTCAGATGTGAACTTACAGGACTCTTGGCCAAGATCTGTAAACTACATTACAAAAAGCTACTGTGGCAGAAGACTGGCAGACTGCCAGCGCAACTCCCATCTCAAAAAACTCTCAAAAAGTGATCCGAGGAAAGGCAGGCTTCCATATCCAGAAAAAAAAAAAAAAAAAAAAAAAAAAGCAAACCAAAAAAACCCCGGGCTTCCACCTCAAATAAGAGATAGTGTAAGATCACTGAGATAACAGACAAACATGTTCTAGGGGAAAGAGGCTGATTTCTGTAAAGAAATACTATCTCAATATCTCACTGCACTTCTATGACAGTGTCAGCAGAAATGTGGGTATATTCATATTTTTAAAACATTATTGACACCAAATATCATTATTGAAATTAAACTGGCAGAACTGGTAGGAAGAATCTTTTGTGGATTAATAGTTGATAGGAAGAAAATGTCCTATCATAGACCTTCATAGATGAAATATTCTTCAGTTTTCTAGATGGAAGACAGTAGGGTGGTCTCCCACTGACTTGTGCTTGGGTTGTTTTTTTCCAATGTAGTCATCAGTGATCTGGAAAAAAGGAGTGAACACTAAAATCTCCAACTCTGCAGACAATGCTAGTTGTTTGGGGGTTTTTGAGTAGTCAATTGCTGTGCAAAGGTTGAGGACTCTGACAAAAATGAAGTGGCCTGAAAGGTGGCAGTTATGTTTTAGTGGAAAAATAGAAGGAATGCATGTGGGGAAAACCAATGAAACCTACAAGACTCTGCATCCAGAATTGGTTACAACTCAGGAAAGTCATCTTGGAGTCTCCGTAAATAGTTCGCTGAGAGCATTGGCTCAATGCGCAACAAAGCGGACAATGTAAATTCAGCAGTGAATAGACTAAGTAAGACTTTACTTTTATTTTAGGTAAAAAAAAATCATACAGGTATTGTCATACCTGTCAAAAATGAGGAAAATCATTTATAGATAATCAGAAACAATTGTAACATTTTGGGGTTTGGCAGGGGTTTTTTTGTTGTTTATAGCTGATACGTCTCATTGAATTCTAAGCTTTCTTTAATGTTTAGAGTCATTCTTCTACCAAGAAGAATATATATTCTTTATGATATATATTCCAGAATAGACACATTTGTAGAAAAAGAATTCAAAACATTAAAGAATCCTGGAGTGAAGTGAGACCAAAAAGCTTCTTATACCCACAAATAAAGTAGAAACCTTCAGAATTTCAACTCCATTCCTACATGAAAAAAGCAACTAGTGAAGACTGTTCCACTGTCCTTCCACACAGGGCTGTGGCCACATCAATGAGACAGTAAGGAAACTCAGAGGGGCTGATGTCAAAGCAGAAAGCACAACAATAATGGTGGACTCTGTTTGCCCTGTGGGTAAATGTAACATCAAGGCATAATACAATTTAGACAACATACTTGGAATAGCTAGACAGAGGATCCACAGCAGAAGCCATATTTATTTAGTACTGAAACAAGCCCTGGCTCAAATATTTAACATCAAATTGTTATGGCAAAAGAGAGAGAATGGTATTTAATATCAAACAGGAGTGCAACATAAAAATCAGAGAAGTAAAATACAGATGGTGGATGGTTTAAAGACATAATGTTACAGTAAATATAAATAAAAATTATTATGATCTACTAAAATAAATGAAAATATCTTTACATGATTGCACACAGAAAGAGAAATAGAAGAAGAAAAAACAACTAAAATCTATCATGAGCAAATAACAGATATTTTTAGGCTTAGTCTAATTACAGAATTATCAGATGGTAAAAAGAAACTTTCTTACAATGTTTTATTCAGTTATCAAAAAAATTATTCAATTTTTCAGTTATTAAAAAATGGAAGCATTTTCCAAATGAAAAAAGTCTTGAAGTCTAGAAAGTTGAGTTAAAAGTTAGGACATGCTAAAAGGTTTTGATAAATAGCTTCCCAACACACTAGAACTAGTAAGCTTTTCAAACAGTTGCAGGAAGAAATTGGTCATCAAAATGACCTTGGTAGAAGAGAAATGAAAAGTGGCAATTGAAGTACTCCTGTAAGAGAAAAACTAGTAGAAACCTGAATTTTTACCATAACAAGACACAATAAAGCAGTATTAACAAAAACATGGATAATATAGAGCAGAGGGGAAAGGAAGGAGGAGAGGAGAGGAGAGCAGAGGNTCAGAAGCTACCCCAGGTTGTGAGGGTGCCAGTGAGAATGTGAAGGGGGTTGTAAGTATGTTGCTCTGCAGCCATCTTTGCCTCCTCAAATTTCGGTGTAAAATAAATTTTTGAGATTATCACTGGGTACCTGACATGCTTTTGTACTTCTTGACTTCCTCCACCAGCCACCACTAGAAACAGGACATGAGGCTTGGGAGCTTTGTTTTGAGCCAGTACAGCTATTCCTATGTTTGCTTGTGAGTGATCTTTCTTGCTGTCTCTACCAGAGCAAATTTGTGATCATGGTTGGCCGTAGCTCAATCCTTGCCCTCCCACACGAGTATAAACAATGTCATCTGCACTGATATCTACAGCAGACAACCCTCAGGGGTTGTGTGCAATCTCTGCTGGTACCCCCTGAAGCGATTCCCGTTCTGTACGGCATTGTCAGCCACTGATAGCACCCAAACAGGGTCCAGAAAGTTGTCAAGTAACTGTTTGCCGCATCCAGTTTCACTTGCCAGAAGCCATCTCTGGCATCCATGACTGAAAAGACTATTGTGTTCGCTTGATTTGGCAATATTTCAGTGGCTGTTGGCAGGGAACAGTATAAGCACTTTAGTATGCTATTGAGGTCTTTTGGATTGATGCAGATCATCAGTTTGCCTGTCTTTCTAACTGCCACCATACTGCTGATCCAGTCAATTGGCCTTGCAACTTTTTTCAGCCACCTTGTTCCATGACAGTTTTAACTTTCACCTTGAGCTCTGCTTCAAGAGTGTCAGTACTAGCATTTTATATATAGCTGATGCCACATCGTCTTAACCTTGCAGACCTTAAAAGCACTCATTATCCACAAACTTGATCCCTTGACCAGAGACTATCTTTTAATAGTCAGAAAAGTAATATCTCAGATATGTTTTCTCCACCTTCAGTTTGCTCTGTGAAGATTTGACTTTGCAATAAACACTCCCATGTCCCAGAGAGTAAGTTTTGCACCAGACAGAGGTTTCTGCATCCATTCTACTGTGACAAAGATCAGAACTTAATCCTTATTTACATGTGAGCACTTTGGCCTAGGCATTTAATAAAAGAACGTTTAATTTGATCCCACTGTAAGACAAATTATCATATTGTTTTATTTTTCATTTCACAGAATCTACGTAGTTTACTCAGTTTCACCATGGAATCACATTCCATTTTGTGAAGGCTTTCCTTTGCCAGTTGCTTGTCATTTCTCATATTCAGTTTCTGAACCACATTATTTTCTTGTTACTGCCATTGCACTTACATGCTATATATTATTCAGACCAGCTTTGTCACAGGTGCTCACTTTTCTCTTTTCAAGCACTTATGCAAATTAAATCACCAGTGTAATTTAGAATCTCTTCACTTGCATGTACGTGGTCCAAAAATTGTCTCGTCCAAGTTCCAACTATGTGCAGGGTGACACCACAACCTTGCTCTTAAGCAGGACTTTTAAGCACTAGACCTCACAGTTCTATAACAAAAGAGGTCAATATCATTATCACAGTTTTATAAGGGTGCTGTGTAGGGGTGAAGTGACTTGCTCAAGGTCATCTAACAGCTTGGTGACAGCAGAACTTCGGTCTTGCAACTTCCAGTCTAGTGCTTTATCCAGCAAGAAACCCTGACTGTGCTGAAGTCTGAGGTCTCCCTGTCCTTGGCCTGTTCTATTAAAACGCTGCACTGGCATTCATATAAACCATTTACCAAGGGTAACATCCATTTGTTCTGCATCAAAAAGCAAGAGAGATTGACACATACATAATCTTTTCCTATATGTGATGGATTGATCCTTGACTTAGGATCATTTCAGTTGCCTCTTTGTAGTCTCTCCATTACAAGAAGAATTTCACAGGCTTTTTATGCAAGATGAGAATGGAAAGCTGTTAAACAACCATTTCTCTGGTTCTTCTTGAGGAAACTTTTTACTGCCAATCCAAATTTGCAACACCTGCAGTGTTGAAAACGAAGGCTTAAAGGCGATCACTGTACATTTATGTTTGTCATATGGTGATTTAAAAACACAAAAATCCACACAGAATTTCTTTAAACATTTTCCAGAAAAGATTTTTTTTTCAAAATATCAACATGGCTAAGAACAATGCATAATCATCATACATAGGTTTACCTAGAATATTTGTGGCATATTGGGATAACAATGTCCAAAACCATTTTTTAATTTTTTTACTTTCTGAGGAGAAAAATACATTTGTGCCCACTGATGGCTTCTCGGTAGAATTTCAGGAGCACGAAATAGGCCTTCTTTGTTCTGACAAACCCTAATAACACTTTGCATTTGGGATATACAGTGTTCTAAGAGCTGCCTTTCATTGATACATGCTGCTTATTTCTGACAAGAACATTACTGAAATCTTGAGGAGGGGATGGTTTCTGACCTTATGAGCAGCGTGCAGGAATCTCACCCTGATTCACACACTATTCTCATTCAGGTGATGCATGAACTAGCAAAGAGGTAGTCCTGCTATCAGCAGGATTGTGCCAGTTTGCAGTATGCCCACTTACAGGCACACAGCCTGACTGCTGGTGTTCCCAAGCCAGGCTGCCCTTTGGAAGATTTAAACCCAGGCCAGAAGGAAAGACCCTGTATTGATGTGGTCCCATACAACAAAAGCCTCAAAATTTGCCACAGAATCTGCCCTGGAGTTTAGGAAGAACTTGTTTGATGCTGCGGGAACAATTGGCTAACCCACAAGACACACACAAGCCTTTTCCTGAGGTGAGAAGAAGCAGCAGTGCTGCAAAGCACACGGACCTCAGCAAAATTCATACCCCAACACAGACCACAGCATGCCACCTATGTACATGTACGGAAACTGATTAATGGGCTGTCACTTTATTTGTTGACTGCTGAATTATTTATACTTATAAAGTGTTTAATAATTTAGAGCTGATATCTTAACAAATTACAGCTGAAAGTGACAAGGGGAAGGTGGCACAAGTCTCACTTGAGATCAATGCCCTTGTTCTCAGGGCACTTCGGAACACGATTTCTGCTGACTGTCATCAGCAAAAAAAGGAAGGGGGAAGTATGTTGATTTGGTATTACGTGTTAAATAGAGAGAACTGCATATTTCAGTAATCAAAGGAAAAAAGTTGCTTTAAACCAAAAAGAACATGAAATTACTCTGAAGAAATCTGCATTTCCATATGAAATGAAAATCATTGTCTTAAAAAAAAAGACTAAATAAAAGCTAATTACAGTGTTTGTTTTTAAAATTTTGTCTCAAAGCATTTTATCCATCTTTTCTTGACACAAAGGATTTGGATACATATTGATTTTGACCTGCATGCCACATCTTTACAAAAAAGCAAAGTCATCTTAATACGAAGAGGTTATTTTTTACTGTATCAGGATGGAAACAAAAATACCATCTACTGGCTCTATGTAACTAAAACTTAGAGAGTGCATAAGAAAGAGAAACATAAATTCTGATTTTTAACAAAATCCAAATGCTAACCTACAGAAAGGCTGGCTGAGTCAAACTAGCTGAAAACAAAATTCCTGTAAAAATCCTCTATATAGGTAAACAGCATTTCACTGCAGGATGTTTTTTTCTTGACAGACATTTTTATAGAAGAAAAAATACTTCAATGTAAATATCCAAAATAGTAAATTCCATTCTCTAAGCAGGAATTTCCTGGGTATTAACCCACTCTATTTCCTTTAAATACCACAAGAATGCAGTGTCTAGTAGAATCATATTTTGGTGAAACACAAATTCTTAACAAAGGCAGGAGGCTCCTATGCCAGAAATTATACTATCATTGCTGCAGACAAATACATTTTTCAGGGTAACCTCTCTGGTGATGAGCACAGTTTCATCTTGTAACCCCAATTCTACAGTGTCCACAATAGAAAAACAAGCTGTGCTAGCCACTGCTGAATTCCAGAAGCACCGTATATCCACATACAAGATCCTGTTCACCAGTGCAAGACTGACCTCTGCTTGTATTAGGCTTGCTTTAAGCAAGCACCATATGTCTTTCCATCACAGTAGCACAGGCACTGTGGCCTTGAACAGTGTAAATCATACCCAGCTCTATCCACGCCTCCCCACCCCCAATATGCTTAGGCAATCAGTGCTTTCTACTTTGGTGCAGGCAGCCTGAATCCTATAAGAAATAATGCTACACACGCAGTAGAAACTTGGTTTCATAGTGTTTCCCAGTATTAGCTTCTTCAACAGCAATTGCTTTCTCTCTCTCAGTGATTTAATTGTTGTTTTTCTCCACGAAGACTTTTATACATGCATGTTGCCAGGTGGACTAGGATCAGTAGGTGGCCATTACTGGACATTTGGGAGCAATGACTTGAATTAAGGCCAGCTGAATCCTACTAGCAGCATTTTCATTCTGCCCTCAGACACAGGTTCACTCATAGTATTTCTTCCACAGTACAAGACCATATTTACAAGACTACAAGCTCTGGCAGCAGACTTCAGCGTGAACAAGATCTAGTCAGCTCTAATTCTTTCCTTAATTCTACTAATGACTTCAGGGCAGAAACCTGCTCTGCTGCATTAGGGACCAAACTCATATCTGTATTGTAAACTGCTCTTAAGAAAGCCAAACTAAATTCACAATGGAGACCAAGTGGTGAACTACACTGGAGGGACATTACGTTCCTCTGTGTTTAACCCACAAGTCTAGTAGACGTGTTGCCTTGAGTAGGACAACTGACAAACATGGCCCTTTCTTCATACCATTGAATAATTCATTAGGAAAGAAAGTTATATAACAAAATTTAGGTTTTTTGTATATAGATTTCCCTGTAGCAGTGCTATGTTTGCATGAACAGTTGGATGAGGAATGTTCATAGATGACTAAAACTGCTAAAAAATTTTTCTGGTATATAAGTGAAAAATGGATAAAGGAAGCAGAAAGTTAGAATGAATGACAAATCTTGGCTGAGAATTTAATTTTTTTTTAAATTTATTATCCTCCATTTTTAAGGGTAATATCTCTTTTGGTATATATTTTCCATTTCTGGGCTTTCCAATATGAAAATGCTCCATTTAACCGTTTCCAGGCTAGCAAAAACATATAAAAATGGACAATAACTTTTTATCTTGATGTGGGGAATATAGTAAGTGAAAAACAAGGATCTGTAGATTTTTGAAAATGATGAAGCAAAATCATATTGAGGTGTTGCCCTCCCAAACAGTTTATACGTAGAAAAACATTATTTCTACTGTCTCTAACGGTATTTTTTTTCTTTTCTTCGGTTTTTCCAGTATTGAAAGGTGGACAATCTGTGGCAAATATGAGTTTTTGATGAACACATATGCTGAACCACTTTTACAATTTGACTAGGAGGCCATATTTATAATTCCATCCATATTAAATCTGAATTATTAAAATGGGATAAGAGTGATCTCAGTGAAAATTATTGCTGAGGTAAGTGCTACAAAAGTATCCAGGGCACATACAGATGCTCCAAATAGTACAAAATGCAGCATCATATCTACTAAGGCACAGACCAGTAATCCATTTAAGGTCTCCAGCCTGGTCTTCAGTATCCCCACCAAGTAAGATCTCTGCTATTTGGAGGGCAGCTTTGTTTCCCCTCCTCCACAGCCTAGGAGAGTAAATATGGCCAGCAGGAAGCCTGGAACTGACAGTATCAATGACAGAGTGAAGTCTGAAAGAGCATGGCACAGAGCTTTATTGGTCACAGGAGGTAGTCAGCTATGGCATTCCTTTCCTTCACAATTCACATGATGCCCTGACACCACTTCCTTGAAGATAGCATTCAAATTTACCCCTGAAGTCTAAGCATAACAATAACATATCAATCATTTACTTACACACTCAGGAACACGAACAGGATATTAAAAGGGAATTAGAGAAAATACAGTCTTTCAGGTAAGTTATTGTTCTCTGGAATGCAAACTCATAAGAAATGTCTGGGATTAGTATCAACCTAGTAGAAATGAGACCCAGTCAGGAGATGGTACAGAAAGCATCCCAGACTTTGACTTCTCCCTGTTTCTTTGAAGCCCACATTTCACCTACTAGTACAGCACTGTACGTGCATATTCATGAGTCAAAGTTCCAGCGACCTCTCGGCTCCACACTACACAACAGAAATTTCAACTATTGTGTGAAATCCTAACCCCAAAGCAGTCAAAGGCAAAATCCTTGTGTACTTCTTTAGGAACAGGAATTCACCCATGATGTCTTGTTAGTTCTAGCAGGTTTTCAGTGTGCAGCATGCTTTTTGAGATGAATCAGTAAGCAGTGTGCTGCTTTCTTACGCCCTTCTATACCTGAAACAGAAATAGTGCTGCACTGCACTTCAATTACCCTTGGCAGCCAATTTTCTCCTTTGTCCCCTCAAATGCAGCCCTCCATCCTTTACTTTTTTTCTCCCAATACATTTTTATAGAACAACATAAAAATTGTTATTAAAAAATCAATGCTCCGGTATCATTTATGGTTTATGTTCAAAAACTGTGGGCATCTTCCCTCAGCTGGCCCAAGCTTTCTTCACTGCACAACTGCTTTCTGAGACTGCAAAAAACTTACATATAGCCTCCAACCCCCATATAATTTCCTATGTACATAGTCTTTGTCCACTGATTATCCTTTTTCTGTAAAACAATGTTTCTTCTGCCAGAATTTCTAGACAACAGCAAGTGTCATTAAAAATTGGACTGGACAAAGCACTTCAGACTATGCTGCCAGTAACAAGTCTCTCCTAGCAGAAGGGAGAAGTTGATGATCTAATAGATTTTTCTCTGTTAAAACCTTTTGGGCTAGTGATGCCTCAGTTCCTTGACAAATCTGTGACAGATAGGAAAATAAAATAAATTTTCAGTGACCATCTGCATAACATAGTCCTGCTTGTTAGATGGCAATAATTCTTTTCAAATTATGCTTAATTTAACTTGGTATGATAGGTGACGTGGCAAAGTGCTGTAAATGAAAAATTCCTGTCTGCAGTGTTGGTTATTATAGTAAGTTATAACATCTCCTTATGCAGCTTAAACATTGAGATGAACTAAGCAGGAACATTTTTGCCCTTTGAGGAGGATCAGGATTTCGCACACTATAGCAGCGCAATGAAGGCAAGTGGTTCCTTCCTAAAGCTGGACCAAGGTGGGCTGGACAGTAATGAGGCAATGGCGATGAAAGACATTTGAGCAAAAATAAATCTCCTTCTGAAAAATCTAAGAAATCATTCATATTAATGGTAAGATGTTACTCCTTTTTAAAGTTCAAATGATTGGGTCTGAATTTCTCATGGAAAAGGTCAGTACTCCTTCAAATTCACTGAGATTTGGCATGAATAACCTCAGTGACCCCATCTCCAGGCAAAATCCAGAAGCCCCAACATAGTCCCTCCTGTTTGCTAATACGTATTTTCATTTGAGGTCACAAATTAAAAGCTCGACCAAAGAAGCAATCAGTTATGTCTCCCTCCAAAGCCTGTAGGTCTACAACAAGCCATGGAGGGAGGAGCGTATTACAACAACTCACACTAGACAGTGGGACCCTGCTGCCCTCTCCTGCTCTGTGGCACTAACAAGTCACACTGCTTAGGTAGCAGGCTCTCCACGAGCTGTTGCCTTCACTTTCCATCACTTCTAAAATGACTTTCTCTCATGATAGGGGAATCATTAATAGACTACTCCAGCTAAGGAAATGATGGTATCTAGACATCATCTGATGAGGGTGTCGTGCACAAGGGCCTACCCAGTACTCCTGTTCGGACAAAATTAGTACCTAAGCACACATGTCAGGATTCGGCTCCAGGTTTCAGCTACAGAACTGAGCAGTGAGAGCTTAATGAATGCAGGCATTTGAGGTCCTGAACATCTCTATTAAAACTGGAGCACAGAAATCCATCTAAAATTATGTAATAAACATGGGTAGCAGAGATTTCTTTTCTCTCTTCTTTGAAGCTAGAGACAAACATACACCATATAGTACAGGGAGTTACTACAGTAATTAGCCTTTTTTTCTGAATGCTGTAGTAAACACTTTCAGAGTAAAATTCAATGCATAATCACTGCTGGTCTAAAAATGACAGCTGTTCTGGAGAAGACCGATGTGTACACCAATCTCTCCTGTAAACTACGCCGTTTCCTTTAGTTGTCTCGAGCTGGTGGGTTTTTTTGCCTATATGAGTATGACTCAGTTCTTTTATGTGTGGTTTTATCTTTCATTTTGGCTTGTAGCTATATCTATACAGACTTCTTAATCTCTCACTTTTTCTATAATAGTAAGTAGACAATTTAGTTCAGCAGTTAAGAGATCAGTCAGACAAACGCCCAAGAGAAGATAGGAAGCAGGCCACTCAAAATTGCTAGCACATTATTTCAAGACTATTGCCAAAATGTTTTTCAAGGATTAAAAAGCCCTTTCAATATTAAAGTAAATAACGGGTACCTCACATGTTTCTAATTAGGAACAGACTTAAAAAGGTCTGTGATATTACTTTAAAAAGTCAGAAGGTTTCACCATGATTACATATAACAAAGAAATATCGGAGGTAGGAAAAGTTTACTTCTCATCAGAAAGCCTAGTTCTAATTTAAATAATTAAAATATTTTCTTATTAATAGTAACAGAAAAAGTAGGAAAAAGCTACAGAAAAGAAATGACCAAAGCTGTAGGCACATCAGAACAGACATTGTAGTATGAAGACAGCATGAAACCTGAAGGAGACTTGCTTTTTCTCATCATTCCAACTCCATTGCTGGTCAACAGACGTGAAAAGAAAAAAAGTACTGTATTTTCCTCATAATATTCTCTCTAGAATGTCAGGAATTGACAACACCAACGCAAAGGAAAACAATGGCTGATCTCATGGTTCTGCAGTCATCCTCTTGCAGGCTTCACTCAGCAAAACAAACCCTTCAGGTCTCGCAGTCCTTGGGGTCCACGCATGAAAATAACTCAGTTATATTCACAGCCTCTGTTTGTCCCTCCCAGACACCTTTGTAGTGGCATCAGCATCCTCCTCAGAGGAGACCATTTTCTCATTCTCGTCCCAGCTGTAGAATTAGCTCTGCATTTGAGGTTATTGAGGGGACAGGCAGTTAAAGGACGGAAAACAACGACAATGAAGTAATGTTACCACGAAGGCATGGGGAATACCCAGGAAAACATGTAGGCTGACTTTTCTTTGGTATACTTAGTTTGTCTATGGGCAGATTGCCACAAAAGGAAAAAAAAAGAAGGAGGGGGAAAGGGAAAACCTATACTTTATTTATTATTTAAATAAACAGTTTTATGCCGCTTCCATTTTGTGCTCAGTTTTATAACAATGTGAGTCCATTTCCCCATCATTCCTTAATATCTATATTGTTTAGGACTTTATATACTGTATGATTAGTTGGCATTGGTACTGTTCAATCTGTACTAATCTGTATGCATTTATATTGTGTGAGCAGTTCTCTAATTGGTTTTCATCCAAGTAATCCCACAGAGAATAAGGTTACATGCTGAAAAGGGCTGAGGTGAGAGAGTGGTTAAAAGGGGAGTGCAAACTCTTTTCCCATCCTTATTAAGAATGCTTTGCACATCTGCATTTTCTAAAAACATTTCTAAACTCCCTCTCTGTGAATAAGCATAAAGTCTATTCCACAGCAGAGAAATGCACAGAGAGAAAATGAATCTATTTCAGAGAACCCCACCCATATCTGCTTTATTCCTCCCATGCTGCTTTACTTCTCGGTCAGCTAAGGCTGTGAAAAGTAAATACTCCAGTTTACAAAGAGGGGGAAAATTATTAAAAAACAAACAAACCCAGAAAAGAAAATACCTCTTGGTGGAAAATGCCAAATTTATTTTAAATAAACAGAAAGCTTATAAAGCAGAGACTAAAGATCTTTTCCTAAAGGTGAGTAACAGAACTGCAAAAAATAAAACAACACAAAAAGCCCCAAAGCAAGCCAGCACTTTCAAACATAGCTGCTTAAATCCATATGTGACTAACTTGCTTAAGGATAGCCTAAATTTCAGGTATTCCTCACACCAAAATTCCTGAAAGAGTTTGACAAGTGCTGCAGGTACTCAGGGTATTCATGTTGCAATTGTTGATGACACAGCTTGAATTTTAAGAAAATAGATATCGAATCATTTCATGTAATTGCATAATAATAACACACTTTCATATTCCTGGCTGCAAGAACATTTGTTTTGTTGAGTTTTTTAAAAGGTGTTTAGTATCATTAGTCACACACCTCCCAGAGAAAAGTTGTGGAAGAAAATTACGTGGAAGGTATTCTACTTTTCCTTAAACATAAAGACAAAGCTTAATTCTCTTCAGAGAGCTGCATATTTAAATTTGCAAGTACCTGTGTACAGTCACTGTCTTTATCACCTCCAACATCAGCGATTTTTTTTTGTCATGCTTAGATCAAGTTCTAGCTTTGATTATACTTTTTTTTTTCTTTCCCTTCAAAAAAACTTAAGTCAACATACTGAAAACTGAATGTATAACACACTTTTTATACATACCCATGCCCACATTCTGAGCAGGCATTAGAATATTTATTTTAAAAACACAGGGCTTGCTTACCATATTCACAACTTTCAATGGCTGGATTTTAGAAGAGCCTTTTTGAAATGAAAGTCTCTTGCTACTGTACATTCTTGCTAGTGAGAAAATGCAATTTCACTGCATACACCCTTTTTTACTGCTTAAGAAATAGCTATTCTAAATTAATTTTCTGGATTTAAAAATAAGGTAAAAGATAAACTTTTAGATTTTACTCAGAGCCGCGTAGATGACAATTTCTTTTCAATTGCTTATCATGAACATTAATCTGGACTTTAAAGAAAGACACTTGTCCTGCTAAACTTAGCAATAATTTACATCGAGGTACAGTGTAAGCCCACCGTTTCCCTCCCCCACTTATGAACACCACCATGCTTCATTTCTGCATTAGCTTCTGGTAACCATCTCTGGAATATTCTTAAAAGCTGCTAAGATGATACATTAGAATTCAGGCATGTGACAGATACAAAATTAAAGTTGACCTTCTCTGTCAGAAAAAATAAACAGTAACCATTAGCAGCTTTGTACCTCTGCATTTAACTCCCTATTTTCTGCCTCCCTAGTTTGGGTCCATTAGCTGAATGGTGCAAAAAAGACCCCCGGCAACACTGACTCCCTGTGGATATATTACAACCTTTGGATATAACACTTGACTATATGCTTTTCTCCACAGACTAATTTTATATTTGAAATAATTCACTCCTGAGATGGGTCACACACAATATTGTAGACAAAAGTTGCCAAAATTCCTTAAAAACTCACTGTGTCTGTATCTCTGTTAACAACCTACCGTTTGTCCTGGGAGCTGTTTAGAATATCTATTGACATTTGCATTTTCACGATATTACTAGTCACTCCAAATTTCTTGCAAAGCCTCGTCAGTTTTATTAAGAACATGCTTTTATTCACCTGACAAACTATTGCATCAAGTATTTTAAGGAGAAAGTATCCATTAAAATATGCAGGTTCTTACCAAATTTCCAAGAGTTATTTTTTGCTGTTGCATAGTGCAGACAGAGAATTTGACATCTACAAAACTTTCAGAACATCAGGATTCTTCTGAGTAAATGACTGTTAGATGACTGTAATACTAAGTTTGATGGAAGTAAGCACAGGATTTTACCACCAGATCACACAAAAGCACACATTACAGAGAATTAAATGAAGAAATTATACACAACATGAAAGCGATTTTGAAAACATGCAATTCTGTCATGAACTTTGGAGAAAAAAAAAAAAAAACAAAAACCAAAACAGAGTAAGACAGCACTCTTGTTTTCATTTTGACCATTTTCCAAGCACCTCAGCATGATTTGGGGGCTCACCATATAAGTACATCCTGAGCTCAACTAGGTGTTGATGGCAAAGTAAATGTATTCCCACCTCCATTTTCTTTCAACAGCTGCAGGATGTTTCTACTGCTGTCTGCTGGGATTTTCCCCGTGTTTTTTTTTATGTTCAGTAAGGTGTGGCATGTCTTTGAGGGAGAGAAAGCTACCACATTAACAATTAAATACAGTCTGTATTAAATTGCTGGTGGGACAGGGCTTATTATCTTTCCCAAGACTAAAATATATACCCTGAAATCAGAAACTCTCTTGTCCTTTGACCTAGGAGCAGAGGATGGTTTTATTTCTCATTCCATCTGTGCTGTGATGCATGCCATTTCTTCTTACATTTTGATATTTTCCTGTCGACTTCATATTTATTCTCTGCACTGACAATATTTTAAAACTTCCTTCTGGTTTTTAATGCACTCATAAATTTAAAAAAAAAAAAACAAACAAACAACAAAAAAACAACCAAATAACAACCTTTTCATAAATTGATGCAGGTTGCTTTGAGTTTATAGACAAGAAAGCATTTACAGAACATCTGAAAGTTTTCCAACAAAACCACACACTATTCACAATACCACTGTACTGTCCCAAGTTTGTAATCACCCTGGTATTGTGCTATCCGACTGATTAGACACCAAACCACCTTCAGGAGGCTTGTGGCAGAGCAGATGTAGAAAAAAAGAGAATTTGTTTCTGCCAAAAAACTCATAAGCTCAAGGGCCGTTTAACTTAGCTCAGTCACTTAGTTTATTTTGCATTAGAGGAACTTCTCATTTAATTTACCAGTCTATAATAGGTAACTTTTTCAATATGAAGCTAAAGGTCACTATTATATGTAAGGAAAATTAAGCCGATGTTCTTGGTTGCCTTACAGTTCTCCTAGTTCAACTACTCCAATAAATGAACATGTACAACAAGCCGAAGGGCTTTTTATTACAAATTTAATTCATTTCTCTAGACAACTGTGAAATTTGCCATTGACATTAGTCATTACCCCAAGGCGAACTAAAAGATGATCTCAGTTAATAAATGATCCTTAACAAGGAACGCTCCTATCTTCTGTGATATTGGCACAGGCACATTTTATTAATGCAGGACTAGCTTCCTGCCAGAACACTAGTATTCACGACTATTTGGTGCGCTTGTTTCCTCTTCCTGCTCCTGATATTAATAATTATGCAACGGGATAATTAGCAACACAAAGAGACAGTACTATGTGCTTGCAGCTAGATTTTCAGCACGTTAACCTTCTGGGAAATAAAGAACAGAAGCAAAGAGTCTAGCCAAATAACCAATGCAGGTTGATTTCACAGTGTGTAAAAGGCTAATTATCTGTGAAAAGTCTGACCCCAAGTAACAAAATTACACAAATGTGCAGGCATTTTATCTTAAATAAAACTCAGATGCACCAGTTCATGATGTGAGGAATCATGGTTAATAGCTGTCTTCCAGAACTATTTATCTATATATAGGTTTATAAAAATAAAAAGAAATCCAAGAGGGAAATAATGGTCTCCTACAAAATGTTAACCAATTATCCAAATACCTGCAAAGGCAGGGTAAAATAAACTCCCCCCATCCCCCAACCATTGCAATGCTAAAAAAAAATATACCCAGTATGTGACAGAAGTAGGTTAAGTGCATTTTGTTTACTGGAGACAGGCTACAATAAAAAGCAGAAAATATTACTACTTCTTTACAGATACCATGTGTAATTCATTCTGATATAAGAATATTTATCCACTAGCAGTAATAACAAACCACAATTTTTGTCATGAAAAAAATAAATTGTATTTGCAAAAAGCAAACACATTACGGAGTGTGTAAAAATGCAATATTCCCATTTTCTAGTCAGAGTTCCAATTTATTGAAGTAACAGAGCAGAAAATGCACTGACAGCTGTTACATTTTATTGCGAATTAGTATATACGTTTTATATCCAGTGAGCAAATGCATGATACATTGTATTCCAGTAATTGCCACTGGCTTTCCAAATGGAAACTGAATGATCTTAGTGCAATTACACTCAGGAGAGTAAGTGTAACAAGCTACAGTTCTACATTATAGCTCTTTAACAATACCAAGAATTTTACTCTGTTTTAAAAAAAATAAAATAAAAAGGTCTGACTGTATGTATAAAGACAGAAATATATAATTATCCACCTACAGATGATAAAATGAGTATTTCTGCTATTCTGTTTTAGATTTGGTTATGTAAAACCCAGTTTATACATTTCAAAAAGTTTGTAAGAACGATGCTTAAGTTTTCTAATACTTTAGTAATTTCTTCAGCATCAATAGTTCGGGGGGAGGAAGGGGGGAAGGGGAATGGACAGAATGGTTGGAAACTTCGAACACATAAAATCAAAACTTCTTATTTCACACAAGAGATAAATGTTTACTATTCCTAAACCACGCCCTAATTTGCCGATATCCTTGCATAGAAAATGAAACATTTGCTTTGAAAAATTTAACACATTACTTTCAGACGTAACATTTTAAATGTTTGTTACCGTAGGTTTTTTCCCTCCCCCTGTTATCACCTGAGATAGAAACGCTCCAAAGAGAGAGCCGACGTGCTGAGAAATTAATATTTCAAATGCGTTAAGGGGAGTGGGGTCAGGGGGGAAAAACATTTTTTTTATTTTTATTTTTTACTAACCTTCATAACATATTTTAAACCATTTCCTTGGGCAACCAGTCTGGTGACAGCCTCTGCACCTTCAAGCTCTAGCGTGAAGCGCTCAGGAAAGCCGGCAGTCTCCTCCCCTCTAGTGGCTACCAGCTCTCTTTGCAACAAACAGAGGAAGAGAAAGGCCTATAGAGGACCACCTCAGGGCTATTTGTGTCATTTTCTAAGCTTACAAGGGAAGGAAAGAAAAAAAAAGAAAAAAAAAAACAACCCCTCAACCCAAACCACAACAGAGCAGGCAGTCTATCACC
>VXBO01010044.1:113383-135883 GCA_013400135.1 Rhinoptilus africanus
CCCCACTCTTTGCTTCTGTATCAGGCCCATGCACAGCCACCAATATAAAAACAAGACCTTCCACAGCTTTAAAGAAAACAATTGATTTCAGAGGAGCATTGTAAACACAGTTAAGCATGAGCTGTACAGATTGGATTTGGTAGTGTATCCAAGTCCAAGAGTAACCTGACCAGATTTTGATTTGCGCCCACTTCTAATTCTGAAACAATTAGTTACAGCCCAACCAGAGGCTTTAGAGCATTTTCATGAGAAACAAGAATTTAACATAAATCCACATAACCAAGGAAATTCAGAATTGAAGCTGTCAATTCTTAGGCCCAATAGAACACATAAAGAGGCTTGTTAATGCTGAACTAATTGGCATTCTTGGCTTGACAGTCTCAGCAGAGAGACCAAGGAGTGAATAAGCATGGAGACTAAACTACCCTCTTGCTCACAGGTGGTCCCTCTAGGTTAGGACTAAAGCACATTTGGAGATGAAGAAGCGAAGAGAAAAATGTACACGAACAGTACCGTTTAATTTGTGAACAGAAGATTTTAGCCTGCACTGAAGGCAGTTGCTGCACTGGCTGTTCTTGCGGCATCAGTTAGCCTGCAAATAAGCAAAGCTTTTGATTTCCTTTTTAGCAATAGTTTATGTGTTATAATTAAGGGGAGAGGCTGATATCCTCCAGCCACCTACATCTTCTACGGAAATGTATGAAAAATCCCCATCTGTGAAAGGCTGTACTCTGCAAACTGACCAACATAATCACAGTATTTTCAGCCGTGCACTCGGAGGAAGGAGTTTACCCCTTGAGGCTGCTAAGTGCAGGCCAGTGAGTAAGTGCACCTGCAGTCTTCACCCTCTAACACACACAACACCTCACCCTCCACATGCCATGTGAAAGTACGTCTTTCTCTGGTAATCACCAGGAGTCGAGGGTCTCTGTTTATGTCATGCTCGATCCCCTTTTATTTACAGGTATGTCTGTAGTACTCAGGGAGTTTCATAAGATTGTTGACCTATCATTAGCTTTGGAAGGGAGCAATAAAGGAGTAACAATGTATTTGCTTCAAGTAGATTGGTGCTGAGCAGTTCTCCATAGAACTCTGTAAAAAATGTCCTATCTTGCCCTTTGAAACTGTGTTAGATTAAAAGAGAGAGGTATTGAAAATAAGATGCACAATATTAACATGGAGGGTAATTAATCACTGGAACAAATTACCAATGGCCATGGTAGATTGTCTTTCAGTGGGAGTCCTTAAATCTATATTGAATAGCTTTTTAAAAGGTACGTTCTAGCTCAGCTACAAGTTATAGGGTTCAATGCAGAAATTGCAGGATGAGATTCAATGTCCTACGTGATACAGGAATTTAAGCTAAAATATTGTGATAGAGATTTTTAGTCTTAAAATGTATTGATTTATAGAATCATAGAATGATTTTAGCCCACAAGAAAAAAAGACGTATCTAGAAAAAAAATAGAAGACTGGGAAAGATGACCTATCTTGACAGAGTAGTTCTTCAGATGATGTAATATCAATGGAAATTAATGAAGAAGTCTTGATCCTATAAATCTTAAAAGTTATTACTTAAAAATGACACATTCATAACTCTCCAAATTTTTTCACTTGCCAGATTTTCAGTCCTTGCCTAAAGTGTTCTTAGTGGAGGAATGGAAGATGGTGACAGGGCCTTCTGGGGACTGTTCAGCCCCAGTGCAATTTGGAGCAGCCTCAGGGTTGCCCTAAATTGTGCCATCTTGTAATCATACCCTGTAGCTGTTATACCAGCTAAGGAATAACCAGGCCCCAACACAACCCATACACACCTACACTTGTCCCTCTGACACTTCCCCAAGCATGTTCCCTAAAAAAAAGGACTCAAGAGACAGAGCATGAGGATAACAGTAGAAAACAGACTCTGTGATCAGAATCACATCTCCTTATTACACCTAAAATAATTTGTCTAAAATATTTTCACACTTGTTAGCAATAGACTTAAAAAAGGTAGAGGTAAAGAGATCTACTTCTTACATATAAGTAGAATTCCACACTAATGTAAAATAAGTTATTTAACTGTGACACAGACATCAACACAGTCTCTCATGTGGAAAGTATACTAAAACATTCGTAATTCTTCCTTTTCAAACAAGCTTGAGCTACTCAAAACAAGAGAAGAAAAGTAATTCTAATTTCCTGAGGCAAAAGTACCAATTCTAATGGTTTTATTTTAGAATTACGACCATAATTTTCACAGCTTTTCTGGCCTTTCAGTGAGGAATCTTCAACAAAGAGATAAACAAACTGAATCCTGCTCTATTAAAAATTAAAGGTCGCAGGCTTGGCTATCGACATCACTTACGTTTTCTATACTTGTTTAATATAAGAAACCAGATATGTTGTTCAGTTCTCCACTATGCTAGCTGTATATGTCAGCTTTTGTGAATTTTCCCAAAGCTACCTTCCCTTTGCAGAAGCATTTGCAGTAGAATTTCTGATAAAATTTGAAAATTAGGTAGCATTTTTAATATTCTAAGCAAATTTCATAGCTTAGTTAGCTGTTCATGAAAGTCTAAATGCTGAGCAGTTTGCCCATCGCTGTTTTTTTCTTCTGCAAAACTGAATTATAGCCAGAAAAGTTACTAGAAACAGACCATAAATCATTCAAAATCAGTCCATACAAAGCCTTGTCAAATGAGGCTGTTTAAACTCAGCAGTCTACATGGATAATTTTACAGGCTCAAAATCTAAACTTTCTAATACAAAATTTTCTGGTTTACAGTTTCTGTTCTTTATATATGTGAATGCAACACACATCTTTTTAACAATTTTACCCTGTGAGTAATAATTTTGCCGCAAGATTTCCCCTGAAGAGAAAATAATAACATAGAAATACATGTCAAATGTTGCACTCTAGTGCTTCTTTGTATTACACATCAAGCCAAATTCTACTTCCACTGTCCATGGGCTTAATCATTTCAGGAATACTTTGGCTGATGTGCACTCATTTCAGCTGAAAGCACCACATGGGATCTGAAGAAAGAAATGTAGCCCGGTAATTTTCGGAAGCTCGTTGTCCTGCCTTAACAGATATGTGCCAAATCATACCTGATGCATTTCTTGGGATTTCCCTCATTCCTCACATTGCTTAAAAAAACTGAGGGTATTACACGTTTTCTAAGATATAGTCCAAACATGGAGCAAAAAAAAATTAGCAGAAGAAAAAACACTCACAGATGAAAACACACAGTGTAGGACTGTTCTTGTATTGTCCAGCATGGCTACAGATAATAACGACTTTTCACATCCAACCAATTGGAACAGCAACAGAATCATGACAAAATGAAAAATCAAAAGTAGATTATGGACAATATGAAGTAGTTATCTCTTTTAATTAATTTAAAATATACCGGCCATTAAGTCTGAGGAACTGTCTCTTTGAGAATCTAATGAGCCAAACAGATTGCTTCCTTTAGTATCCCCTTAAACATCTTTCTAGATATGAGTCTTAGTCCTGAGAAGACCAACTGTTCAAAAGAGGATGCACACGCAACAACAACAGCAACAGAAAAGAGCAGATTCATTTTCAGCTGCTCAGTAGACCAAATTATAAGCCACTGGAAATGGAGACTGCTTACTGCAATTGTAGTTGCCTGAGCAGAGACTTCAGGATGTTCTGTGTTTTTAACAATACACACAAAGAAATGGATCAAGTCCTACTTATTGCTCATGGGCAAAAGAGGAACATATTTAAGATTTTTCTGCAGATGAACACGGGGGAGGCCAAGAAAAATATAATATAGCCCTACAGATGCACAGTAAGTAATTCTTTTTCCCATATTGCGGTATCATATGCGAGGGAACACATTTGCTCCAGGATTGCCAGTTCACAGAAGGATCAATGCACAGACAGGTTCGTGGAACCCCGTGTGAACCAACAGAGCTTTCCAAATTCAGGGCAGATGAAAGGGAGCAAATGATCTATGCAGTGCCAAATTGTATATGGTGCTATAGATAGCTGATCAATGCCAGCCATGTAGCAGACCCCTGCACCGACAATCTGAAGGTCTGCTCAGGTGACTACAAACAGTGGAAGCAAAGAGAGAACACACGGAGCACAGCGTGGGCGTTATAACTAGAGTGCTGTAAATTAGAAAGGCACACATTTGTAATTGGCATTGCTGACAAAGAAGTGGCACTAAAGTTACAGATGGAGTCAGAGCTGATGCTGGAACGAGCAGCCTAAATAGCTTGTCACTCTGAGCTCATTAAGAAGTAAAATGCAGATCAGGGAACAGCTAAGCAGCTGGGTCAGGTTGTTCATTGGCTAATTTAGTCTAAACAAGAAAGAGGGAAGGCATGAAACATGTTCTGGAAGAGTGTAAAAGAAAGCAAGGAACCAGAAGGGTAGGGGTGGCCAACCACTTGCTGCAAGCTGAAACACAGCTTAAGAGAAAACACCAAAGCCAAAGGAAAAAAAAAAAAACCTTGAAAAACAAAACTCCAAACTTAAATCAACCTTCGCCTTCTCTTCTTTTTTTGATATTTCACTAAATAAACAAAATGCAAAAAAAATTGGGGTTTCAGCTGTCTCAAAAAATCATTGGAATCCAAGAATCAAGTAATCAGCAACACACATGCCAGTCAAGCATACAGCTATCCACGGCTGAAGACCGACACTGACATATTCATACATATGTATGAGCGTCAGTATTTGCATGTCAGCGCTAAGCATGTAACAATGCAGGTACTTGGGTTAGAAAATTTGGCAAAAAAACCCCTCTCTCTTTTCAGAACTGAAGCCAGACCTGCCACCACTGTAGTCAGAAGGCCTGAAGGCAAGGCAGTTCAGAGCCCTCTTCTCCCAAAATTATGAACCACCCGCTCACTTGCTAAAAAGAGAGGCTTGCAATCAGGATTTCCAAGCAAGTGCAGGACTCTCTAGGCTCAAAAGCCTGCCAGGAAGCCTCCACAGACACACCTAGGGTACACATTTAAAACAGGTCCCCTCCCAGGCTTGTCTTGCTCATTGCAGTCCAATTTTGTAGGCGCTCCTTTTTCTGTTAGGACTGTGTGGAATCAGTGTGCAACAGAGAGAAGGGCTGGTACAACAATGTTAACTAACTCTTCTTTGTAATTAAAGGCGTAAAATCTGCTCCACACACAATCTTTATTTAGGTAAATTTCATAGCCGATAATCAGATCTTCTATGAAAGAGAAGGAAACAAATGAGCTAGAAATTCGTGATCTGTCATATTTAGAAGCCATCATCAGTCGACGCCAAGATGTTTTTTATGCATGAGCATGTAGGTATGGGGATTGAAAGAGGCTCTTCTGTGATATTTACTTCTTGTGTGATCCATTGTCATTCCCCAAAAATAAGTTTTGTGAAAGATTATGACTTATAAGTAAAATTACGTAGTATGATTGAGCCAAGCAAAGGCGGGTAGGTGAAGGAGAAGACACCAGAAACTGTACTTTGTATTCTGGCTTCCTGCAGGGCTCCAAGGGTTCCAGGGTGTCACAAAAGATGCATAACAACTCAGGATAAAAACCCAAATATACCTGTAAAAATGTCATGATCCTGGCAAACTGTTGTGAGGCATCCTGTACAGAGGTTTCTTACTCCAGGTCCTCTTTCTGGAGATTTTGGTGTCCTCTTCAGCATTACCAGTGTCCCTGAATATTTCCTTGTCATTTAACACCCCTTTGTTAGATCTACACTGAATAAATGTGTCAGTGCTGCTAGAAAGGCAAGCTGATTTTTAGATTTAACAGAAAAGGCACTGAAAGTAGAGGGCTTTATCTGTGCGGGAACTGTTATAATGTTCTGTTATCCCTGCAGGGATGGAGAGAAATTCTTGTAAATATTACTAATTTAACAGAGTATTCTTAAACAACGTATCAAACTACTTAGTGAAATCATATGAACAAATCATAAGAGACTGGTGAATTGAAATGATTAAGGCTCGTTTAATTTCCCCAACATCTTAATACGGATTTGGGTTACGTAGTCTTGAAATAACTGCTGGATCAATTTTCTGTCAAGTCTGTTGATGTAGTATGTAGCAAGCAGAAACAAATATAGCTCTCTGAATAAATTATACCTTCTATTTTCCTTTTTTGCTTCTGTTTTATTTTTCTTTTTTTAAGAAATTAAAAAAGATCTCTCTGTTAATGTGTCTGTTGAGATAATTGTACTGATAGTTTAAAATGTCATTTTTCTCCAGACAAATACTTTGCATGAAGAGGAAGTTTTATCAGACTACTCCGTTTCAAGACATATAGAGAATATTATAGTTTTGTTTTTCATATTCTTTTTAATATGGTGTTAAAGCCTAAAATAAAGAAGACAATAAATTTCTATAGTGTCTGAAAAGACAATGGGAGGACAATGTGTCTCATTCTTGGTGGCAGAATGAGGGTGCCTCGGTAGTTATTGCAGAAAGAGCCTCTTTGGACAAGAAGCTCTACTGCAAATAGCACAGAGCGATTGAGACTGAAAACAGTGGATGTCCACAAGGGGTAAGGTGTCATGCTGGGAGGTGGAATAGCAGAATTTGATCAACTGCTACTGAGCAGTGATATTCAAACCCTAACAAGAGCACAAGGACAGGATGATTTCGTGTATGGAAAACAGGGCTGAAAATTAGTAGTCCTGGATTCTATACTTTTCCTGACATACACTTAAAATAACATTTTCCTCTTCTCCAAAAGACCCAGGAAATTGATGACAAAAAAGGGTATTTTTATTATCGATTATTCAAGATTTCATATTGTTAGTCCATTCCTCCTTTAGCCACACCCTTCTCCAAACAGGCATCTCAAATTAGCAGGCACATAAAAATTGAAGGCAGTTTAAAATGAAGATGCTAATACTTCCCCTTCTTACCGAAGCCTTTAAAATAGACAATATTTGTAGGATGTTTGGGGGTAACTGAATGGAAAGTGTTCTAGAAATGCAGATTATTGTTGATATTATAAACCAATGTAATTTTGCATTTTCTTCAGTATTATTCTCCTTTTTTTGGTGCTATTTGTTCATATTTATGACTTTTGTGTATTTATATGCATCAGAAATTAATAAAAAGATTTATTAAAGAAATGACAATGCTATAATTGCTCCAATTGGAAAATCAGTACAACTTCACAGACAGAAAAGCAATATGTTGAATTTATGAGCCCTGCCTCGCTTATTTACATTTAGCATACTGAAAATATTTGAACCATTTAGTTGATGGATTGGAAGCATATTAGGTTAACTAAACCTATCTTGCAAGTATCCTCTTCAGAGGTTATATGCTTCTTATATTGGTTGTACTCAGAAGAGTATGTGCTTTCTACAAAAACTTCTATGTTATTACACCTCAATTCAGCAAAAATGGTATTTCTAATTTCAGTAACATCTGTCACAAACTTTCAAGCAGGTTTGAACTGTACTGGAAAGTTTTACTGTTCATTGTGACAGGGGTGCTATTTTTCATTTTCTACTTTAATTTAAAAGCTCCCATGACCCTCTACTCCCTTGCTTTGTGATTTCTCCATTAGAAAGCAGGATTTACAAAGGGAATTTTTGAAAATATAATTATTTTCCTTCTCAGCCTGTGGAGTTTAAGATTCTAAGAATAACTGGTTAAGTCTCATGTGGCACTGGGTACATCTTTCCTAGATTTTTTTTTTTTTTTTACTTAAAGCTTTCCATCCTCTCTTACTGCTCCTGCAGAAGTCTGGGATGATGCAAGTGCTATATCAAACATCCTGGGTTTTCCTCTGCTGTGTCTGGTGAAACAGGGGCTAAATAAGCCACTAGGAATGATGAAAATTTATGACTTAGAGCAAAAAGCTGTTAAGTTATGAAGTCTGTATTGCAAGTGTAGATAGACTGTGATGCAAATGGTTCCTAAGGATGGGTTCAGGTTCAGGAGAAAGTAAGCAGTTATTTTGTTACTGTCTTTTCTAACATCTCCATAGCTTGCTGACAGCTTTAATGTATAGTCAGACACCCTGGCAGTTTAGTACTGAATAGATTGGTTCCAGTTTCCTGAAATCATATATGCTTTGTGTGGTTGGAGCCCACATCCGGACAAAATTTCCCTATCTGAAATATCTGCCCTCAGAGATGTGGCTTGTGAAATTCAGTGTATCACAGGCATGAATCGAGCTCATTGCTGTCACATTTATCACTTCAGAACCATGACAACATTTTAATGGAATTAATCTTTAATAGAATTAAGTGTTTGTGAATTGCCTGACTTTATTTCGCACAAAGAAACCAATGGAAATCTATCTCAATAGAACATATTAACCTAGAAATCTATGATGCTAGATCAGTTTCAAGCTAGAAAACCAAACTGAAATCTGTACATTCCTAATCAGAGAAATTATATCTGGCAGTTCAATTATATGTGCAATTACTCATACTTCAATCATGGGAGATACAAAAATTCAGTGTTTCATGCTAACTCTGTAAAAAGGAAATGCATATTTATGAAAAAATATTTTTATCTTTTATTTTTCTTTTAAAAAACTTCTTGAGGGGTAAAATCTTAAACTACAGGACGGGTAAAAGCTTGCACAATACCCCTGAATCCCTCATCTGAACACAATTTTCTTTACTTCTGTGTAGTATTTTTACTAATATATGCATTATTTTTTGTCACATATGTTGCTGCAATGACTAGTAGGTCCTGTAAGCAATAACATTTAGGTGCTGCAGTAACATATCAGAAAACTTGCAATTTGTCCCAAAGTGCTACCAGTCTAATTCAACATGGATAGTTGTTTGCTGGCTTTCTGAGATCAGCAGCACCTATGTTTAAGAAGCAACACTGTCTTCTACCAGTCACAGCTCAACTATGCATTTTCTACTCTGTTCCCACATTCACCCTTCATCCAGAAAAAAAATCCGTATTCACAGCAAAATATGCTAATTTCTTTTTCTTGAAGCAAAAGCTATAAAAAGTCTTTCACGTTTTGCTAGCACCAAAGTAACCTGAATAATTCCTTCCTCATATCTGGCCAAAAGCTCCCATGATAGGACATTGAAGAAAGAAAGTCAGCCTATGCTGAGGTCCCTCCAAACCCCATGATCAAACATGATCAGTTTGTCTACTCCCCACTGAGATAATAATTGTCTCCTACTACAAGGAATAACAGTCTCAGCTGTGAAGGTTGTAGTTCAAATACTCGTTAGAGCACAGAATGGAGGGTTGTCATAAACATATGAAAATATGTTTCGGTTTCCTCCTCTCTTCAAAAATCAGATGGCAAAAATCAAATATTTAAGGTTTGGAAAATCCAAATAGAGAATACTGAGATATATGCGGACTTATGAACAATTGTGTTCTATTTTCCAACTGGGATCCTAATTCATTCAGTGCACAGGGTGAACATGTAAGGGAATAGCAGTAAGTATACACAATAATTTTAAGGGTATGTCTATAGCGAACAATACTGAACTGTGAAAAGATACCCAGCTGGCTCTGAAAATAAACCAATCACAATATGAAAGTGAAGTGACCTAATTAGTCCCAGTGCAAATACCATATTCACATAGCTATACTGCTTCCTATACATGAGCTAGTATACTTGTGTGGTGTAGCACTGTGGCATACACATATCCTCTCTTTTGGGACTAGTTTGAATAACCTTCTGTGAAGTGTATGTGGATGTGCCCTACATTTCTCAATTATCCCAAGTTCTTAATTATCTTCAAGTGCTTGCTATCGGAACTCAACATTTTTAAAGAAGAGTTTATCAGTAGGTAATTAATATATCTTTATCTGTAGGCAATTAATATACCCTTAAGATATTCAAGAAGAATAGTGATTTTCAGCAAGCAAGAGTGTTTTAAAATAATTTGCTTTTTCAGAAGATGGGTGTGACTCACTCTTTCTAAAAATAAGACCTCTGAGAAGCTGTCAAGACCATACCTGAATATTTGCCTGTGGGACTCACTGCAAGCCTGGAAGGGAACTCAACAGAATTTTTCTCCACTTGGAAAGAAAGGGGAGTTATACCTCTCCTGCTCCCCTTCTTAATCTTTTTTTTTCCTTCTTTTTTTTTTTCCCTTTAGTTTTTCATTTAATTCAGTATAATTATTTTGAGGTTTATAATTTAAACAGTACCATAAAAAGAAAAAAATTTTAAAGGAGTCATTCTGTGTACTCTCTATGTATTCTCAGGTTAGCTGAAGCCAACACAGGACACTATTGTGACATGTTCTTTGTTTCTAGCAAATTATGAGGAAGAAGCAAGGAAGGAAATCACCTACAATATCACTAGCTTCTCTCTAGTTCATCTTGTAGTGCAAGCTTGATTCTAATTTCAGTTACATGAAGAAGGGTCGAGTGCAACACCATGAAACAAAAATTTAACTGGGGTAAAACTAGTCTAGATGATATCAAACCTCCATCATTTAATAAATTACCCTATTTTTTACAAGCTACTTTAATTGATACCCTTCACAGAAAGCAGAGAGGAGCTAAGTGAACCATTCTGATTTAATATAACTGAAGAGCTAATATTTTATACTGTGTTGGCTTTTAGTGTTTGCATTAAGTACAGATAGAGTGCCAAGTGCTTTACAAATATATATTGAATGCACAGATCTTACCCCTAGAGCTCATAATATGAAAAGACAGATGGAGAATAATGGAAAAAATATCACAGAAAAGAAAACTTACTTTGTCTGAAAGTAGTTTATTAGAATCCCTGCATTCTAAAAATTAGAATCCTAACTTTCTGTGGTTTTCAGAGCAACAAAATACATGGGGAAACTTCTCAGAAGACTCTGTCTCTTTTTCTTTTCTTCTAACTTTTCAGTTGGTCTCAGAAACAGATCATTTTCAGACGTTTTCCCAGAGAAAAACAGCCTTTCCCATTCATCAACAGAGTTCACTCAAAGTCAGGCTGAATCTAGATATTATCTTACTAAGTAAAGTCAGGACAAATTCATTTCAAACCCTAGAATGAGATATAATGTAAAACTCTGTAGGACTTTGTCTTAATTTTCTCTTTAGTCTCTTCTGCCTTACATTTATCAACAACAATTGCTGCCCTGTGTTCTTTTCCTAGATAAATTAAATTAGAACCTAATTAAAGCTTGTGAGTTAAAGCATTTACTTATTTTACTTAAATATATGAAGTTGCCTTAACACAGTAACCAGCACAATGTCATTCCACTATCAGTGGACTGCCATTCCCTTTTTGCTTGGTACAGCTATTAATTCTGATGAATATCCTTTTCTGTTCAATACCGGTTTTTGTTCAATAAAGCATGAGTAGAGGTTTATATGTAAAGGATACTGACTCCTTTGATATCACAGTCCTTCTGTTGAGAAATGTAGGTTCATGTTCAGCAGCTTTTGCCACAGCAGCCACAAAAGGATCCATAAGTTTGTCTCTCACTTAGGTAGAAATTCTTGCAGATCCCAGCCTGGCCCTTCATCTGCTATATACGTAGGTCTAGTAAGACTTAAAGCCTGTATACTATAGCAATCCTTGCTCTGTTGCAAAATCTAGCTAGACAGTTGGAACTAGAAGATTATTTTTTTTTTTGGTCTGGGATTTCCATTATTATATAGTTTGCTGTTTCTTCACCAGGTTTCTTTCTATTTTGCATGAAAGGCAACTGAATTTGAGAAGAATATAATTCATTGAAACAAACAAACCCCCTCTTGTTTTTTGTACTGTAAAAACCTGCATGGCTTCATAGTTTGTAAAAATATTCCAGGATCTGACAGAAAAAGACAATGGAGACAGAATTTTCCATTGTATGTTCCATAGAAAACTCTGGGAGTTTACTGTCCCAAAGTACATACAAACTCAGTCCTGTTGCTATATTGTAGGTAATTTTTTTAAAACTGGTTGTCATTGACTGGTCACAAATCTGGGCATATTACCTGAGGAAAAATTGGAATCTTTAAAAGGCTTGAACTGTTAAAGTTAAGAGATTATTTTCTTACCTATCATCTCTTTTACTTTTGCCTTATCCATTTGCTGACTTTGGCAGTCAAACTGCCTTCTAACTTCCTATAGACACAGAAAAATGGAATACATGTATATATTTTTAGCTCTACAATGTACAGAGTTTTACTGTATTGTTAGGGCTTATTATGTGTGAAAATAAACACCAATTATGTCTTTTCCTACATGCTGGCAGTCATAGAATAAAAATACTGATTCCCCTCCCAAAAATCTTTCTAACCATTTGTCATCAGGGGAATGCTTCAGATATTTCAGGTATAAACTCATCTCTTGCAAAAAAGAAAGCATAAACAACGTGACTATTAGTAGGTGAAAAAAAAAAGTCATCTTTTCTACTGAAACTAAAATAGATACAAAAGACAGAACTAAGATTTCCAATATTCAGTTCATTCTACCTATCTTCTTTTATTATTTACAGAAGAAAAGAGAGAACCTATTTCCCTAGGTTAACTTTTCATTATTACACTAAGTACATTTTTTAAATTTACCTTTGGCTTCTGGATTCTCTGCAATTCATACTTGCAAGCTTATCTTTATCCATGAAACTTCAAATGTTTGGCTGTGACTCCAGTATGAAAATTCACCAAACATTTGCAAAAACTCAGAAAAAAACCCCAGATCAAGATACGTTTCACCTGGATTAGCATCAGACTCCATAGCTGCATAGCAGGGAAGGGGGAAGGAACAGATTACTCCTGCTTAAATTCTGTTGAGCACCGCTTAGTAGTTATTCAGCAGTACTTTAACTTTCTGCTGAGGAGGGAGAAAAACATTTAGAAACAATTTACTACAACTTCATCAATTTTTGAATAAACAGAAAATATTGCTTACTTTTTAATCTGGTTAGAAATACGAAAATACATTTATGAGTGCTTCTACAAAACTACATGTGAAAATTAATATAAAATAGTAATTACTATCAAATATAAAAATAAACCTGATCAAGACACTGATATCTAGTGAAATGCTGTTTGTGGGCTGACTTCAAGAAAGAATTTAAGATTTTTGTTTTATTACAAATTGAGAAGTATTCTCCAGCAAGAGAACACTGTCTATGAGGCTCTTCACAATGGAGGATGAGATGATTTCAAACCAATCTGCTGGAAGTCTCATGGGACAGACACGGATGAGATAGTCCTTTAAAAGTAAGTCAGGATCTATGACATCCATTGTTAGGAAGCAGTGAAATGACTAAGCTTTCTGTCCTCCTGCTACTCTTCCCCACTGCCCCTTCCACCCCACACATCGCTCCACCCTCCTCCCCCAGTGAATCGTTCCTCCAGGATCAGGCAGCATTTGGCTTTAAAGTTGCTATTATGGACAAAGATGTCAAAATTCTTTCCAGGTGTTGATTAAGATGCCTAAGTGTTTGTTTAGATCTACATTTCTTAATAGTTAATTTATTTATTGATAGATGTTAATGTCCCTTGCTATTTGCTTCATCCTAACTAAAGCAAATTAAGCTGGCAGCTAAAACAAAACAAAAATGTCTATATTACTAGTTAGATTAATAACATCTTAATTTCAGAAGAGGACTCTTCTGCTCTAAACAGGGTTTGTGGAAGGAGTAATTACATGTAAAGAATTTAACTAATGTTTCGTTAGATAAGGATACCTAAAGTGCTGATATTTACAGTCTGTTCAAGGATACTTTTCATTTCTCCTCCCTAGAGTGATGCTATGACTCTGCCTTCTAAGTATATTCTCCAATTATATGAATCTCAGCTCCAAGTGTCCTGGGAGTTAATATTCAGCTTGCAGACTTCCTGACCTTAGTTTATTTTAGAAAAAACTAATGTTTTAGGATATTCTAGAAGAAACCTGACAAAGTCAGTTTTCAGAGTATTTAGGACCAAAATATATGTGTACTGTATTGGGATGAAGTTAATCTAAGGGTCAATTTAATCTTCTTTTTTCCTAGTAGGAAGAACTAAATAAAAAGTTTGGCATTATAATACTGTATTGGGCTTTCATGGCAAGGTTTTGTTAGTGGGGGACTACAGGGCTGGCTTCTACGAGCAGCTGCTAGAAGCTGACAGAGCCAGTGCCAGCTGGCTCAAAGACAGATCCACCACTGGCCAAGGACAAGGCAATCAGTGATGGTGGTAAAGCCTCTAGGATAACATACTTAAGAAATGGAAAAAATAAACACCAGCAACTTCAGCTGGAGAGAAGAGTGAGAATATGTGAGAAAAACAACCCTACAGATGCCAAGGTCAGTGTAGGAGGATGAAGAGGTGCTCCAGGCATCCGAACAAAGCCTGTGGTGAAGACCATGATGAGGCAGGCTGTCTCCCTGCAGCCCATGGAGGTCAACGGTAGAGCAGATATCCACCTGCAGCCTGTGGAGGACCCCACACCAGAGCAGGTGGATGCTCAAAGGATGCTGTGACCCTGTGGGAAGCCCATGCTGGACCAGGTTCCTGGGAGGACGTGTGGACCCACGGAGAGAGGAGCAGGTTTGCTGGCAGGACTTTTCACCCAATGGGGAACTTATGCTAGAGTAGTCTGTTCCTGAAGGACTGCACCCCGTGGAAAGGACCCATGCTGGAGCAGTCCTTGAGGAACTGTAGTTTGTGGGAAGGACTCACATTGGAGAACTTTGTGGAGGACTGTCTCCCATGGAAGGGACTTCATGCTGGAGTAGGGGAAGAGTGTGAGGAGTCCTTCCCCTGAGGAAGAAGGAGCAGCAGAAATGCCATGTGATGAACTGACTGCAAACCCCATTCCCTGTCCCCCTCTACTGCTTGAGGGGAGAAGGCAGAAAAAAATGAGTAAAGTTAAGCTTGGGAAGAGGAGGAGTGGGGAGAAGCTGTTTTTAAGATTTGGTTTTATTTTTCATTATCCTACTCTGATTTGATTGGTAATAAATTAAGCTAATTTAACCAAGTCAAGTTTGGTTTGCCTATGAAGGTAATCGATCTCTCCCTGTCCTTATCTTGACCCATGAGCCTTTCATTATATTTTCTCTCCCCTGTCCAGTTGAGGAGGGAGAGTAATAGTGGTCACCTGATGTACAGACAGGGTCGACCCCCCACAAATACCTATTTTGAAGTCTCAAGCTTGATTTTGAGGTGGATTGAAAATTGTCTGAATGTCCAGGTCAAGAGGGTGGTGATCATCAGAAGAAAGCCTAGCTGGAGGCCAATATCTAGCACTGTACCCTATGGGCCAATACTAGGTCCAGTCCTGCTTAACATCTTAATTAATGATCTGGGTGATGGGGTAGATTGTATCCTGAGCAAGCTTGCAGATGATACAAAACTAGGAGGACTGATTGATAGGCCAGAGGGTCTTGCTGCAGTCTAGGAGGACCTTAACAGGCTGGAGAGATGGGCTGACAGAAGCCTTATGAAGTTCAACGTGAAGAAGTGCAAGGTTCTGCACCTGGGGAGGAACAGCCATAAGCACCAGTACATGCTACGAGCCACCCCACTGCAAATGGACTTTGCAGAAAAGGATCTGGGGTCCTGGTGGATGCCAAGCTGACCATGAACCAGCAATGTGCCCTTGCTGCAACAAAGGAGAATGGTATCCTTAGCTGCATTAAGCAAAATATTTTTGGCAGGTTGAGGGAGGTGATCCTTCCCCTCTACTCAGCACTGGTGCAGCCAGTTCCCAGACTGTTAACTGAAAACTATATTCCTAGAAATGAGCAGATGAGGAATGAGATGCTACCAAACCTAACGAGAAGAAAGATTAAGGAGTGGCTAGATAACTAAACTGTAACTATTTCAGTTAGATAACCCAGTTAGGGTCAAAGGGAGCATAAAATCTTAGATATGCTTTCAGGAGCTGAATGTCTGTAACTATCCCCATGTCCTGAAGCTCAATTTTGTGGCTTCGCTGCCCCCACTCCAACCCATCACCAAAATTTTCTATTTGCCTAACTCAGAAAAAGGACTTAGGAAAGTATCTGCATATTTAACGCAAGCACCTTTCCTGATGAGCGGCAGAAGCTCACATGCAAACCTCCTGAGTCAGTATGTGCCCAGTGAAGAACTTTGAAACCAATTCACCCTTTTACTCATCTTCATTGAACATGGCCATTGCTTTTCATCCCACTACTGATATGAGACTCCTCAAAGCAGAAGCTCTGTGTAAGGACCTGGAATTGCACTCTGGGAGTGTGCCTTTTCCACTTTGAGGATCTCAGATGTCTTGAGAGGTTAATTGCCTACTGGTACATAACAATGAATTGAGTGTTTCAGAAATATTAATAATCCTTAAATGGTAAATTTGCATACTAAAATCGTTACATAGATTCTTAAATCCCTCAGTGGATTCACCCACAGGGGGGTCACACGTGGCAAGAACACACCGAAGCAACTGAGAAAATCATAGAAAAATGAGCAAAGAAGGTATATTGCAAATGCAGTATCTCTCTGAGTAAGTGTTGAGTAGCTAGAGAAAATCGGTAGTTACTTATGGAAAAGGCTATCACTTCATTATGTACAAACTGTAAATTTGCTGATATTCTCGATTCCCTTTGTGATAGTCACAATTATTTTTTCTTGAGCTTTTATGTGATCAGTCTTGCTCTCAAGAGTGTTTGTGGAAAGATAAATCATCATGAACGTGACTGCAAAACTGCATTCATTCCAGTATTAACATATGACTATCTTGAAGGTTTCATATGGATTGGAGCTGGAAAGGAAAGGAGAGAGGTTTTGGCAAAAGAACAAACTAACTAAATAAAACAAACACAGTCACTGCATGGAAGTCAGGAAGTAATGTGAATGAAGAGTAGTCCCATTCAAAACTGAATATATGAATACTTTGAAACTACAAATTGTTTAGTTATGAGTTGTAGTGAAAAGATTATAAGACATATAGATAAATCATATCAATAAGATCTACAAAATTAATACACAGCTGTTGGGAAAAAAGCAAGACAGAAGCAATAAGTGTGTTTCAAAATGTTTTTCTAGCTTTCCAAAATATAATTTTTTTTCAGAAAAATTAGAGCAGTGTCATTTTTTCACTATATTTTTCCGTCTTGTTTTATGAAAACATTTGATTTTCTGTGAAAAGATCATTGAAGACACATTTTGGATTAATTTACCAGCTCTACTGGTTTATAGAAGGGCCGACAACAACTGGTAACCATATACATAAAGTACAGCTTTGATGAGAAAGGAGGAAAATATTTTCCCTGCAACCAATATCTTCTTCAAAGTCTTAAGCATGTATAGAAAGATGATGGGCTCTTTCTTGTGCCCTTATAGTAGTGGTAAAATGCAGAAGAAAAGCAAGAAATAGTTCTCAAAACATTCTGCCTCGAGACCTTTCCCTGGTTAATTATAAGGAAAAAGTTTATTGTGGATCCTGTGTGAAGAGCTCTGAGTAGCAGGCAATTATGACTTTTTGGAATAAGAGCTGACTGGAAAATGAACTGTTAACTGGCAATACATCACATTGAAGAAATACTGTAATTAAAAAAATATAGAATGACTAAATGCTAGCCTTAGTGACGCTAAGTTTTAATACTCTTTCTTGTGAAATACATGAAACGGAGAAACATTAAAATACATTCGGATCTTCAAGGCCTAAATATCTTTCCTTGTAAAGTCATCCTACATAATTTTCCATAGTGAGTCCACAAACTCACATTATTTAATATCTATGGAAAATTATACAGCTGCTATACGAAGAAAAGACCTTATATAATTGTTTTTATTGTTATTGACAATCAAATATTAAGATAATAACAGTTAACAGTGTATTGGTTTTGTTGTTATTTATCTTTAGCACAGTAATGTGACAAGTTAACTCAGTGAAATCCCAAATGTTGATCAGAACCTCTGAGCAAAGCAGTATTTAATACTAATGAAGTATATTCATCCTAAAAGTAAGAACGAAATAAAGCCCGTTTGCAGGAATTAAAAAAACCAACCAAACAAACAAACAACAAACAACTATCTTTCCATGGCTTTTTGTGAATTTCTCATTTGTTTCTAGTGAAGACAAATGAAAGATGAGGAAATTAGTTTACCCATGGTTGGGAACAGAACAAGAAAATCAGATGATACATTTGATGTACCTACCTTTGTCATTTACTTCCTGTGTTTCCTAAGGAGGAAACACCCACTGACTCTGCAGTTCAGCTGCTTTACTCGTGTTCGGTCTACGACATCTGACTTGAAAGTTGTGCCGAATTGATACTTAAGAACTAAGGACTTGAAACATTGATAACAATATAAATAAAGGAAGTGGGGATGCTTTATTATAATAATAATAATAAAAAAGAGTCTTCCAGAAATGTTATCTTCACAGTTCCTCTAATAATATGAAAGTGAATTATGCTTACTGCTTACTTACCTTTATGGATTTTTTTAAAAAATAACATGTCTCATACCAAAAAAAAAAAAAACAAAGAAAAAAAGAGGAAAGCCACACAACTACGGACCAATTCTATTTTCATATTATCACATCTTTCTCACTTTGGCTGATTATGTCCCAAAATCAATTTCATCCAAGTCATCTTGAAATGGGTATATCTTTTAAGATGAATATTCAATATGTATTTTGGTGCTTATTTCAAGCATTGAAATTATTTTCTTGTAAGTTACATTGATCCTTTCCCTCTTCCTAAAGTGTCTTGTAAGTTTTTCCTCATAAAAACATATTCTTGCTAACCAAATTACCTGTGCAGATTGTGACTTCTACCCCGATACTTTCTTAGATCCCTATTTATTTTATAGGCACTTGTACCACTAAATGTAATTTCTCTTTGGTTAACCAAAGCATGTCTCTCACAATGAAGTTCTGATAGTAATGAAATACAAGCAGTTTGATAAAAAAATAATATTTCTTTGTAAATTAATGTAAAAATTACCAACTTTTAATAAGCTGTATTGTTTTTATAGATCTGCTGAATGATTCTATTGCATTTTATAGTAAAGATCTTTTTTAATCTTTTGTTAATGCAATAGGATAATCTTAAAATAAATGATACAAGGTATCATTTTCCATTCCTTTTTTAAAGATCTTCCAGTTAGAAAAAGAATGCTTCATATCAGCTCCTCTACATTCCTCTTTACTTCGTTCATTAGCTGTATGTTTTCAACTTAGTTTCAGAACTGCTTTTTTTCATTCCCAGAAAGTATTCTCAGCCTAATTGAGCTTAATAATAGCAATAGTCAAGATTTTTCTATTGGCTGCAAAGATAGAGATATGTGAGTATTCATCTTTTTGTGGTAAATTTACTTATAAAATCCTTAACTGTATGCCATAAGCCAAAAACAACCAATGTGTTTATTGGAAACTGCAGCTATAAACACAGCCATACCCTAATTTCTGAAACGCATTATAACATTTGAGAGAGAAGTAGAAGAAAGTTTTCTCTTCTCATTAGACTGATTGGTTTTATTTCCAAAAAAATAAAACAACAATCAATAGATCTGGTGGACATGGATTTCCCCACTGTCCCTGACAGATGACTGCCCCTTTCACATGCAGGATCCTTGGAAATAAATTACTATTTCTACCCCAGCTCTTGTGATACACATGTGTGCTGAAATAATTTTTTGTTGGGATTTGCTTCATAGTTGGCTAAAACCTTGTGACTGCTACTGTGCAAAGGACTGGTAAGAGTCACCAGCTCTGCTCCATTTGCTCTTTGAAAAATGAGATGCATAAATACAGGAGCACTGATTACAGAACAACTCAGAGGAAGGATTCCCCTGCTGAGTCAACATCAGATGCTAATAGATAGCCTAAATTTTCCATGTCTGCTTTACTATTTGCCCTACACTGCTCACTATTGGTTTTGAAAACTTGAACCTTTGTCTTGAAAATATAGATGCACTTTATATCATCACATTGATGGCATTTCCATATGTATCCCATTAAAGTCACATTCTTAATACAATTGAGTTGGTATCCTTTTCAACTTAAAAGCAACTTAACAGTTCCCTGATTATTCTGCGAGCAGGGTTGGTCCTCAGGAGAAATTAAGAGCAGCCCACTTATTTGCACCAGCTGCGATGGTCCCATGGAGTGACAGTTTGAGGCAGTGAGCAGGAGAATTCTGGCTCATGTCTCTGTCTTGGCCGGGATTTCTCCACTGAGAGCAGTTGGAAATGCCACAAGGGTAATTTTGAATGGGGAGACTGAGAGAAAAGCAATAGTTAGTCAATCAATTACATTTTGCATTTAAAAAAAAAAGAACAGTGATGGTAGTAATAGTAGTAGTAGTATATTTTCTTCAAAGGAGAACACTACGATTCATGAAAGCCTAACTCATATCAGGGTATCTCATTCTCATTGTTATTATGAAATTAATATCAGCATTTAGAGTGGAAGAGGCAAAATATAGCCACATTAAAAAGCTACATTTTGAAGTATATTTCATCAGTCTCTCAAAGTGCTCACCCTAAATTCCTATCATGTAAAAGACGGAATTTCTACCTACCACTATTTCATCACTCTAAGAAAACAGTGGAGGAGAAAGAAGATGTGAAGGCACAGTTAAAAGGGCCTATTCTCCTCCAAGCCAGTATGATGCTAAGGTAACTATTTAGCAGAACCATATACCATAGCCTACTACTTACACATAATTTATTAATGTGTAAATCTTAAATTCAAAAGAACTGAAAACAATTAATGAGAAAGAGTATTCTGGCAAGGAAGACGTACAAATTATAAAGTGTAATACGAGCAGTGCAGAACTAAGTAAATCATTGTCATTGTTCATTCAGGAAAGTTATGCTTTTTCCATTATTTCCAATGGGTGAAGAATTCGCTTCCATAAAAAATATAAAGCAAACAAGATAAAACAAGATCCTCTTTAAGGTTGTATCTTTGCAATAGTATATCTATGTCTAAACTACAACAAATATATTTAAATAATAAAACTGTATCTAAATTGCTGTAAACATTATTTTTACAGTCCTTCACTTTTGTTTGCATCTACTTTTGATATGTTTCTCTGTGACTCATTCTATTTCTTGAGATGCATCTATTCAGTGCATCTCCTACCTCATCCTTTAATTTTCCTACACTAATTCAAACCCATAAACACAGAAGCCAAATGAAGGTTCACCAAACCCCTTGTGTACTCAAGCTGCCAAGTTTTGCACAGCTCTACTTAAGACTCACATATGTGATCACTCACTTTGAACAAGCTACAATCACAGCAACCAAGGAATTTGCACCAGTTTAGAACAAAGCCTGCTTCTTTCACTTGAGCCAAAGCTATTGGCAAAGAACACAAAGTGCTGGATTGGCAACTCAGCATGGATTTAATCCAGAATTCAATTTGAAGCTCCATTACCTACAAGCCTTAGCCTTCATACCAATTGAGGAAATGCCTACTGCTTTTGATAACATAAAGGACCAAATCCCAGTGGAAGTACGTAAATTTGTGCAGTGGCTCAAGAACAACTATGCTAATGGAAATCTTACACTTTTTCATTAATGGAACAATTCAGAGTTGACAACTCCGCTGTTCTCACCAATATTTTCATTGAACCACAATAGTGGCAATTTCCTATGGACAGCCTGGATGATCGGAACTTGTGGTTTTGTTGGGCTTTGAGAGAAAAACATGAGTCAGAGACTGAGACGGGTATTATTCAAGTATTACAACTTCACATACTCCTAAACTTTTAGCTTAGTTTTACTTACATCGTCAAAGCTTGTCTTTTGCAGCAGCTGATGATATATATCTCTTACTCTTGTAAACACCACATTCTTGAGCTATTGAACTGCATTTTTATAACAAAATGTCTGCAGAAAATAGCTAGGATTGTTAACATGTCTATACTTTCTGTATTTTTTTTTGCTGGTATATTTAAGGGTATTATAGTTAATGTTCTTCTTTTACTCCATCTTCACCTCACATATACAACCAGCATAACAGGACCTAGTATACTCAAACAGAAGTAGCAAAGTCATAATCATGACTTGTTTACAAACAGCAAGAAACATCTAGCAGAAACATGGGATATTTAGAATTGTAGTACTAAAAAATATTATTCAAAATAATTAGCGCTAAAAGTCTTGCATAAAAGTTCTCCAATTCTTTGTCAAAGGGAACAAATAATAAAGTTAATTAATTTAGTTTGTTTTGCATAGAAGTGGTACAAAAATTAGAAAAATCTCAAAATAATGCCACGTACCTGGAGGCATGAAACAGTTTGAAATTAATTAATTCTCTAGAGGAAAGAAAAATACTATATATTATTACTGACAGTTCTTGGCTAGACTATTACCACCACTCACTACCACTGCTAAGCCTGATAGGTAAGTGTAGTCCTGGGAAAAGTCCTGACCAGTCAAGCTGCTAAAGCAGACACTTGCAGAATGGTTTTCCCTTGCTTGTCACAGTGCCTTTGACAGCATCTCAGATACAGATGACTCCCTAAAGCATGGGGGTACAAGCAGTTGTGTCCATGCAGAACCAGATGATTTAGGGTCACTGCGGAAATTATCTAGTACAATTTAAGTTTTTTAAATTTTCTGAGTTTTGGCAATGTGTGAGCTTAGATGACATTTCTAACAAAAGATGTATCAGTGGAAAGG
>VXBO01010044.1:138383-148839 GCA_013400135.1 Rhinoptilus africanus
AAACCATTGAACAAATAATTTTCTCTGCTTCTGTAGTCCGCTGCTTAGTAAGACCCCCACACTCATCATGCCACTTATAGGGGACCCAAATTGCTGATTCTTGCCAGCTTCTTCTGATTGGCCCTGGAAGTCTGAAGTTGCACAAAAAAGTACATGAAGAGAAGGCAGGAAGGACCGAAGCAGGTAGTGCCAAGGGCATGTGATTCTGCCCTCGACAACAGCAAGTCTGATACGTCATAATCTGTTTGTCATAGCAGGACAACAATGGTGAGGTGACAATTCTAATTGATCATTCTCAAGCTGCTCTGGTTCTGGTCCCGTTAAAATGTTGACAGGCTTACATTGGCTATCCCAGGACTGTTGATGTGGTGTGAGTTTACAAGCCTGGAATGAAGTCAGAGAATCTGAGACTGAATGTGGAAAAAACACAAGATAAATTTGACAGTGTTGTTATTCATTTCTGTGGACTGCCATCTGTGATGAGCATTCCCCAAAGATCAGTAGGGACCACCTGGGCTTTTGGTGGCAGGGAAAGGAGCCCCAAGGGATGAAGTTTCAAACCTACCTATGGATATAGATGAAAACCATTCTTTTCATTACATAGGAGTTTTCATATCACATTCAGAAACAAGTGTTAATAAAAAAGTAGCTTTGTGCTTGGTTAAATATGCTTCATTCCCATATATTAGAAAGTGTACTTTAATGCAAGGTTGACATCTGGATGTAGATTTCTTATTAGTATTCATATTATTATTTAATATATATCCTTGCTGCCTGTCATGTCAAGTACTATTTTCATGTAACAGTGAAAGTGTATCTTCAAGGAACTTTCAAATCCCAGTGTCTCCTCTTTAGGCCTCATATTGACACCCACTTGGTTCATAAGAAGCCAAAGCTTGTTACCTGAGCTGAAAAAGTAACTGATAACAGGGTGGTGGTGCCTGTGAAAGGCACGAGGCTAAGGCCACAGCTTGACAATCCTAAGTTTGCATTTTCTAAACTTTTAAAAAGCACCCACATGATGGAAGGCATTGATCTAACATATACTCAATTTTCTTGTGGAAATTTGCTCCAAATAGACTGATGGGTTAACTTTGAACAAATAAGGCTAATGTGGTGCCAACATGACCATGTGCCCAGAGCTGATCTGGATCAAACTTGTACTCTCAAATGATGAGCAGCTCATAGAGGCATCACAATTCAACAGTGGTATTTTCTGTATTGTTTTCGTATGTGAGGCATTCGTGTTAAAATCAAACACCCTAACTCCATCTAAAATAAGAGACATAGGAGTAATTCTGGGCTCTCAAGTTTCCTGAAAGACATCTTTCTCCCTATCAGAACAGAATGCAGGCACAGTATCTGCCACTCTTCCTCCCCTCCCCACCTGGCACTGCCCAGTGCCCTGGCACCTGTGGCATAAACAAGCTGGGTGAAACCCAACTGTGCAGCAGAGCATTTCATAGAGGCCCCCAAATAGGATCACTGAAGGATCAGTTGTTGAAGATATACTACTGTGGCATGTATCCACAGATCCATGTGGACATAGACTGGGAAGAACAACATTAGAAGTGAAGGAGAACAAAGCAGAAGACAAAATCCCCTTTCTTATGTAACATTCCAGCATTTTATATCTCATACCCATCAAAACAAACCAAGCTCTCAATCATGTTCTTGAGAATGGAATTGTATCAGATACTCATTTACTGGTCAGGATCTGAACTTTCTGAATTGTCAGATGCGTTTTTTTCTTTCCATACCTTATTGGAAAGGTGAACTGGCCAAACTGTGTCAGATTTCCTGGTTTTCTGGTATAGGGGTGTTTTTCATCATGTCACTCTGAATTCATACAAAGTCAGGTCTAGAATCTAGGTTTCTCTCATGATGGGCTGGAGAGTGTCATCTTTTTACCTTAGAAAAAAATAGAAGAAAGCTATATCCCTTTCCAAAGAAAGCTTCATTAAAATGGAGGTCTCTTATTATATGTCTCATGTTTGGCAGTCTGGATATTTTTAAAGGAATGAAATGTTAACCAAAGTGCTTGTTCTTGATGCAGTACTAGGTTTCTCAGTCATTAGGAATGGCACTTACATTATGAAAATCAGGTACCTCGGGTTTGTTTCCAGTCCTCGAGAAGCAGGTTTTTCTCTTTCTGTGTTTAAAACAGGCAGCTTCCTTGTCCATGTGTCTGGGCCTAGCAGGAGGCATTGGAAACACTGTAAATTAAGTTAGTTTAATCTGCTCAAGTGTGAAGCAGTCTCAAGCAAAACAGTGATTATATTTCAGGAAATGCCTTGCAAAACATAAGCTAGAAAATGCAGAGTGTACTCTAATAGAAATGGAATTTGGGGGGAATTTAATCACTAAAATACTGAGGAACCTTTTCAACAGAGTGTTTCACTGAAATTGTTCCTGGAGACACTACTGACTGCGATAAACTGGCCTTCTTTAACCATTAATGTCTGCTGGAAAACTGAAGATCAGTTCTATCCTGGAGTTCTGACAATAACTTTTTATCTTTTGATGTGGGGAATATAATAAGTAAAAAACAAGGATCTGTAGATTTTTGAAAATGATGAAGCAAAATCATATTGAGGTGTTGCCCTCCCAAACACTTTATACTCAGAGGTGATTACCTTTATCATATCTTTCTGGACTTCCTTTTTGGTGCTTATTTTATTATCATCAAAAGTTGTTCCTGCTCAGCATCTATGTTCTGACTAGGCTAAGCCTATGTTTGCACATATAAAAGTATACACAAAACCCCTGGCGTAAGGGATTTCTCAACTTCTGGTACTTCATATTCTGAGATTCTACTTCCAATAGATACTCAACTGTGTTATTTTATGCTTGACTAAAATTTGAGTGAATTAGTGAAAAAAAAATCGGGTTTTGTTGTCATGTTTTGCTCATCTTTAAAACCAGTATTGATGTCCTATGTCTAAATTGTGATAAAGTAATGTGCATTAAATCCCCTCTATTTTCATCAGCCTGAGCACATTACAGATTCTTAGAGGTCTTTCCCTGTATTTCACATGGCATCAAAGTCTATTTTAATAAAGGCAAAATGGCAGTGAACCAAGCAAGGTTCTGGCTTGAATAGGCTGAAGAACAGCAACCAAACCAACTAGCAATTCTCAAGTCTGAAATGAACATTGCCATAAAAACAAAACTATGCAAAACACTATTCAACCTTTTGAATTGGTATAGGAGTTGTCAAGTTTCTGTGGTTCATTCATATATATGACACTTCTTCCATCCTGCACAAGGAAAACAGTCCCGTTTCATTTCAGTTCTAACACATTACCCCTTGGTTTCATTGTCTGGTGATTGAGATAGTGGATTAAGGTACAGAACACAGTGAGATAATTCTGTCTTCTGACACAAACTTTCTCCACCATCTTAAAAGACATTTGCAGAGAGCTCAACAAACACTTTCAGGTGCTTTACATATGCTAAATACTACAAAGGAATCTGTGAAATGACCTTCCTCTCCCTTTCACAACAGCTGAGTGGCCACACTCTTCTTTGGTTAATTTCTCTACTTTCCTGGATGAGTTTCTGACCAAAGTGAATGATCCTAACCACTGCGATATTGATTAGCCTGCAGCTCCTGTATGGGGAGGGGAAGATGGAGACCATTTGCTACAGTTTTTATGAAGTTGTGCAAGACAGAAGTAAGAAAGGGAGCAGAACTAAGTACATTAGTGGCTCCTGACAAAGAACTACTTGTTTTCTGCCTTTGTTTTGGAGTTCCAGAAAGGGCTCCTTAGACGTCCTGCTAGAGGTGAATAAAGCAATCATATTCTTGAATAAGTGTTATTTCAAGGTACATCCTTTTCCTCTTGATAGTTCTGACTGACTCCCTGAGTCATGATTTTGGTTGTTCCTTCCCCCAGGCTCCTCTGCATTGCACAGAGAGCCAAAATGTAAGCTAAGGCTTTGGATGCCAGCAGAGGGAATAGGCAATTGAAAAGACATGGTTGAAAAACTCAGGTTTGTACTGCCTATTCTGAAATGCAAACTTCAGCCTAGGGGGATTAATCATCCCAGGATCCCCATACACTCCACGGAGAGAGAGAAAGAGAGAGAAGCTCCAGGGGTTGATTCAAAGCCTATCTTCAAGCATTGTGAATCATGCTCTGGAAATGTCTGACTACAGTTGCCTTTTGTGAATAGTCCTTAGGTACCTTTCTCAGTTTAGCCCTTAATCCTTTCCTTCATCTTTGTAAAACAGATCTAATTGTATTTCTTTCCCTCAGAGATATTGAAAGATACCCTTATCCATGCCCAGAAGTCAAGTTTTCAAAGTGAGTATCTATGTATCAATAGATAAATATAATATGTGGGTTTATACAAACACCATTTTTATTTTTGCAGATATAAAAATGCATAACCTTGTTAAGAAGAAGTACGATCTGGATCACTGAAAAAAACCCCAAAAACACAGGAGCTCAGTATGTGAAATGTCTAACACCTCAGCAGATCAAACCGATAGACAATGGCTTCATGAATGGAATACTTCTGACTATTTAATAAATGTTTTGTCCTTGAAGAACTGTTATGAGATTCTTGCCATACCAGATGCTTTCTTTCTCCACTAAACAATTAAAAATTCTGTAATGAAAAGGCAGAGGATGAGATCATTATCCACCTGAAAAGCTTTTTGATGAGAGTTATCCACTGATATGAAAAAGGCACTAAGAAACCAGGTTAAAACATGTCACTTTATTTGTGACATACATGAGTTTTATCCTGTGTACACAGAAGCAATGGCAAATATCTGGTTGACTCTAGCCTTCCAGGACCGTGAACTTCCTACACACATTTTCTTGGAGTCCCATTAGTACTAATAGGAGTTGCAGGCTCATGCATTGAGAGGGTAGCCTGTGCCCTAGGGAGTTTTTAAATATCAGAATAAATTTGAGAACTGTTTTCTCCTGCTTTAAAAAGAACAACTACAATCCTTGTTGAAAGCATAGAACAGGGTACAGATATTACTGACAGAGCTGAACCACTAACAAAGAAATCAAAAAAATACTGCATCTTTAGCGATGTTCCCTGATTATTATTCCATTTTGAAAAACAGCCACAGAAGCAGGTAATCCAAGAATTAGAATTTTCTTTATATTCTTTGAAGTGATTTGCCATTGCTTCACAGCATTTCCTGTATGTCAAACAGGCTTTCATTATTTTACACTCAAGAAGGAGAGGAATGGTTTTACAGCATGATAGTGCATATATATATGATATTCTAGACAAAGTTAACCATTCCAATAGACAAAAAATTCCTCAGTTATACTGCAAAGGAGAATAATTTTACCTTTTTTCCTTATTTTATAATTCTTAAAATACTCACATGTAAGCAATATCATGTCTTTTCTAGCTTTCTTCTCAGCCACTATCTGCACCCATTATAATCACATAAATAAACAAAAATCAATAATAGAAAACAATTTGATACATCTTGAAATATAGGCACTGTTACTTCAGTCAGTTGAGAATAGTCTATAACCTGTAATCTTGTATGTGATTCTGGGTATACTTTTTGTCATTGCTTTGAGACTTACTTAACCAGCAAATGGAAACTTGAAAACCAAAAGTAGAATGGAGATAACTGAGGCATAGATGAGCTGATAATTAATAGGCTTTCTTCAGGTTAGCCTGAAGGCTGGGTGGTAAAAGGCCTTTTTACGGTTCTATTACCCTTTTCTTTTTGTACCATTCTACTATAGGATGATATTCAGTATTTCACAAGTTTTGTTTATTCATACAGAAGGATGAACTTCTTAAATGGTGATCCAGGCAAGTCAGCTAAAGAACTCTTACTGTGCTGTTCAGCTGAAACAGTCAAAAGCTGGCAGTGGCTTTCATAAAGCTGGGCAAGGGTAGAGCTTCTTTTCCGTTCTGCTTTCTATTATTCACTCAAAACTTTACTTCAGTTTTATTCTGACCTTGTGATATTCTTTCAGAAGTCTTTGAATGATTAATATCTTTTTCTGCAGAACTGAGACACTGAACACAGTCAAATCCCTCACTGCACAACAGCACATGCTGGGAAGGATTAAATAATAAAGCTAATTGTGCAGCTAAGATACATACCTCTAAGTGACAATCACAGCCTTTGGTCAGTTAACAGTTAAAGTAAATAATCTGAACTCTTTCGTGTCCTTCCATGCAATGTTTTCAGAAGTCAGTCAATTTCCAAACCTGGGGAAAATTGTATCCCTGTAGAGTTTCTTCAGATACTGAAGGCATTCACATAATATAAGCAAATACGAGCAAAAATTACTATTACACTTCCACTTATTAGTATTAGCAATATTAATCATGACTTTACAGCCTCTACATTCCATGTTCCATAAAATGAAATGTCGGTGGTATTATAAAAGGTCTAAGCCTATTTAAAAACATTAATACCATCAATAAATATCACTATTTGCTCATAAGGACAGACACTGTAAATGCTAAGTTCAACTCGTCACTTGATTATGATAAGCTTCTTCAGTTCCAGTTCGCAACCGAGGAAAAAGAAGAACCTGCTTCTCAGTTTGTTTTCTCTGCTTAATCTTCAGTTTAATACTCATTTCAGTATTAAACCTGATTAGCTTTATTGATGTTTAGAACATTTGGGCCCAGGTGATCCATTTGTCTGAAAGAAATGTATTTCTTTTTAACACAGATGCAATAGCAGGCAAAGGCAAATATTTTCAAGATGCTATAAAAAACACATATCAGAACCCATGGATATTATTCATACATATATCTAAAAGTGGTTCACAGAATCATAATTAGCTTGACATAATCAAGCGGGTTGGCTGCTGAAAGTCAACAGCACAGAGTTTGTTACTTCTGATTTCCAAAAACAAGTGTTTCAAATCTTTTAGTGCCTCAAGGCAATGTACAGTGAGTACTTTTAACTAAGTATTTTGTTACTGAAAATCGCAATACCTTGTGGCTTCTGATCTCAAGGGAGAATTAATATATGGGTATGAACTTGAATGAGCAGCCTGTAAACAATTCCTTTAAAGTCTTGTAAACAAGCAAACCAAAAATCAATATATTGTTTTACAGATAACTAATGGACTTGTCTGAATACTCAAGTGATCAAAGCACATTCCTTTATCTCCAGCAAATGCAAATAATCAGAAGCGCTTTACCAGACTATGTTTCTAGAATATTACAGTAAGCAGTGAGCACCCACAATCAGTTGGAAATCGTACCCTTTGGTACTCCTATATCCCATGCACCCCATGGTGTTTTCCTTTGTGTGTCAGACAATATTACATGTTTCATGTAGCTCTTGTCAAAAAATAATGATAATACTAATAAAAAAGAATTTTTCCAAATATTTTGGTGAATTTGGTTTCCTGTGACATGTTAGCCTACTACATCTGATGTGTTTGGGCACTTGGATGACTGCCAGGGAATAATGGAAACATCTGTGAATTCTGGAAGTTTCACATGGATGGTTGTTCACTGGCACTGTCAAAAACAGGCTGTGAACTAACCATGCCCCACTTGACTGAAATGATTAACTGCAACTGTAGTATTTAACTCACAAGGAAATCCCCAGATCATCATAATCCAGCACAGTCCAACCAGCTCATGTAATTACCTCCAACCGAAGTGTTCTTTTCATGCTCAGAAAAAAAAAAAAAGGAAAAAAATTCATTACAATATTTCAGGTAAGTTCCATTCAGTTGGACACAGGCACATAAAAAATCTCCCAAAGCAACACAGTAAGTTCATGTGAATAAATAAGGTGTGCCTCTGTAGCTGTGTTTGATATGAAAAGCTTGTCTAATTATTTGCCATTTACAAAGTGGATGTTGTTCACCTTGGCTTTAACAAGGCTTTTGACACCATCTCCCATAATATCCTCACTAACAAGCTGATGAAATACAGATGAGAGAAAAAAACAGGGAAGTGTGCTGAAAACTGACTGAACTGCCGAATTCAAAGGGTTGTGATCAGCCTCATGAAGTCCAGTTGGAGGCCAGTCAATAGTAGGGTACTCAACAGGTTGAGAGTGAGACCAGTAGTGGGCAACATCTTCATTAGTGACCCGTATTAGGACAGAGTGCACCCTCAACAAAGTTGTAGTTGATACAAAACTGGTAGGAGTGGTTCATACACTACATGTCTACAGAGGGTAGAAACAAGGACAGGTAGCCTGGGAGGAATACAGAAAAAATGTCTGAGCAGCCAGCGATCAGGTTAGGAAAGCTAAAGTCCTGATAGAGTTAAATCTGGTAAGGGACATCAAGGGCAACAAGAAAAGACTCTATATGTACATCAGGGATAAAAGGAAGACTAGGGAAAATGTGGGCCTACTCAGGAAGGAAACAGAAGACCTGGTCACCTGGGACATGGACAAGGCCGAAGTACTCAGTGGCTTTCTTGCCACAGTCTTCTCCACCGAGTGCTCTAGCCACACTGCCCAAGTTGCAGAAGCAAAGGCAGGGACTGGGAGAATGAGGAACGACCCACTGAAGGAGAAGACCAGGTTCGAGTCCATCTGAGGAAACTGAAGGTGCATAATCCATGGGATGTGATGAGATATATGTATAAATACCTGATGGGGGAAGTAAAGGCAATGGAGTCAGGCTTTTCTTGCTCGTGCTCAGTGACAATACAAGGGGGTGGGCATAAATTGAAAGATGGTGAAATTCCATAAGAAAAAGCTTTTAATTGTGTGGATAGCTGAACAGTGGGATTGATTGCCCAGAGAGGTTGTGAAGTCTCCACCTTAGTAAAAGCTCAACTGGACTTATCCTTGAACAACCTGCTTTAGTTAATCCTGGTCTGAGCATGGAAGGTGGACTAGATGATTCCAAGAGGTCCTGTCCAACCTCAACCATTTTGTGACCTGTGATTCTGTAAAAAAATTAAGATAGAAGAGCATCTTGCTGTTTCATAAGTTTAAATGAACCTGTATCAAATTGTTTCACTTTCATTTAGATGTAATAAATGCCAGTGTTTGCTTGTTATTTGCATTGTCCAGCTTGCCTAACCTTGACCACATCCAGTTCTCACTTCTCTTGCCACTCCTGTTTTCTGTTGATCTTGGAAATAAGAACTCATTATGTGAAAAGAGAGGAGTACATCCTGCAGCAAATCAGACTGAAGTCTCATGTATGAAGTTAGCTTCTCAGAGAATCCTTTTGAAATCCTGTCAGCCACAGCAGTCATAGTCATGATCCACCCTCACATTTGAAGACATTGTGTAGACTAAAGGAAGGATGCTCTGCATATAAATTCATTTCTTAAACAGTGGGACTGAAGAACAGGTACAAAAGGAAGATACTAATAAAACAAGGTTAAATTTGTTGGCTACATGATGCAATGTCTGTTTTTCTCTCCCTGAGAGTATCCCTCTGTCTGAGTAATTTTCTCACATGATTGGTGCCAAATGAGCTTCCAACAGTCTGTGGCCATGTTACTAGTCAAACATGACATAGAGGTGTTGCTGCTTTGTTTCTTCACCTAATACCTTTCATAAAACGAATTCCAGTTACAAACCCATTAACCCAAAGCATTCCTAAGAATACACAAATGGGTTTTCTGCATATAGGAGAGTGTGCTACATCTGCAAGGAAATATTACAGATATAAAGATACAGTCAACTCTGTTTTCATAACAGAAATATTTAAAGAAATACTTCCCATTGCCACCAGCTTTCATTGGGTATTTGCTTATATAAACTAAGAAATACATATGTTTCTGATAAAAATGTCTATATACAGAGAAAGATAGTCTTCTAGTAAGATAGCACTATTTTTCCAGGAAAAAAAGTCTCCAAGGAAAATACGAAAGTGAAAAACACTTAGTTAACTTCTGGTTGTTAATTCTGAACCTATCTTTCCTTCTTTTTTAGTTTCTTGGTTGGGTAAAGGTAGAAATGATAAATGAAAAAAGTTTTCCCCAGTGTATTTCTTAGAATAACTAAAGTGATAAATAGGAAAAGAACCTCATGATGATTTCTTCATTGTGAGTCTCACAACCCAGATTTTCAGACCCAGTGAGATCACAGAAGCTTCATATAAGTAGCTGAATTTGTAGCTAGTTAACAGCAATGATCTTTGAACCTTCTGGTCTTATCTTTTTTCTTATAACTCATTTTTCTTTTATACTACCCATTGTTGTAATTGCCTCAAGGTCTCTCCATCTTTCAGCAAATAAATTTCATCAACAATTAATCAGATCTCCTCATTATATTTAGTTCTTACATTTTATAAATTTATTTTTCTTCTTCTTTTTAAACCAAAGAGATTGCTGGACAATTATAGTTGCTGTGATTCTTCATATTTCTAATTCACATTGCTTTGCCTACCAGTTTGTACTAGCTTTTGTTCAATGAATAGGTCAGTTCCATTCCCGTGTACGTGAACAAGTTTCCTGAATTTGAAATTTTTCAGAAAGAAGTATCTGCTTAGGCAAGGCTGTCATAAAA
>VXBO01010044.1:148866-185124 GCA_013400135.1 Rhinoptilus africanus
AAAAAAAAAGACAGATTTATGAACAATGGATTATTTTCCATTCTTTTTGACACCATGCTCAGAATATTGTGCTACCTCCCCAAAAAAACAACTCACCAACAGAATAATACAGCACCAACAACCAAACACTGAAAAATTTAACAAGCTATTCTATTGAAAGATTTATTGGCTGCATACAGCATTTTTATTTGTTGTAGTCTTTGTAAAGTTGCGTAAGTAAATACCTTTGAGACTGTTACAAATTTCACAGGGTAGACTAAGTCCCTTCTCTGCCTTATCTTCTGCCTATTGTATGCATGTCTTTCCCAAACCCAGGGCTTGAGTCCATGTCTATGAAATAACAAAAGAAAAATTTTTGCTGGCCTCAGTGGGCTTTGCTTCAGCCTCTGAGTTTGGCATTAGGGATATCAGTATTTAATTTTCCATTAGCATCATGGTCATTGACTCAAAATAATTTATGGGATTCAAGGGTGGACGGAGATTGTCCAGGTAATGTCTTAAAGCAGATGATCGCCATTACATTGCACCTTTAAGGACAGGTTATTCTTTATACTCCCTGCAAACCAACCAATGCTCCAGCCTACAGAAAACAGACTGTCTTCAGTAAGAGAATGCATCTCCCATAAGCAGAAAATCCACTACCTGCAATTACTGTATTGTGCAAGTGTAAAATCTACTCTCATCTACCACTGGTGATAAAGGACTATATCAAGTTCTAGACAAATTAGGACAAAAATGTTGCAACCAGAAGTTTCATTTTTTACTTTTGATAGCCATAAGGGGCCATGCCAAAGAGAATCATCATCTTGCTGTCATCTACTGGATGCAAGAAAAGATTTTCTGAGTTAAGTTTATTAATAAGAGAGAGAAAAGGGATAATGCCTAGAAGGGAACATGTGAAAAAAGAGCCGTGATTAAAACCAGAACTCTTTGCTCAGAAGTACACAAGAGGAAAAGAGAGAGATGTGGTCTAGTTCAATGCATTTCTAAAGATTCTCACAACACATCCTATTTTTTATGTAGCAAGCACTGTGGGCTCTTAGACTGGGTCTCAAAAGCACTGGTTACAGTCTCAGTGTCCTCTGTAACTAATTTTTTGATTCAGCTCTCCGTCTGTGAATAGGAATATCACAAGTCACCTGGGGATAACATAAGCTACTTTGTTTGTAAAGCATTCTGAGATCACTGTTGAGAAGTGCTACAGAAGAGCAACGTACTGCTCATTACTATAGTCTTTCTTGCTTAATTTTTTTAAAAGGGGTTCCACTTTTTCTTGTGCTGCCCCAGCTTTTTGCAGCATGAGCACGTATGTAATTATTAAATATACATAAATGGAGTGAATTTCAAGTGCCAGGAGTGGGCACATACTCTCCTTATTCAGAATTTCATAAGGGGTGTTAATATGCAGAGTTGGTGTGTGCACTTGGCAGCTGCACTGACATGATAGAGTGTCAGCTTCTTTGTTAATGATCCGCATAGGAAAGTATCTCCACATAGGCCTTGACAATTGACATACCATTACAGTCTACTGCGTCAATAATCCATGCATTCAAGTGCTCCCCACTCTTCCAGGCAAGCCTGACACAATAGTCTATAATAGCTCTGTGCAGTGTGTGAACAGAAGGCCTTGACTATGATGACTCTGAAAGGGACGATATGGTCTAGAGTGTAAATGATCCATGCATTATAAGTGTACTGATCCTCAAGGATCTTTGGATCTGATATACTCTCAAGGAGAGTCCCTTTTCTCAAAAAAAATAATACAGAATATTTAGATTTTAAAACAAAAGCTTTTCTCCTTGAAAAATTGCAGCAGAAACATAGGCCGACATCCCTAACATCTGTGCAGGGAACTGGAGCTGGAAATTGGTATGAAGTCCTGTTCCATCCTGATGACATTAAAATAGCACCTTCTTCCTCAATGACAGCTCTCTGTGGATTGAATCACACAAGCTGCCTGCTGCGGCAAAAATAACCTGTGACTTTTAGTGCTCCACAGTCAATGAGCCAAGTCTGTGTCTACATGACCGTCACTGCTGTGACCACAACAGAGCGGAAGCACAACCAGATTACCTAATACCGCCATCAAGAGCACTTTAGCAGCTCAGCATGGCATGGAGCTCTGCCTGCCTGAGTAGGTGGGTGAATATTCACTCAGAAAGTGCTTGCTGAGCTCTCTGTTGCTCCAGATAGAAGGTCTGTGGCATGTGAATTAGCTAATTTTTAAGCTAGCTTTCATATGTTGACAACATACTGCAGTGCTTGCAGTGTGGTCATACGCTACGCACCAGTGATATGCCAAGGCTCTTTTACCTGTCCCAGAAACAAAAATAAACACTCAAAAGAGTGAAAAAGAACTGATTCACTAGCAGTGTCTTTGTTAGGACATCCACAGAGAGCAGTTTAAATACAGAGAGATATGAATAGTGTTAACACCTGGTAGCAGCTGTAGGTCAAGCTAAAATTTGTCGCTTGATTTCTATCATAGTACAACAAGACAAAAGTTTACTGTTTTTCTGAGTTTTCTATGTAACTGTCAGGCTGGTTTAACTATAGTGCATTTTAAGTAGCTCTTAGAGGAGCACAGTGCCTTAAAAGCTTTCATAGGGCATCACTGGCCCTTGATTTTGCTGAGTGTTTATATGTATGTTCGTGTGTGCATGTATTTTGCAGTGGTGTTGTCCTGACATAAGAAACCAGCATCCAAACACAGACCATTAGACAGCTATCAGAATTCTTACCAGGTAAGCGTGAACCTTTAGGCCTTTGTTCAGTATGCATCCTTTAGTGAACTTCCTTCCTGTCATTCAGCCCAAGAGGATTTGTAATCATTTCACTTGCTTACCTACTGCTTACATAAAGATGCAGCTTCCTGCCAGTTGGGTTTTTTTAGGTGTTGTTTTTTGTTTTGGTTTGCATTTTTTTTCCAGAAGAAATGTGTTGGGTGGTCATTCAGGCACATCCTCTACATTCTGAATAGCTAGGAAGTGGAGAAAAGCCACTTTCAAAAAATATTTTCCTCTTTCCCTTCTACCTTGTTTTATTTAAGGTGGGGTCTTTGCCTACCTGTTGTCTGAAGGAGGATATTCCAGTAACCCAGCCTATACAGGAAGGAGGTAAGGAGTTTTCTCTCTCCATTAATCCTTCAAATATTTCCTTTCCTACTGCTCAGTCATTGAAAGAAGGGTCCTTTATTTGTCAGTTACTGTAAGTAGCTTTCCTGAAATGGAAAGAAATGGTGCTATAGGACCTACATCTTACCCTTGCAGGTTCAGTGCATATGTCTCTCTGCTCTTAAAGAGAAAACTGAGAGAAACTGGTTTTAGTGTCATTTAAACGTATGCAAAGTAGATGTTATATGGTACCACTCTGACTTCTACAAGAATATGGCAATACCTATTATCTACTCAAACTGACTAGCTTATTATTGTAGCATTCATATGATCATTGTTCAGCAGTCTCTGGAAACAAAGGCTATTTTTAGTTAGTGACTTTTGACATTACTTTAATATGCATCAGGGACAGTTCTGTAAGTTCTTCTGTCATTTGTTGTAACAAAACGGTAGTCCTAATCGTGCTGGGTAGGATTCAACTCACTTAACTACAACCACCGGAAAGTTGGGTGTCTAGTTTAAGCTAATCTAGTCTCCATTTACAGTTAACAGAGAATTAGGCACTTCCAAGGGACAGTTGATACTATTATAGAATAGCTATATTCTATAATATAGAGAGAGTTATATAACATAGAGAGAAGTAATTGGAAATGCCGATCTTTTACATAGTTAAATTTAGGTGACAGGGATTCTGTTCATTTTTTTATGGTCTGTACATAACATGCTAGAACCTCAAGGTCCCAGCTGGGACTTGGTTGCACTGAATGCTTCACTGAAGTAAATAGGTTTATGAGTCATGTCATTATGGCTATCAGTAGACTTCAGGGGTTTCACACTGTCTAGTTTTAGGCACAGAACTTGAGTGTTAAAGTGCTTAAGGTCAGTGCCTAAGCAAAAGTTCTGAATCATTTGAGGAATTTGTCTCCCTCTGTTTATGGTGGATGCAGCCTGCTACTCTCTTGAAATAAATGCCAGTGATTCTGTAGGAGAGATCTTGGAGTTTTCTGTTAGTTTGTCTTTGGGTTCGTTGGTCGGTTTGGGGTAGTTTCTCACTTAAATAGCAAAAGTGGCTGTATATCTTGTTCAGAAAAAACAGCTTCACATTAGTTGCCTCCTGCAGTATATGGATAAACATGAATTGCCTTCAGAATAGTCTTAATTACTGCTTGTACTGAAATGTTTTGCTGTATCAAGGCTACTAAATATCTTAAGTTCACATCTCAATCCTATCCGAAGGAGGATCAGCAGCACCAGACATGCTCTGTAAAGGAGAAAGGAGAGCCCATTCAGAGTGCAAAAATTGGTGTATAAAAGAAGACAAAATCAGTGAGAAAAAAATAGCCTCTATCTTGCTTTGATTTTTTTCCCCTCTTTATGTATATTATTTCATGCAAATAATGACATTAATGCTATGCCTAAGGTTGAATTTATAATTGCAGAAAGTCAGAAATTTCAGATTTAATGTTCCCATCATAATACGATGAAATATTGAACCCGAACTGACAAAACTCCCTAAGAATGTTAATCCTGAACTGAGGCATTATTAGCTGATTTTTATTTTTTTTTTTTTAATATGAGAGCCACTAAGGTGTGTATTCAAAGCTAGTAGGACAGCTTGTTATCTGTACAAAACTGTTCAGTGTGCTTCCTAGGTCAGTCCATTCTCAAGAGAACCTGCAGTTGGACTAGAATCCTACCAGTAGAATAAAAACAGAGACTGATCTGGGAAGGGAGGGGGTGGGGGAGAGAAAGAAGAAGGAGAAGAAATGGCCATTGTAAAAGTTCAGTCAAATGGAACAGAACTGAAGATTTTTGGTGCATCCTTTTTGTTGTTTTTACTAATTTATCATTCAATATGAGTGGTAAACATTAGTGACATGATATCATGCTGAGGAGTTTATTGAATTAAGCATAACCATGAACTGACATTTTTGGATTGCACAGCTCCTTGGCATGAACCTTGGGAAATTAAAATAAAATACAACACATATCAATGCTAAGATGAACTTTACTCAGCTTTGAGCATGACAAGCGTTACTTTTTCTTTTGAATTACATGGTGACAGACTGGTAACAGTGAAGGAAAGATCAAGATTCAATTTCATTCAATAGCATGGAGTTCTTGTACTTAAATGCATAATAGTAAAAAGTAACCATCCCAGATAAACATATGGTTGGTTACCTGTTCAGCAGAGAGACACGGGATTTTCATACTGGTTTACATTTATATTTAATGAAGCTTCTACCATCCATGGATTGCACTGTTTCACTGCAAAATTTACAGTCTCATGGTAGGTTCCAGGCACTGTATGAGACGAAAAGAGTTCAAGGAAATTGCGTGATGCCACTGTTAATATCTGTCCCCACAACTTTTCACTAGCTATGCATGATTATAGGCACGATTTTTTCTAACCGGTAAGCCCTACAAAATGGTAGAACTAGTAAGGATTTAAAAGTAGCCCATAGCTCTGTTACAGACACTCCAGATGATCTTAACATGAGCTCCTCTAGATAGAAAACTAAAAATGATCTGGGAGCTGATCAGCAAGTATAATTTTTTGCTGTCTAGACAAAGTGGGTATTTGAGTTGCAGTGGAAGTCTATTTATTAAAGATGGAGTGGTATTCTAATTAAAAATTCTCTCCAGGAAGATGTATTGCCCTCATTAACTATGGTCCAAATTCTAAAGGAATACATAAACAAACAAAAAAAGAGACAGTTTTCCCTGTTTTCTCTACCTGGTCTTTCCAGAGAATGCTTGGAAGAATGGATGATATGAGTGACTATGATCCCATGGGTATCTGTCATAATGAGATAGCACTAAAACTGAGTAGTTAGGATGTAGAATTGAATGGGATGTAGAATTGAATGGGAACTGAGTAGTTAGGATGTAGAATTGGTTCATATGTATCTGCGTATAAAGATTTTGTGTGTGCTGATGTCTACAGATACTCTAAAGAACCTGATACTTTTCTGAAATTGGAGACATATATTCTGTGGTACAGTATAAAGCAAGCTGAAAATTAATAAAATTAATCTGGAGTAGCAGACAACTAGAATTTATGGCACACTGATTTTTATCATCTTGCTTGTTTCTGAATGCGTTCATTCCGAAATGCAATCAGGCTAAAAGGCTCGCAGGTAGTCATACGAAAGGGTAAGGTGTAACAGGATTTCAGTATTCAGTAAGAATTGTTTCTATAGCATAAATGGGAATTACAGACGAGATTTGCTTTGAAGCCATCATCTGAAATGCTGGTATCTGTACTTAAAATGTACTTCTTTGCTTAAATTACATTGCAGTCTTTGACAGAGTCCATGCCAAAAGACAGTTACGTGTACAAGTTGTATTTAAAATCTGTAACGTATAGGAGATGTCAGGTAAACACTGATGAAAAGAGCCGCCCTTCACCACCACCACCACCACCACGCACTGATATAATTTGAAATGACAACTGTGGTTTTTACAACACTAATCCTAGATTTCTTACCCTCATGCTCGCTTTTCAGACACCAACCTGTATCAAGATGCAATGTGTTAAGGATGTTGTTCATATAAAACATGGCAATTACTTGTTCATTTTAATTCTGAAAATTTCATAGTTTTTCTTGCCGTTTACTTGCTGTTTATTTACTAACTGCCCACTGATCAGAGCTGCAACAGTAAAATACGTGTGTACACCTGCACAAACAGGCATGCGCACATTTATCCCTCCATAAAGTATGACTATATATACATTATGAATATGAAAAAAAGGACAATAGAATTAAACAGACCACATATCCAAAATAAATTGACCCAACTGTAAATATGTTAAGGAACAAATAGAATTAACTTTGAAGTAAGTTAAGTTTAGTGTCACACAAGCTGTGGAGTGAATCTGGGCTAGAACATAAAGACATCCAAATGGTGGCTCACTCAGAACACACTTTCCTTAGGCGTACGCGAGGTTGGTTCCCTGACAATTGTTTACTAGCAGCTTTTAAGACACAAACAGCTGTGAGTGACAACAGTCTGTCACAAAATTTGTCTAAGTTCATGGCAGAGAGCTGCAAACTCTGACACCTACTGAAAGAGGTATCGTATTTGCAAGCAGTCAAAAGTGATTGAAAACCAGATGAATCTGTTAGGATACCTCATGCCATTGAACACTGCTGCCTATGCCAAATATGCATTCGTAATCGACAATCTGTTATCTACTAGCACTGATGCTATAAGGTAACATTGTTAAGAGTTTATTAATATGTAGACATCTACTCTGAAATAAAAGCCCATATTTAATCAGAAAGAAATCAACATGATTCATAAGATTCAACCAACATTACCACAGATGGAATATTTAGACTACTTGCTTCTTTGAGTTGCAGCGTTTTTATATGATTTCTAACAGAATATAGAAAAAATCAACAGTAGGTTTACACATCAGGGGAATATGCCACAAAAACTACTGCCTTTAATAGTAAAGAATTATGCTTGGGATAACCACAGCTGTAATTACTTTACATGCATAGACACTCCGATTGCATACCACGATGGGCAACAGATTTGGTAGTACTGTTTCTGTCATTTAATTATTAGAGTTGGCCTGGAAATGTTCCTCCTTGATTGTACTTAGTTTAATCAAATACGACTTGAGCATCTGAGTTGGCACATACCCTGCAGGAACCCACTGAAATGACAAGGAAGTGAAAAGCTACTCTTTCATTCCTTTACGTCTTAATTTGGCAATTTCTGAAAGGACCAAGGACCCAGGACAAGTGCCAAGAACAGGCGAGCTCTGTGATCTCCTTTAATGGAAGTGTAAACGATACAGCAGCATCTGCTCAAGGGCTTGTCTACGTGTGGGAAAGTGGTGTCAGCGCAACAAGCTATAAAGATGCAGCTACACCAGTGCTGACTTCCCTCCTCTTCACAAATCCCAAGTCTTGATGCTGCTGCAGTTGAGTGCTCCTGTCAGGATGTCTCAGGAGTCCCAGGCAGGTCACCCAGGGACCAGGCTGACTGCAGGCAAGACTCCCTGTTGCTGGGACAGGGGGCAGGAGCCCCTTTCCTCTTCCTCCAGGCCAAGTGGTCTCCCATAAAGCTACCTCCAGCTCTAGACATGACAGTGACAGTGAGAATGGAGATGAGGTAAATCTCCTCCAGCTGTGGTTACCCTTGTTTCACAGTGAATGCACTGTGAAGAAGGCATGGTTGCCTCCATCAGGTACCAGTGGCCACGTTCACTGAAGAGTCTGGAAACACAACCACATCACAGTGTTGCTCCTGAGCACCATGTGGATGCTGTGCACCAGTTGAGCTCACTCTCCACAGCCATTTGCATGATATATTTTAGCAACATTTCTTCCTTTTCTTGCTAAATCAACAATATTTCATACGTAGTCTTAGGTCCATTGTGTAAACACAACCATTACTGGAGAATTTAGGGTTTTATGGTGAGGTGCAAAAATCATGCATCCATTTCACTAAAAATTAAAATATTTTCTTTCAATATTTAACATCAGGAAATCAAACAAAAAGCCTTTCTTTTTCTCTCTCTTTTTCTTTTTTTTTTCCTTTTTCATTTTCTCTTTTCATTGATCAGCAAAAACAAATACGTTATTGCCCACTGTCCATTACCATTGTCTGTGCAATATTGCAACTAGGATCATCCTTATGGTCACAAACACACTATGATGGATGCTGTAAAAATTCAAAAACAGATAAAGTAAGAGAAAACTAGTTTTTCAGACAAGCAAAGTGATCAGAAAAAATAAGTGTTTCACAGACTAGTTTCACATTTCCATTTATAGCATGTTCTTTTACTTTCCACAAAAGCCAAGCATCCTAAGAGGGTAAAAAAGAACATCACCTCTAAAAATTGTTCACTTACTGAAATGCATTTTTTGTATTGCTTGAAAACTGTTTATACTCCCTGTTTACTACCTTTGGTTACTATTGGTGACTGGATTAGCAGAGCTAATTTTGTTTTTTCCCGTTATATTTCCTGTAAGTTTTTAAATAGAAGATCATTAATTATCAATCATAACAGTGTAAAGCTTTCAGGATTATTGGTATGTTTCAAAAAAGATAATATATAAATATTTTTACAAATAAGTCATTAGACAGTTGTCAAGAAATGTCTTTCGGGGCACTTGAAATACCCTGATTTTCCATGTCACATTTTGTTTATTAATAGCTCCAGATTGTTTGCTCAAGAGACATTTCAAGACCATATACAATTTGCTCCATGTTTAGTAGGAATAAAAATTTTGCAAGAATAAATGCTCAGTCATGAACAATTTTTGTGATGACGAGAAAAGTCTGATGAGTGTAGTCAGCAATGTTTTGGGGATGAGTGTCGATGTAATGCTGGTTTTCTCACTGCTTAATGATAGTGATCTGAATTAGTTTAAGGTACTAAAAATTCAAGCTTTTTTTTTGTTGAGTCACAAGTTGGAAGTAAGTAGCATATATTTTTCATTTAACATTTTAATTAATAGCTTTCTTATTAAAACTCAGGCATTTAAAATGTGACTATGTTTTAGTGGCTTTTAGGCTTGGACTAGCTTAGTCAACCTCTGGTATAACTTTTACTGTGTCTACATTCACATGACCAAGATACATCAGGTATTTCAAAAATTGATCTTTTAATTACTTGTCTCTCCTTGACTTTTGACTGCTTTCTAGACTACTAAAAAATAAAATATTGCGCCTGAGGTCTGAAGGAGCTTTATTGACCTGAGCCAATACTTGCAGCTCTGTTTCTGCCCATGATTGCTGAAGCTTTGTAAGGCAGCTCAGAATTGCTTGCTAAAATTCTTGTCAAGACAGAAGACATTAAAATTTTATTGGAGAAAACATCATATAAAAATAGGGCCTCTATCTTTTCACTGTTAAAACTTTATTAAAGCAAGGTTTCCAGATCTTTAATTTGCAGGAGTACTGACCAGACTTCTTCACTGCCTTTAAACAATTATCAGTTTCTACCTTGCTTGTAGATATCTCCCCACTTGAAACACTTGCAAATCAAACTCCATTTTACGGCAGCATGAATGCTTCAAATGCTATATGATTTATTCTCTAGTCCTCCCATCTATTTGCCTCTACTTCCTCCCCAAAGAGATTTTTATTTAAAAATATTTTACTTGTGCAAGAGTAAACAGTGAGGGATGATATGGGGTGCACTGCATAGTCTTGGGCAGTATTGCCATTGTGAAATGACTGATAGAAGATAATCCCATCAGATTTTTCCAATAGAACATTGAGATAAAATATTTGTGTTCTGAAAGACGATATGCACATTATTGAGCACCACAGCAATCAGTCTTGTTATTCTCACAAGGCTAGCTAAAAATATGAGGTCTTGTATGCTTATCTATTTAAAAGAAATACTTAATAAACATTCTCATGCATAGTTTTAAAACACCTTTGCAGATTTAGAGATGTTTCTGCTTCTATAACTGATGCATGCTTTCTTTTCTGGGACATTCCAATAATTTCATATATCCAGATTCTGCATGGAGTTTAATGCTTTTTTTACAACTATCTTAAAGGAAGAACTGCAGTTTTAACTGTCATTTTCAATGGACTATTTTAGACCATACACTGAAGAAGCAAGACCAAAGACCCATCACCGAAAAATTTCCTTTCAGAGTAGTGAATTCTGCAGTTTGTTTTTAAATCATTGCATTATATTTTTAAAATACGGGGGAAAAAAATTCTTGTAATGCTCTATACTATCCTCAGAGAATTCACTTTTAATATTACTATCAGTTATTATATGCTAAGGTTGTTTCCAGACTTCCCAATCAAAGTGAGCTTATCAGTGTATTGCATTCGGTATATACCTACATGAAGGTGACTGCAGTCTAATTTGTGGTGAAAAGCCTGATTCAGCTCAGATAAGTTTAAAATTTAAGATGTTAGATGTCTTTGAACAACATGAAAAGCCCTTTTTATATCCCTGACGATAGTATGCATGTTCTCTACATGAGGAGGTTATGTCTTGTATTGTTGGAAGACGTTTTGGTTTGAAATATTAAAGCTAGTATTCAGATAGATCAGAATGATAATCTTATTTCACTAGTCCTGCAATTTGAGGTAAAGGGCAGGTGGTAGCCTTCCCTTCTTCCTTAGTACAAATGCAGAAAGAGCTGGATACCTAATAGATTTCTAAGTGTAGGACTGGGTTTCAAGGCTGAATATAAATCTTATAATTCGCACCCTCTGTATATGGATGATTTAAAGTCCCTTCCCACAGCTTCCTTGACAATTCTCAAAATTTTAAAATTGCAATAAGCAAAAAAATAAATTGTTATCTCCATGAAAAAAAAAAAAAAAAACCAACACAAAAACCCAAACCACAAAACCAAATCCAAAAGAAACTCCAATCAAAAAAACCCCAAAAACTCCAATCCTGAACAAAAGAAAAGCAATACTGTATATACCAGGGACTTATTCCTTAAATGACTGGATATTTACATTTGTGACCCTTGAGCAATGGGGAAGTATAGTCCTAATTTGTCACATGACAAATAGAATAAATATAGCAGAATTTTGTGAAACTTGTAGTGAACATAGCCTAACAGTCTTTCTGTACAACAATTATCTTTCCTGGTTTAATAAACTTGTCACCTGCACAGCAGTTTATAAAATGTTTAAGCTAATGTTACAGGATAACAAACTCAAATAATGATCCTGCAGATGCATAATGGTAAGTGTACTTCAGTATGAATAAATTATGGGAGTCTCAGTGAGCACCAAATGGAGCCATCATTGGTAGAAAAGGGTCTGAATATTTCTGAGCAAGAATATGCTCATCTAATTGCTCCAGAGTGAAGTGACCAGGCAAAGATGACCAACTAAAGATCACAGCACCGGAGGCCTTTAAAATATAGACCTATATTTCTAAACCCTTCCTTTGGATGAAAATTACAAGCAGAAAGAAAAAGCTACCAAGCAGGACTCAATGTTTAGGGTTGTTTCTTGATGCAAGTATTTCCTTACCCCAAGGAAATGAGCCACTCCACCCTGTCCCACTTTACAAACAGTGCTGTAGAGACAGGCTGCAGGGCTTGGTGCGAGTCAAACCATTTAACTTCAGATTTTGGTCTACATTACAACAAAGAGTTTATGTTTGTAAAGTGTTTTTCCTTCACACCACTTAGCCCCGATTCTGGCTGAGGGAAATCTCACTGCCAGTTCCTTGCCAGGATGAACACTTTGGAAATATAAATAACTTGCTGTGGCTTAAACTTCTGAGCCTACTTGTCTCTTTTTCTTTGTTCACTTGCCTACTTGTATACAGTGTGTTATACCTTGAGCTGCCATCTGTCTGATGTGTGTCTCATGTTATACTGAATTTACTGTCAAGCCTGCAATAAAAAGGCAACACAGGGATGCTCTGACCCAGGAGCAGAGGTAGCTCTGTGTCCTGACTCTCTTCCTCACTCCCTTGTTGCTGCAGAAGCAAAACGGCATGCTAATGATTTTGTGCCCAGTGGGTAGCACAATAAAGACACTGAGGAGAAAGGTCTTTTTTTGCCTTGTTCCTGACTGCTTGTTTTTTCATCTCTGGGGGAGAACAAGTTGAAGTGGTATGTTGATGTGGTATTTCTTCACTCCTGAGTTATTTCAATAAACAAACCAAATAGAAGTTCCTGGCATGGAGAATGAATCTTTCAACTGGCAGAGACTGAGGTGGCATGTCAGTCTATAATTACTATATTGTTTTCCAAAATATCAGTACGAACCTCTACCAGAGACAGGACAGAAAACCTTAGGTTGACTCTTGGTTTTACCTCCTATGGCCATGTTTTCTAGTCTTACGTTGCAACAAGCCAGAGAAATAATCACTGAGGAGCATAACATCCCAAGGGTTCTTTGTGCCACGACATCACTGCTTCTTCATAGCTTTTCATTTACATTTTTTTTTATTTTTAATTGTGCCACTTACAAGGCCTCCTTGAAAACCTATTTTAGTTATATTCTGCCTGGCATATTGATATTCAAGTCCAAGTGCCTGCTCCTCCCCAAAATGAATTTCGAGTGTATAAATAAACTCTGTAAACTCTTTCATGGCTAAACTCTAGTGAATTGAGAAGTAGGAAATGAAAAAGACATCAGGAAAATTGCTCAGCTCCTTGGGATGAAAAGGGTCCAGCACTAATCATTGTCCAGTTAGTTTACACACGTTTCTTGCTACGTTGTTATTACTTCTGTCCTTTTTTAATGAAGCAAACATTAAAGTAATATTATTTCAGTTGAGGGTTGGTATCTATAGCTTATACCTTGTGATGTTAATTAAAAACATAATTTTTATGTACTTATCACAAAGGAAATATCATTTCATTAAAATCCAATTAGATTCAGACAATATCTGTAAAGACTACTGAATAACTGCTGTTTGAACATAGTCTGCTTTGTTCTATTTTCATCACCCGAATAAAAGCAACCACAACAAACAAACCAAAGAAAAGGATTTTTTTTATTAATCTCTGAGGTTACAGATCCACTCGCATTTAGAACAGTGTTTTATGTGAAAAACATACCAAAGATTTTATGTTTCACAGACTGCCGCATGAGTGACCTTATTTTAGAGAATCCTTATTTTCCTTCCCATATTTATATAATAAAATATATTTATTTTGGTAGAATGGATGCCTTTGTATAAACAGTTTGTCTCTGATAAAGTAATTGAACATTCTCACTAATATTACCAGAATGCTGCAGAGTTTAATGGATTACAGCCTGCAAAGTAGTGAGGACTCAGGATAACACATGGTAAGCGCAATACAGAAGAAGAATTGTTCCTCCATTTTGTCTTGCTATAATTAGCCATCTTGCTGCATAGGCCGTTATCTTGTCATTGATTTACTCACTGAATTTCCTTGAAAACCACTATGAGATTCCTCTAGGAATGGAATCAGGAAATGTTTTATTCAGATTGTTTTTTCTGTACAGGTACTTTTTTGTGGGATAATATTTTTGGCATTCAATCATGTGAGAGTCAATAATCAAGGGAGTGAGGCTGTCACACCTCTTCCCAATGGATCAAGAAAACAGAAGGAAAGAGGGAAAAGAGCTGATGGCCTTTGAAATTAGTATTTGACTAAATGGAGTTTTGTGAGTTGGCTCTAGCCTGGAAAAATTTTAATCCCAGCTGTAGCCTTTGCATTGGATTTTTTGTTTGGGTTTTTTTGGTTTGTTTGTTTAGAAATTTCTTTTCCTTCTGTTACCAAAAAAACTCCCAGCATCCTAAGGGAAAGCAAGCAGCTAGTGATGAAGTCTGAGCTGTCTGTGTTAGAAGATTTTCTTCTGATTCAGCAGTTAAGAATGAGTGCCACAAAAAATAAGATGCCCATACAGGAATAGCAGTTGTAGTGTTTCCTATCAGGAGTATCTGTAATCACTGAGGCAGGAATGCTGATTCAAGAGGTTTGCAAAGAAAGATACTGATGTTGATAAGAACTAAAATAAAATGGTTTTGTTTGTGCTAAATAACTGAAATTACAACCAAATAAAGGTTTGAAGAAAATCTACAGAAAGATCAATGTTTGTGCCTTACCATTTTGCAGACAACCAATACAATATTTGTTTGATGTCTGTCTTATCTATACTAAAAGAATTTAGTAATTCTATTTGAGAGAAGATTGTATTTTGATGATCCAGGTCATTGGGGAAGAAGAAAGAACTGCTGCTAGTCTGCTATAGCAGGAGTATGTACTGCAAAATGGGATTTCCAGATTTTGGAGGCACCAGTGGCCCAGTGGGAATGATGATAGTGAGGGAATATCAAGATAAGAAAAGACAAAAAGGGAGGTCCATATATGCTGAGACTGGAGAGAGGTACAGGGTTAAATTAAATAGGTTGTTAGTTAAACAAAGAGTTTATTAAACCAATTGAGAATTTATAAGATCAAACTTCTATCTGACTAATACAGAAAATAAGATGATAAAGAAAAGGATATGTTCTAATAGAAAAGTAAATCAATATAAAACTCCGTCAGAGGACATTTTAATTTTGCATATACTTATTTTTGACCTCATTTGAGCAAGAGTATTTGATAACAAAAATAGAATCCTTTTCTTCTTTCTTATAGCATAACCCACATTTTATGAAGTGGACGATACTTTGATTTTGGTCTCAGTTCCTAACTCCTACAAAATTTTGAAATAATTCAAATATTTGAATTCAATAATTCAAAATCTTCGGATTAATTCAGACTCTAAAACAAAGTTTGCAATAGAAAAAAGTTCATGGATGATATCAGGAACAGAATGGGATGCAGCTCTGGCAGAGTCTGCTTGGTTTTGTTTTGACATCATGTGCAGAGGCATCTTCAGCCTGAGCATGACAAATAGTGTTTTGTTGAAAAGAAAAGCAATAGAGAAATAACCTCTCTAACATTCCTATCCAGATCAGGGCAAAGGCCAGCCCTGTGCCTGATCCAACCATCATGCAAAAGGGCTAGTGAGCAAAAAACCACGCAATGTACTGCATATTATTATTGTAACTCTTCATTCCTGGAAGTCAGCATGGAATTGGAAAGCTGCTGCACAATTACTAAATAAATAAAGCTTAATAGACGGGCTTCACCAATCATCTCTGGCAAGAAAAGCCACATTAAGCTCAACATATTCTCTGCTTTCATTTAGAGAATTGCAGCTTTTGTTTTCCTTGTAAAACTACATATTTTGCCAAAAGTCAAGTTGCAATGGATATTTAATAGGAGCCTGACCTGCTAGAAATGGTTATTATGTATTGTCGAGACAGAAATAAACCCTGGCAGTAGCAGCATAGAGCCTGATTCAGCTCTCCTGATAGTCCAACTAGTCTTTTTCATTTTTACATCAGTGGGTATTTTTGCTGTACAAAACCCCTCAGAATACAATCAAATGTCATAATGCGGACCCCATTACAAAACAGTAGTATTCACACTGGCTTCTCTGAGCAGTAGGCAATTTTTCCATTAGCAAATTAAACTTGGAGCTGTGTGAAACTTTCATTGTTCACGTATTTGTGTGAGAGAAGTGATAATTTCATTACTACTGTATTCAAAATTTGATTCAAGATGGAATGACACTTTCCTTTTTTCAAAACTGTCATATTTTATAGGGTATGACTCAAAGCAAAAATGATTGTATTCTTTCAGTTATCATGTAAAATCTTAGGTTTTCTAGGGTATTTGGAAAATTTGCAAAAAGGAGGTATTTTTCTAATAGCTCAGGCTGTGAAAGTAAGACTTAATGAGAGAAACTAACATATTTTAGAAAGATCACTTTTAACAGTACAGGTGATTGTGTTACTTCAGTGGAGCTACAAATTTAGCCTTTTTAAGAAGGACAAATTTTCTGTTGCTGTGTTTTTGTCACATCAGCCCAAAGCATTTTCACCATTAAGTTTACTTTCTGCGTTTATAAAAGGGAGAGGACGTGGCTTGAAGGTCAGATCCACAAGAACCCAAAATCATCAGAGTGATACACTTCAGGTGTCAGCTACAGAAATGAGCAGATCTAACCAGACTATCTTTACCTCCTCCCTTCAAGGATGATGGCTAATCTGCATTTTACTATTGGGTTGAATTATAATCTGAACAAAATATTTAAGAGAAACTGAAGAAACTGAAACAAATTCAGTCCAGGTCCTCCTGAGAATGAAAAGCTTAATAAGATGTTCTAGTGAATGCATTTCTGCATTTTAAGCTTTTGGTTACGTGGTCAGTTGACTGATTTTCTGCATGATGACGTCTTTCATACAGAAGTGGAACATGATATATAAAAAATTCTGAGCCGACATAGAAATTTCTGGAAATACTTCTCAAACCCTATTCCTATGAGTTTTTATCAGTTATGAATGGCCACTGATATAAAGCCTCTGTAATTTTGATAAATATCTTGATCTTTTTTTACATTCCTCCCTATAGGGAAGCTAAGACACCATGCTGCATGAAGTAAAAATAATAAAGAAAGTTAAAACAAAAATCTCTTTTAAAAAAAATCCATTTTTTCCTGCTTTCCAGACATGATACATAACCCTGGTTTTGGTTTTGTCAGGTTTTTTTTTGGTTGGTTGGGTTGTTGGTTGATTGCTGGTTGTGGGTGTTGTTTCTTTTTTTTTTTTTTCCTTATGACTACAGGAAACGTTCCTTAGAAAAAGTATCATGGGAAAAACATGGCTGCAAACCTGGCAGAACATACAGGTTAGTCTAATATGTTGCAGCATTCAAGTCTGATGTTTAAAATTATTTGTTTCATTTTCTTTTTTTTTTTTTTTTTCTGAAGGAAAAATAGTCAATTTTCAAGGAAAGCAGGGGTATTTTTAAAAGTTGACAGATGGTACAGCATTGTGTCAGCAAATATGAAGAATGGATGATGTGAAGGATGTTGTAAATGCTCTGACTAGACAAGGTACATTGCATCATAGGCAATCAAACAGTTTAACAATATTGATGGCCAAGAAAGCTGAGAGCACTGAGTTATATCTGAGGAAAAATGGTGTTCCAGAAGGTGATGGACAGCCTTTGGAAAGATGATCTCCTTTTAGTGATATTAGACCAGGATATGCTCCCTCTAGCCTTATAAAGGATTTGAGAAAAGCAGGAACCTCTTGTTCCTCCAAGTTGGAAGTGAATTCAGGCTCCTATTGGGATTATTCACTGCTCCCTGCCTTCCCCCCTCCCCCTGCTTCCCAATGGCCATTGGAGATCTGCAAGGGCAGATAGGTGGACAACTTTTCATATTGGGTGGTGTCAGTCGAACATTTATAATCTTCCCATCCACCCTCCCAAATGTTACCCGGGACTGCTGCACAAACGCAAACTGCACAATCTAACACAGCTGCACCACCTATCATGAAGATCTGTCCCCTTCTTGCCCCAGTGACCAAGGAACAACAAAGCAGTACCAAGCTTTAAGGTCCTCATGAACTCTTGCCTATAGCCTATGCTCAGAAGCCAGGAGATATGAACGAAACATGACTAAGAATCTCAAATTATTTTTAAGCCTAACCCTTCCCTTCACGTGATGCTGGTGGTACTTCCCTACTACGAGTGATGATTTCAGTATTTCCAGCCTTAGCCGTTCCAAAACCATCAGGGAAGCCCCTTACATCATATAAATTACCTTACAAATTGCAAGATTTCTCTGCTAAAGAGGGTTCTTTTTTTTTTTTTTATGAATTGTATAAAAGACCTTACAGATTGCAAGATTTTTCTATTAAGTGAGATTCTTTTTTATTTGCCATCTGTGTTTCTTTGAGCCCTTTATATTCCATGGGATTTGTTTTTATTTTGTTTTGTTGGTGTGGTTTTTTTTCTTGTTTTGTCACAGTTCTCAAGCCTGAAAGCTTTGATTTTATGTATTTATTTATTTTTAAGGAAAGCAGAGATTCTAATGTTACCAAATGAGTACTGGAGCTAGGGCTTTAAATATCATGAGACTCATGATAAAATCACTGGAGTTGGCAACACTGCTTGAATTTGGCATGAGATCCTAAAGCTTTAACGGAAAAAGTGTGACTCATCAAACTTGCCTGGAGAGTTAAGGGAGCTGGGGGCAAGGGCTAATGGGGGTATCCTTCCATTTCAGTACTTCAGAGGAAAATCTACAAGATACAGTCCAGTAATTGTGCCAAGAAAAGAAACTGCTTGCTATACACAGAATAACAATTTCTAATTACCTACTGAAATGAGAGGAATGCAGAACAGCAGATTTCTTTGAAAAAATACAGGTATAAACATTGCCAATTATCCAGAAATCTTTTAGAAAAGAGACGGTGGTTTGTAGGCTGGAAAACTACCTCACCTTTAGGTGATATAAACCATAAAATCCTAAATACTCTTTACACATTTGAAATGTTCTTCTCTAATGATTCTCCCTTTTCAGATAAAGTAAAATACAGGATTTGATCTTACATTTTCTCAGGGGAATTGTATATATATTTGTCATAGTTTTGATCTGCCACCAGAAGCTAGCCTTAACTTACTGAATTATACATGACAAAGCATTAGATTAAATACACTTACATGTGTTAAGTCATAAAAATCAAGTCAGTTACTTGCTATTTTACCTTTCTGTAGGTGCTGTGTTCCTTTGTTACTATGCAAGACTACCCTCCTAAGTTAAGCAATCCTAAATGTACAAGATAAAACCGGACAGAGACCTTCCCTCAAAGTTCTTTTTCATTCTCAGTTCTTGAAGCCTTGAAATGAAGTTTTTTGGAAGAAAATTCATGTTTATCAAAATTTTCACCTGGAAATGTTTTTTCCATGCGCAAGATACACATACCAGAGAGAAAATGTCATGTTCAGGTCTTTTTAACAGTCTTCTGGCTAAGCCATGCAATAGGAAATCATCTCATGTTCTTGTGCTTTGTTTAAGACAGATCAAGGTATCTCATTTCTGGTTTTCTTTCATCATTAGACATATGTGGACATTCCCTAATGCAAAGTTGTAGTGATTTAAGGCATTATGTCTCTTACAGATGCCGCTATCTTTCTGCTAGAAATCACCACCTCCACGGTTTTGGTGTCTGCATGTGTTCCTCATCCTCTCCAGAGCTAGGTTTGATGCTTTACACTGTAAATTATCTGGAAGATGTTTTGTTCTGAAGTAGAAGAGTAGACTTTACATGTTCCTTTCATGGTCTGAGTTGTGAACACACACAAAAGAGAGAAAGCAGGAAACTTCTAGGAGGTGTCAAGCTCTTAAGCTCTTGTCTTTGTATAACTTCAGCAAATTAATTTCTGTCTCTTTGGCTGGTAAGACTTCTTATCCCCACAGCTATTACTGACTTGTGTAGTGGGTAGCTATCTCTCTTTCCTGCATTTTGTGGTTTTTTTCTTTGGGTTTTTTTGGTGGTTTTGTTTGGTTGGTTGGTTGGTTTGGTTGTGGCTTTTTTGCTACTGGGCTTTGTATTTCTTTTGCAAAATATTTCAAAAGATTAAAATTTCATCCCATACTGAGCATGAAAACCACCACTCCAAGAGGAGCCACACCTCGTGGCTCCCTAGCTTTTGTAGTTTTCAGAGTTCTCTGTCTTTAAATTAACTCCTTTTTTGAAGCACGAAGCACACAGCTATATGTGTACCAATATATAAATCAGTAATGATTTGTGCTTGTAGAAACATCCAGTAAAATATTTTTTTTAAAACTATGTATTTTAAAATAGGTATATAATGGGTTTTTTATGAACTCATGTAGTTTAATTTGTTAATCAGCACCAAGACACACTATAGAAGTGTTACTACGGATCTGCAAGTGGAGATGTTGCCTCTGTCCCTAACTCAGAGCACTCCTTGAAGAGTAGTAAGGATCTAGATAACACCCCCTTTCCATGGCAGTTACCTGATATAGGCCACTACCCTGGGGCTATAATTTACTGCCTTTCTACCTGCAGGCAGCATCTTTACTAGGCTTTTACCATCCCACCTTCTCGCAGGAGCCTGCATAGCCTGGCGTAGCATCTGCATGGGCAGCAAGCAGTTTTTGTATACAATATTGGGAAAGAGATGCCCTGTTTCTGGAGGGGTAGGTACCAAGAGCCCTTGGTAAAGAAGTACCTTCCACTACCATCCTGATGCTTTGTGCACCAGGTATTTATTCTGTGCCATGGGCTAAAGACCTGCAAAATGTCAAGTTAAATAACAAGATTTTTCAGTTAGTGTTGCAGAGAGCAACATTTGAAACTAGAGGAAACAAACTGCTTTTTGCACAGTTAATTAAAAAATGCTCAATCAAATTAGTGTGCATAAAGTTTATAGGGCATTTTTTTACAGGCTGGTAAGTTATGTACCCAAGTTTCAGTCCAATGTGAATTTTACAACTTCAGTTTTCAATCCCAGAAAAGTCTCATATAGTGGAAGTGCTGATAGTCCTCTTATCACAGAGAGTGTAGTAGGTGCCACTGTAATAATCCATGCTCCTATAGTCATAGTCAACTTTTTTATACCCTATAGAAGTGGTAAATAATATTGGGACAAAATGAGTTAGGATACTTAGGATTCACTGTAGCAAAGAGAATCAGAACAACAAAAGCACTCTCACTGATGAAATTGGAAATGTTTTTTTTTAATTAACACTTCTAATTAGAATTTAACATCTCACTAGCTTCGTATGGGATTTTTCGCTTCCTTAACCTCACGGAAACCTATCTATTGGCTCTAAATAGGCAGTCACTTACCATGCACCACTTGAGGATTTCAATTAATCCCAAATCCTCTAACTTTGGTGTGTGAACTTGTATTTTTCTCTGCATGCCATTCCCTCCTGTTTCAATTTTCTTACTTAGAACCTTCTCAACAGTTTTTTTCTTCTTCAATTCTTCTCCCCTCTGTTTACCTTTCTATTTAAAAACTGTAGTATTTTGATTTGAAAATGATGGGACAATGCAATATGTATGTAGGCACTGATAAGGACTGCTTAACATAGCTATGGGGAGACAAGTAGCTAGAGAAATTGTGCAGAAGCTTGAACCTAACTAGCCTCTGTCAACTTTGAAGTAAAAAAAAAATTGGTGACTTGAAGATGCTAGGTTAAATGAAGAAAAGGACACTTCTTTAAAACAAGAAGAATGTATACTTATATTTTTAATTGCATTTCTCATTACATGATATGTCTGAATATTTTTCTACAGTCATCTTTGTGTCTGGTGAAACTTAACCCTCCATCACTAGCTGAGTTTCGGGTGTTTCATGTATAATCTTAGTTTATTTGAACTCTCACTGTGAAAGAGTCTACTCCCTTTCCTCTGAAATAGGATTTTTGTTTTAAAAGGAAACAAAAAAAGACACTAACAAACTAACAGCCACAAACAGAAATGTGAAATAGTCTAGACCATGTTGGTTTTAAAGAAATGGCAAGTTTCTCATCCTGGAGATGGGATAGATTATAAATTTCCCTGTAGCAGCAGAATGAAAAACAATTTCCTTGTATTATTAATTTACCTTCCTAACAGGTTGAGCACTCAAGTGCCTCACTAGTCAGTCCTCTTTCTGTATTTGCTACTTTTGAAGTGAGTTTACTTTGATTGCAAACAAAGCAAAAAAAGCTTGCATACCAAGGGTTCTGTATGACTCATTATTCACAGATAGCCTGGAGTTTGGCTTGCAGTTTCCACACCCTCATTGTAAAAATATCTTTCTAATATCTAGTCTGAATCTACTCTCTTTTAGTTTAAAACTACTACCCCTTGACCCCTTGACAGGCCCTACTAAAAATTTTGTCTCCAACTTTCTTATAAGTGCCCTTCAAGTCCTGAAAGGCTGCAATAAGGTCCCCCTGGAGCCTTCTCTTCATCAGGCTGAACAACCACAACTCTCTCAGCCGGACCTCATAGGAGAGGTGCTACAGCTCTCTGATCCTTCTGTGTGAATGTGGTTATGACCGCATGCCTGTTTAGCTTGCTGTCTCTTACTACAATGATTTTGGTGTGAAATAATTCACAGTGGTAGATGCATCATCTTTAACGTTCTTTCTCTCCTCAACTTTGATTCTCACCACTGACAAGTTTTAGTATCAAAAGTCTCTCTCTGGCAGGTCACAGGTATGCTACACAAATCAGTTGTCTGAGGAACAGAGAGATGCTATTAGTGCTAGCTTTGTTTCCCAAAAAACCTGCATCTTTTAATGAGGTAATGAAACCTGCTGGAAAGCGTTAAATGTATTGCCGTGAATCTCATTTGTTTTCCAGCTAGCCATCACAAGGGTGGATGTACTGCTTAGGCATAGCTACTCAGAGATATAGATGGAATCTGCTGAAAGAAAACTTTCAACAAAGAGATGCTGGAGGCAGTTTTGGCATGAATGTACTAGCTTGGGACAATCAACCTGCAAGGAGATCAGAAAGCACCTTCCTTCTTCTCTCACCTGTTTCCACCTCCTAGGAAAAGAAATCAAAGAAAAGGTGACTTCCTTTAAGATGCAATTTTAATTTGAACTCCCTCTCAAATATCATCAACACATGTCCCACAATGCCAAAAAAGCAAGAAAAGAAAAAAAAAGGGTAAAGGAAAGGACTTGGGGATACTCATGGATAAAAAGCTGGACATGAGCCAACAATGTGTGCTTGCAGCCCAGAAGGCCAATTGCATCCTGGACTGCATCAAAAGAACCGTGGCCAACATGTGCAGAGAGGTGATTCTCCCCCTCTGCTCTCGTGAGACCCCACCTGTAGTGCTGTGTCCAGCTCTGGAGCCCTCGACACAAGAAGGACATGGACCTGTTGGAGCAGGTCCAGAAGAGGGCCAAGAAGATGATCCTGTGTTGGAGCACCTCTCCTGTGAGGACAGGTTGAGAGAGTTGGGGCTGTTCAGCCTGGAGAAGAGAAGGCTCTGGGGAGACCTTATAGCAGCCTTCCAGTACCTGAAGGGGGCCTCCAAGAAAGCTGGGGAGGGGCTGTTTGCCAGGGCATGTAGCAATAGGACGAGGGACAATGGCTTTAAACTAGAGCAGGGTAGGTTTAGATTAGACATTAGGATGTTGTTCTTTACAATGAGAGTGGTGAGACGCTGGAACTTGTTGCCCGGAGAGGTGGTGGAGGCCCCATCCCTGGAGACATCCAAGGCCAGGCTTGATGAGGCTCTGAGCAACCTGATCTAGTTGAAGATGTCCCTGCTGACTCAGGGGGGTTGGACTAGATGACCGTTAAAGGTCCCTTCCAACCCACCAGATTCTATGATTCTAGATCTAATAATTCTTTCACATTGATTAACCTCTATCCAACACATTCTCTTCTTTCTCCTCCTCTTTATTAGTACTAGTCACCCTCCCTCTTTGCTTTCTACTCCTCTCATGGTGTCCACACACCCCCTTTTCCTCCCATTCTGTTAATCTCATTTTGCTTACTTCTTATTGAGGATGTACTCTAACGTACATTGAAGCTCTTCTAGGTGTTACAAGCTTCCCTAAGAAAGCCATCAGCATGGGGACAACTTTATTGGGCTGATAAATGCCATCTTTTTGTGAGCCTGTATTGTATACCACCCTTCTGTCAGAATCTATTTGCACTCCATGGGAAGGCTGGGCCTGACTCTGGCCATCCGAAGGGCAATGTTTGTACGTTCAAAAAACCAGCTGTATTAGGAATGAGAGGTGAGGGACAGGGACTGCAAGCTTGACTCGTCTCAGATGCAGAGACTAGCCCCACCACTACCTTTCATGATCAAGAGGATGCTTGTGCAGTTTACTGGGGCAGCATTTCAGGCCAAATTCAGCCCTGCTGTGAATGGGCACAACTCCACTGGCTTCGTACAAAGGCTGCTTTCCTGAGAGCAGAACAGGGAAAGCCGTTTGAACAGTGCCAATAATTGCTCCTCTTTTTTTATTCATTTTTAAAAGACAGTGGAAGATCAGAGGCAGCAGCTACAATCCACAGTCTACAAATAGCATTAGTAAGAACACAAATGAAAGGCTTTGTGCCACAGTTATATAGCACATCTAACACAAATAGCTAGGCAGTGAGTGGTTGTTGATTAGCTATGAAAGAGTGGAAAGAGCACAGGGAAAACCTCTTCTGCATAAGTCTCCTATGATCTGGGGAAGTAGATGCCATTCCTAATGAGGGGCCACTGGAGGGAGAGGATGCGACTATAAACAGAGCTTTAAAAGAAACAGCAGAGGTTTTGAGGCAAAATCTTTCCATTGCTGCTTTTGGGAGGACTTCGCACTGTGTTCTGCTCAGGGACCTTGGAAGAAAGGCATGCTCTAGGCTAGTGCAAAGGCAGCTGGGGAAACAGCTCTGTACTAGTGAGAAAGAAGTGGAAATTGTGAACGGATATGGAAATTATGTGTCATCCATATCACAGCTTCTTTTACATAAGTTGTGTAATGGATATAAGGAAAACCTAACCACACTGCTACTGTAGCCACTATTGAAGAAGATTCCTGGTTTAATATTTTACCTTAAAATAGCATAATAGTTGTTCTTTTACACAAAAAGTCTGTAAACCTGAAAAGCTTCCCCTTAACTGACATTGCCAATGTGACTGTCTTCAGAAATACATCAAACACTCCAAAAAGCTCTGTCAGGTAGTCTCTGGTTCTCAAAAAATATTGTAACTATCATGAAAACTTAAATAGGATTACATGTTCTTTCTATGCCTGTCTGTGGATTAGCTTGTATATACATCCCTCATTAAAAACACACTTATGATGAACTTGTTATGGGAGTGTGCTTTTATCAAATATTATAACCTGGAAAGGTTTAATTAAGACAGTGAATTACCCATACAACAGCTTTTCACCATCTTTATCTGTTCCACATGCAGTTACTCCTTGATCTGTCCCAGCCAAGTGGACCCAGAACCTCGTATCTCTCATGAGCTTTGATACTCCAGTTTGCTGGAGTTCATAACGCTGGGGAACAGTTTGCCACAGACCTAGCTAGCAGTTGATTTACAGGCCTGCAGTTTTCTCAAAGACTCTGCTAAAACACTCAGGGCAAACTGCTGTTTATCACAAACAGTGATGCATAATAGCAGGGGGTGACCAAGCTGTAATTATGTCACCAAAAAATCTCAGAAATTTATCAGACCATTAGTGAGGGGACACATTTGTCTCCTGTGTGCATTCCTCTGCCACCAAAGTCATATTTATAGGATTGCTTTTTAAAGCGAGCATAAAGAATGTCTAGGAAACCTGCACTCAGATGAAAAACAGCATGATTGCTTTCATTGTTGCCAGCTTCCGAACAGTGGACATCACAGATTTCCATTCAAAAGCGGCCAAGAGCTCCTTCCAACTTTGCTCACAGCTAAGTCAGGTTTTAAAGGAAGATTGGAGGGTGGGATAAGTCATAGCAAAGTCTTCCTTTTGGGAATGAATGACCCAGTGTTTTAGATAGTAGAGCCTTGCAGTCACATTTATGTGTGAACCTGACCACTTAGAAAAATTTCTTTGCTCCAGTCTCCTCCAACGGATTCCTTCTGGACTTGGAAAGCAATAAATGCTTGTTTATGTTGCATATAAGATGTAAGAAGCCTCAACCTCAGGTTTATTCCAAGTTAATGGAGTAAAATAAACAATTAGCTTGAACAACATTAAACAGTACCTGATATGCGAAAAAAAAAAAAAAAAAGATGCTTCACATGCTGCTCCTGCAGGAAAAAAATCAGCACCATCTTAAAAAGCTATCAATTCTTCCAGTTTAGTTATGCTAAGCAAAGTAAGACAAAGAGCCATCAGAATAGAAGTTCTTCTGCCCTGGAACATTTTTTATAATAATTATATATAATGCAATCTACTGGTTCTGTAATGATACATTTTGATGCCAGGCCATGTTGAGCGTCTCTCTTCCTTGCTCCTTTAATGGGGTATGACTTCCTGACCCACTCACCACACACGCACAATCCCTTTTCTCACAGGCTGCAGCATTCAACAGAAATAGGGCATATTGACTCCACTGTATGCCTCCTGTTTGCTCTGACACTGCTCATGCTATTGCCGTTTGCCCTTGCCATAGCTCAGATCTACAGTTGTAACAGGGTGTTCTGTGCTCAAGTAACACCTGCATTTTTTTTGTCTGCTTACCACTGCAGACATCTGTATTATAAATACACAAATTCCAATAAAGGTGGGATTTTTTTTCAATGAGGCACCAGATTGGTTGGTTGGTGCTTCTTTTATTATATAGTATACCATGCTGAGCTATGGAATATGGCCCTGTGGGGAAATTAAATTATGTATATAGGATTGGTAAGTTTGCTAAACCTCTTCAGAATGCTTTGGATGCGCTTTCCTTCATTCTTTCTCCCTCTGGATGTTATTATTTTGCTTTTCACAAGGGCCTATGCAGGTTGCCTTTACATCTCAAATTCTCTCCAGCTGAAGGTGCTGGAATGTCAGCCACTCACTTGCAGCAGGAATTTCTATTTCCCACTATTTTTAGGTCAAAGAAAAAAATATCAACTTTTTTATAACAGTGAGCTTGTAGATAAACAGGAAGTATACTACAGAATAATCTTGCTCTCAGGAAAGAAATAAATAAACAGTAACAGAAGTGACCTTGAGGTCCTATGAGGAACTGAGCATACAATGGGTAAGAAAAAATATCCATGGAGGAATTTGACTGGGGTAGGATATGCTATGCTTAACAGCTTGGATGAACACATGTATCAGTCTCTTCAGTGCTGTTTGAAAGTGCTGTAAGTGATAACAGCAATATTTTATTTTCTTCTTTAATAGAAATGACGTAGCCCTTAAAGGAGTTTTGTGAATACTTCTCTGTTAAGAGAAGTTGTATGTTAAACTCTCAGTAGCCTGGAATTGCAAGCAACAGATACAAATTCCTATAAGACATGCAAGTTTAGGAAACACATGAAAAGTGTCAAGAAAACAGAATATAAATTCCTCAACACTTGCAAATTCAGAAGACAAAACACAAGCTCCATAATGCATACCATGAGGTCTCATTGTTATGGAAGATTTACAGGTTATGTGAGGGAGACCTAGTCTAACTGGTAGAGCTAGTTGATAGTAGTTTTGACCTTCTGACTCTCTACAGTCAGTGAGGTTTTAATTGCTTTATTTTCTGTTTCATTAAGCAGAAGCTGTTGTGGGTTTTCTTTCTGCTTTTTGTGAAACTTCAGGAAATAGTAAAAGTAAGATCTTTTATCTCGTATTTGGAATCTGTCTGAAGTGGTTTTAGTATGGTTTATAGCTAAGTCATGTAGCTGTTGCTGAATTCAACTGGGCAAATTAGCCAAAGTTATCATGCATGTGTTTTAGCTTGAAAATTTCTCTGAATGCATCAAATCCATCTCACTGCTTGAGAGAAAAAATGGGAACAGCATGAAAAATATTTAGATGGAAGAAACCTCTGACTTTCTCTAAGAGAGTTTTCTTATTTAGAGGGCTGAGAAAGAATTTTTCCAGATTTTCAAAAACTTGCTACCTATTTCAAGATAAGTGACAGTGTGGTATAATGTGTTATAGACTTGTGGAAATTAGGTCCCCTTTAAAGTGCACCAGCATGAAGCAGCAAAAACCCTCTACTTTTGAAAATGCAAGGATGTCATTTTGGTGACCTCACGTTTATGAGAATTCAAAGGAGCTTCCAGGCTCTGATATTCAGAAAATCCCAGACTTTGCACTTTCCAGCAAGTCCAACTGGAAGCGAGAGTTGCATTGCAATTTGGCTGTAGCTGCACAGTGAATGCCCACAGGTATTCCATAAATACACTGTCCATCTTCAGCCGGACACAGCAGTTCACTCAGTTCTTGGCCAGATTCTTTGAAGCAGAGGCCCCTGTCATCAGTTCTGGGCAGTTTACATAGAGTTACAGCTCCTCCTTGGACCATTTCTCGCGTTTGAAAAATTGCCACAGTGAGTTCTCCAGCCTGCCAAGTTGGCAGACTCTATCCTCGAAACTGGAGAAGAGCCAGAAATCGCTGCAACACTGTGAACCTCCAGTCTCAGTCAGTCATCGGCCTCTATCAGCACTCTTGCTTATGTTCACGGAGGAACTTCCTGATCATAATTTGGACTCAGCCAAAATCCCTCTGTCTTCATTTTAGGAAAGTGCTGAGCGGGGTCCTATTAAAATATTTGGATAGACTCATACAGTAGACCTAGTCTCTTGATAGTTTTCCTGGAGAATAAAAGAGACTTACTAATAAAATGTGCTGCGGATTTCTTTCTCCTATCTTTTCAGCATGGAGGGACACCGTCTAAATAGCAATAAAAGACTGAGAAATTGCCTGTTAGTATGAGTCTCATCTGTTTATTTACAATAAAGTAATCAGTAATTTTGCTAATTTCAGCAACTGAAAACTTTTCTGGAACTTTCCCATGCCAGCTTTTCCTAATTGTTTGCATACTATGGGGACATGAAGAGCTATTGGAAAGCTAAATGAGCATGCACATGTAAAAGCTCGTAATAACACTTTTTATTATCCTGAAATGTGCAGATAATAAAAAAAGGCAAAGCTTACAGAAAATTAAGAAAATGGGGGGAATGATGGAGACTTATACCAAAAAATATTATGTCTAGCTGCAAAGCTGCGAAGTTGGAATGGTGAGTTTTCCCCCTTCTGTTTTAACAAAGCACAGAGAAAGGAATTTTCTATGGGACCTATTCTCTCCTTGAACTCCATGCATCTGCTTGCTGAGAGGAGGTGAGATTTACACCAGTGGATACTCTGGGAACATTTCAGGATATACTTATTCAAAAGTCTGTCTCCACTCAAGTCAGTGGCCAAAGTCCTATTAATTTCAGTGAAATCAGGACTGCAGCCTTGAGTTAGAAGCAGCTGCTGTTGCATATCACTCAGACAACAGCCAGAATGCTGCAACCTGCAAGTGATTTAACAAAAACAAACAAAGAAAAAGATGAAGAAGATGACTGATGTTAGGTTAGTGATTAAAAGATCATCTCCACAAACACAGGAGTCCCTGAGGCACAAGGACAAATGTAAGAGTCCCCAGTACCTCAGTCAGAGGAATGAGCCTGAGCCCCTGCTCTGATCCATCACAGGGGTGATCAGCTCCATGGGCAGGGTGAGACCCACCACAATGAGCCAACCAAGAAGTTCTCCATTGGGCGCCTCACATACTGAGAAGTGACTGCCACTGAGTATGGGGCTCCTTGGAGAATGTCAGGGGAGGCATTTTGGGATTGTACAGAATTTATGATGGGTTGTTTATGGTAGGAACCAAAGGCAAGGAAAGAAACAGACCAGGGTATTTTGGAGAATAGCAAGCATGGGAAGACAGAAGGGGAAAGGGGATAAAAAGGGCCGATCTCATGTAAATGGGGGCCAGTCAGCACATGTATCTGGCAATGCCCAGCACCTGATCAGAGCAGTCTCTCCTGTTTTCTCATTAAACCCCACTTCTGACTGTTTTCCTGGATGAGGGAACTCTATTCTGTGTGCATGTGAGTGTATGGGGACCTGAGTGCCAGCAATGGCAGTGGGACGACCGCACACAGGGAGTTGTGTGCCAGTGTGCGAGCAGCTGGAGAAACCAGAGTGGATGTGTATGGTGAGGGCGCATGTGTCAGTGTGAAATCACTGGCAAACATCCAGCTAGCCTAGCCACCTATTAGGATTAGAGGCTGGGGAACCAAGTACTAGAGCAACTGTAGACCAGGACAGAGACTGGAGAGAACAGAAGGTCTGCAAGTTGTCAACTGGGTGATCCAGAAGGTCCAAAGCAGAAGGGATTTTGAGATCTGGGGCTTCGCTACTGATAAGGCCACAGTCTGGACCAGATACCAGAGAAGCTGTTTTGCATGCCTGTCTGTGAGGTTACCAGAAGAGATCAGTGGATCAAGGGGCCATCTACTAAGTAAACTGGATGTCTGTAAACCAGGTACTACAGAGGTCCTCAGGGTGCATTGTCTTTGCATATGTATTTGTGCGCATGTAGGCTTGAGTACCAGCAGCTGTCATGGGGCTGTGTCCCCAGGGGCTTACATGTCCAAGTGACACCAAATGGGGAGACTAAGCATCCAGGGCTGGCTACTGGGCAGAGTGTGTGTCTAAGGCCAGCTACTGAGGAATTCAGATAGCGTGTATGTATGTATAATCTTCCACTAACAGCCTTTCATCCTGATCAGCCAGAGAGGGGACCAGGGTGAGGCTGTTGGTGCTGTTTGCGTTTGCGTGAGCTCTGTGCCCTGTCTGTGCTGCCCTGTGTGTCTGGCCACGTGTACGTGTACCCTGAATTACGGTGGGGCGCTGTCTTTTGGGAATACCTCCCCAGCCTTGCTACCTCTAGGACCTGGGGGCACGGAGCTGCAGCAGCCGCGCCTCGACTGGGCTAAGGGTTGAGCAACTCCGAACAACCAGCCTCATGTTTTTTGCTTAAGTAGACATTACAATTTACCTTGGTTTTGTAATAAGAGACAAGCAATGAATAGCACCAAAGTGATTCGAGAGAAACTTTTTTAAAAGCCCTTTAAAACACTGCTTTGTATTCCTACAAAATTTTTAATCTATTACAACTCTAAAATGTGTTCAGGGAGACGCTAGCTCTCTCTCAAAGAAGGAGAGGAAGTACGTGGCTCGCTGCTGGAAGTGGCCAGCAGAACAGAACCCAGTTACAGCTCTTGCTCACTCATTTGTTCATTCCTGTCCTTTCCTTACGTCATTCATCAACATGTCTTCTGGCATTCAAATACATCTATGGTGCTGCCAAGTGTTGAGGATGTTTTTCCTGGGCTAAGGTCTGAAGTTAGACCACAGGGCATGATGGCTACTCAAGACTACCAAAGAGGCACACAGGTAACTGATGAAAACTGATATAAATACAAATTAATGTCACTGGTAGCTGGGCTTCCCCCCACCTTACACTCAAAAAGGAGGTAGAAAGCAACTTAAATGTCTCTGTCATTTTCTTCCTAAACTCTCCTGCCAGAGGTAAAAAACATGAGATGGTTCTTATGAACTGTTTTCTGTGTCATTCCATCACTGTTTAAGCTCTGTCCATAACAAATTCTTCATGCCTTATTAAATTGCTCAGAGCAATATGTTCTTAACACAGTTATTACAGAACTCTCCTGACAACATTTCAGCTGCTGGAAGAGAAGAACATCAGTATACAGAAAGGGTGGAATTTCTTCACAGATTAAACACCTGAATCTGGTGTCTGCCCTTGGGTGACATGAGCTAGTGTATCTGCTTTGTTATGGGCAATGGAGAGCTTTTTTGAAGCTGTGTAACACAACATCCATGCAGCTACCACCACTCTGTGCCGTTAACTATACATCTATGTTGTGCTATATATGCATCAGTCTATTGTTAATCCTGTTTACTTTACCTGATAGCACATATTTTATAAAAATAAGAGAAAATGCATTTGTTTGATAGCAGCTTCCCCATCATACATTTGTTGTTCAGACCGTTCACTCACTTTTTTTCTGTTTCCTTTCTCTCTCAAAAAAAGATACAAGCTGCTGGGTTTTTTTTCTCTGCAACTAAGTGCTTTGATTACTTTTCCCCCCCCTTTTTTTTTTTTTAATCCTGCGCTAGTTTTACACCAGTGTCATTCAATTTCTTAGCTAAAGCAAACTGAGAAATGAAGTAGGATGACAGGCCCAAGGTTGTAGCGTTCACTGGCGCATCTCACTTAGCTGAATGCAGGGACTGCATAACTCTGATTTCACATTAGAGCTATGAGATTTATATAAGCATGTTTTTTGATTTGCATGCCATGATCTTCTACAATTTTCTTAATCAGGCACAGAACAGATTTTGCATCAAAGAGCCTGCAAATTTTCATAATCATTTCTTATTTTGTAGAAATTAAAAGTGAAAAATCTTTCCATATCTTTCAGTTTTGTTCCCTTGCTTGTGTCCTCGTGCTCAGGCAGAGAAGTTTTAAAATTTCTCCACTTTCCAATTTCTGCTACTCAAACCAAGGTTCATAACACCATACCATACATTTTCTGTCACATTGAGCATATGATTCTATGATTGCAATCTCCAGGTTCAAGTAAGTCTAGGTTTGTTTTTCACGTTAACCATAATTTTGTATAGACACCATCTTCACGTCATCTCCAATGTCTGGAGCTTTACCAAAACTGGCAAAGTGTCATTAAGAAGTCTGTTTGTGCTGTTTGGTAGACTTAAAGGCTAATAAATAACTTTGATTTACCAGGTTAATGTGGTGGTGTACATTGATCCGTATGGAAAAACATTTAATGGATAATTTCCAAAGCAAGATTTTTTTCTGTGTTTGGCTTTCATTTATGCTGTTCTTCCTAGCTGAGTTGTCCCTGCTTGGATTGTCAGTAGGCCAAAGCCACACAAGAGGTCTCCAGCACAGTCAAGAACAAAACAATAATGCCTGACGTCTTTTCCTATGCTTTACAAGTATTCTGATATTTGTGACACCTGGCTTTCAGGTTGCTTCCCTGCTCTATCTATACATTTTACTGAATACTTTTATCACTTCTCGGCTTGCTTGCTGCCTTGTGGTTGTTGTTGTTGTTTTAAAACATCCTTTCACCATCTGACTTTGAGTACTTGTCAGGGTCACGATCTAACAATGTCATTTTTTACTTTTTTATCTGAGAGAATCTTTTTTTCTTCTTCTGGGGCAGATATTGGTTATGGAATAATTCAGTTCATGACAATATTACCTTCATCATTTCTTTGACATTTCCATCTGCATTTGGGAGGCATCCAAGTATTCATGCCAGTTGTGTTCATTGCACAAGGATTTTGGCGTCAAAACCACTGATGACACATTATTTTAATATTTTTTTTTTGAGAAAAAAAATAGACAGTTTGTCAGTAGGCTTCTTTTTTCTTATTTTCAGTTCTGACTGTCAACCCATAATATCATCAAAGTAGCTAGGTCTGTTGAGGATTGAGTACAGAGAGAATGAAGTCAAGAAGCTTCAGAGGAAGAAAAAGAAATAGTGCAGAGCTGTCCAGTCCAATAGACTGGGCTGGAAGTGTAGAGAAGAGGAAGCTAATTATATTTCCAAGAAGAAGAAAGAAGGAATGGGTCACAGTCTGGGAGATGGGGCACTTCCCTTCCCCTGCCTTTGTAATCTGAAGTCTGTGGGGACAGCACAACAGCAGAGTTGTATTCCAAGTAACTGTGTGTATTAAATATTTGTAAATGCCCTTTGCTGAGGTTTCTGACTCTAGGCACTTCTGTTTGGCTGCCAACAGAGATAGCTGACTACAAGGATTATACAATATTTAAAGCTGTATTGCCAAATTCCCTTTCACCACTTTCTCTCTGAAGTGAAGGAGTGGACAAAAATTACAACTTTTTTTTGGTACTTTCTGTTACCAAAATACGTTTCAGTATTTCACAATAAGTAAACCTAGGAGATAATGTATTTTTTTCTTTTTGTATAACATCCTAAAGCCTTTATAAGACTATCTGGAATATTATTTCTATTTGCTTCTGTAGGTGTATTGACAGTCTTTTGATTTGAGATTTGTACTAAACCCAGAGAACATGAGAAATACTATTCATTCTGTATTCCAAATGACCACCTTTATTAACAAATTCAATTACAGAGACTTGTATTTAGTTGGGACTTCGTCAGACAGGAGGTTTTCCTCCATGGCTCTCAAATGACCAACCACATGATCAAGTTAACACCTATGTATTGCAAAAAATCTGGAGGCAGGTTATTCACTTCCAAATTACTCTTTGTGGTGTTGTTAGCCACTGATATCAGGTTATAGATAAGACCTTATCCTTTGAGATTTGGATTAATTTAAATATAATGTTCTAGAGCAAAACTATCACCTAGCATGTCCAAACATCAGTCAAATAAACTCCAGCTGACCATCTCTCTAAGCCCTTGGAAACCATAAACATCAACTATATTGATATATTTGGGCCTACACTTTTGCTTGCGTGTGTGTGTGCACTTTTATATGCATGCATGTTGCATTCACCTGCAGCTGTGGAACAGTGGGATATCTACTAGTAAACTAACTCCCAAGGACTCCACAGCAGCTGGAGGGAAAAATATCTTTGGGAGGTATTACTAATGGATTAGGCAAAAGGGGAGAGGCAAAGGCATGCCCATATTAACAAGTAAGCATCAAAGAAAAGCAGCATTGTTCTGTTAGAAGGACAGCAACTCAATCTACTATTTGTGTAAGGGGAAGAATAGGGGATATATATCTGGGAATATAGGCAGGAGGTGCAATAGAGAAGAGTGCAGTGGAAGCAGAGGACATCTGTGGAATGGGAGGTGGTATCAAAGACAGACAACTTACTGAGTGCTTGTGGTGTCATTTCACCATTATTTATTCTTAGGTAACTCACATTTTATTCAGGTATTTGGCTGAGAGTGTTATATGTAAGACAGTATGCTTTCAAGCTGCCTGTGAATTAGCGCAACAAAGTGCAGAGGAGCATTTCCAAAGGAAAAAAAATAAAGCAGAATGCATCTTGTAATCTATACGCTAAAGGCAAAGAGAGCCACAAAGACAGCATTGTGTCAGTGTTACCTGTTTCAGCCAAAGGTGAGGCGTTTGGAACTAATAAATATGCTGATGGAAAATGAAACAAGTATACAGGAAAAATCCATCTTCTAATGACAGAAGTGTGCTAGGGATTTCTAAAACCCATAAGAAAGAGGTATCTCTACATCTGAGAAAGAAAACATTTACCAGTTTTTACCATTCTCATGAACAGACATTGATGGCATTTAGCAGTTGCAGAATACATAATTGTGTTTGTCTAATGTAAAAGATGCTCCTAATCTGCATTCAATACGTCTATATAGATGCGTAGAAGCCATGGACACTTGACAAGCATAGGCTGACAAAGAGATTGGAAAACTCTCACAACTAAGAAAATCTTGGACATCTCTAGCCAACAACACTTTCTTCCAAGCAAAAGTTTAGCAAACTGATTGTATGTCAGGCTACAATGTATTTCAAAGGCTATAAAGTTGTTTCATGTCATATGGCATGAGTTCCAGAAACCAAGTCCATATCCAACTGGGCAGCAAGTTATCTGCTGATGTGTTGAAAATACAAGGGATTGATCTTACTGCTTTTGTGCAGATCAGCTGTGTAGTACATTAAAAGCAGTTCCGGTGGTATTTGGAAGTGTTCAACTTCTTCCTCCTGCACTGAAGACTGACTCATTCACACATGTCTGGAATTTCTAGCCGTCTGCAGCATGTGTAGATGTACCCAACATACATCCCAGTGATCAAGGTGCTTACCTGAAGGAGACAGACTGGAGGACAAGGTGCACATAGAGATTTGAACCACAATGCCAAACTGAAAAATGATTTTTCAGTCCTGAGCTCATGAACTAATCTGGAAGATCAAGAGAAAGGTTGTTAAATATTATTTGAATGCCAAAGCTATTTATATTCCCCAAGAAGTCAACTTAAACATATTCAAGAGACTGACTGAAAGTGATGAAAGCTGGAGCCAGGAACTGGCACCAGAAAATATCTCTCACGTACTGGTCACTGCAATAACAACCTCTCTATGGGGTGGTTACTGAGGGAAGGAACAGAAGCATCAACCATTTCAGCTGGATTTGTAAATAGAGATCATTGTGTTAGGAGTTGTACAAACAGAAAAGAGGTGATGTTGATTGAACTCCATTTTACATATGTGTGTTTGTGGAGTTGTATACTTACACATATGTGTTTTTGTAGGCATGAGCGAATGACGACATAGCAAAGCTGAAGACTACAAACAAAATGGGACCACAAGGAAA
>VXBO01010045.1:0-28552 GCA_013400135.1 Rhinoptilus africanus
AATCCATAGCCTAAAAGAGGGTGTTATAAAACAAACAATCTTCGTACAGATCCCGGCTCTCAGTCGTGCTGATGGCCTGACAGAATGGAGGTGTTGTGGGGTGGTGAGGAATTCCGCTTCGGGGCACCATAGCTGCGAGCAGCGTCTGTCTCCAGTGTCAAATGCTCAGGAAGAGAGCGAGTCGCTGGGTCTTTTTGCAGCTGCTTTTGTTTTAGCTTGTGAAGGGCTGGCAGTCGTTCTTGCCACTTTAGCCATTGAACTTCTCTGCTTGACGTCACTAGAAGCAAGAAAGTGGCCGTGCCAGGGCCCTGAGCGTCCCAAGTTTCTTGGCCTGTGCATTGGCTAATGTTTGTCCTTTGTAACTGTAGGAAACATCAACAGTTCTGGTCAGTGATACAGAGATGGCTTACAGCTAAGAGCTACAAAACCTCTGACCCGTGAATTTAGCTTTATTGGAAAGCACTCGGACAGTGATCAAGTCACGGTTGATTCTGCCTAGATAAAAATGATACTTAGGGGGGGTAGTCAGGAAGCCTGCCTGAAGCTGGCAAGCACAGCACACTGCGTTTAAGTAACTCAGAATCAATTGTACCACAGGAAAATAGGTGGAAGAGGAGAATTCTGAGTTCTGTAAAAGACATTTGGGAGCTGTTGGAGAAGTAAGAGGGAAACTGTTCCTTTGTTAATCAACTTCAGTAGATGCAAATTAAGGGCTTGGGTAGGACAGGGGTAGAAATTACAGGATTATCAAGTAGAAATCCTCCAACTCTTAGTGATGTAACAACAAGATACAGGCATGAGAAGTTGTAGAGATGACAACTGGTGAAATACTGCTTTCCTCAAAGACTGAAGTTACTGAACTGAGGCCCCCTTGATCCTGAGAGGGAAAACTTTTCCCCCCTTTCAAACATTTGGTGTTCTAGCTTGTATTTGTAATTCAGTTCTAAAATAGGGTTGGACACTGCTGATGTTGCACATGCTACACTTAATCCTGTAAATCCTGCATTGTACTGGGTTATGTATGTTTGCCTAAATGTATAATTTATCCTGGCTTGGGGTCCCTCAGAATTGAAGAATAAAGATTGGATGGCAATCTTTTAAGGTATCTTATCCTAACAGTTAAAATAATATAGAGCTTTTTTTAAAGCATAGTCACAGGAAATTGCGTTAACTTAAAGGTGACTGTTGAAAGATACTAGAGTTAGGAATTCTACTAATACGTCAAAAACTAGTTGGGCTCTTCCCCACCATTCAGAAACGATCTTCCAGAACAGAGCTACCTAAGTCTTTGGAACAGGTAGGAGTAAAGGACCTATCAGAGGAAGGAACTGTGCTTTCTGCGTCTGGGTCAGGGAGAGTGAATCTGTTGGCAGGGTTGAATTGTACTTCTGGTGTTCAGGTTTTCCTTTTCCATATGAAAAATGACCAAACTATTGTATTAATCTTTCCTTAAGGTGGTCAGCCCAGAAATGTGCAGCCTTTTAGTGATGAAGATGCTTCAATAGAAACTATGAGCCACTGCAGTGGCTTCAGTGATCCTGCTAGCTTCACTGAGGATGGTATGTTCTTTCATTTGTTCACTCATCTTTTTAAAAACATAAAACCTGAGTTGACTTAAGAGTTTAAGTACTAGACTGTAAGTAGCAGTAGCAAAATAATTACATTCCCTTAAACACTATATGATTATTAATCTAGTGGATATAATTTTGTTTGGTAAGATTATACTCCAGGTTTCATGAGCCTCTCATGAAACTCTTAGGCTTCTTTCTATTAGAATTATACATTGTTAACTTTAACTTTTGGAGACAATTAGAATTTTAAGGTGCCTTGTAAGACATTGATTTTCATAACACGTGGTTGAGGTGGTAAGAACTGCAGAAGAGTTTGGGATGGAAAGAGTCACGTTCGCCTGTTCTGAAATAGGTTTGTGTTTTGTCTCCACTACCATCTCTGCAACCTGGGCTCCTCTCATGTCATTTTGTTGGGAGGAGGGGACCTGAAAGCCTGTTGCAGAGGAATAAGGCAGGGAGCCTTTCCTGTGAATACTTGCTACTCTTACCTGAGCTGCTGCTGCAGAGTCATCTGTAGTGCTGCCACATAGGACAGGCTGCTTAGACAGTACTCGCTGCATCTCCAGTGAGCACCCTCTTGTACTCCAGGGGTAGATGTAGTGGACTAGATGAAAATGTGTTGCTGACAGTGTTGGCTGGTGGGCATCAGCTGTAGCAAACTTATGTGAGACCTGAGTGGCTCCCTCATTCATTCTTGGCACATGTAAGAAGCAGGTATAGAAACAGCAGATGTATCAATAGATGTGTTTTTATAAAAGTATTTTAAGGTGTAGTTTGCTGTAGTAGGCTGAACACCATTCTGTTGCTATAATACTGAGCAATTCTGTAGCTATTGTCTCTGGATTATCTGTCTATGGATTGTCTATAGGTATTGCCTATCCAGTGTTGGATACTACTCTGCTGGTAAAAATGTGTATCAGTAGGACTAAATCATTTCCTCTGAATTAGGGCCTGAAGTTGATGAAGAAGCCACTCAAGAAGACTTGGAATACAAATTGAAGGGATTTATTGACCTTACACTGGACAAGAGGTATAGTATGCTTTGAAGAAACACATTTATACAGTGTTTTCAGGCTTCCTCTGATACAATAAGGGAAATATACATCAGACTTTCTTTTATATGCTTACTGGAATTGCAATTATTTCATGCTGACTTACTTTTCCCCTGCATCTGAAAAGACCTTTCTCCCTCCACCAAGTTTTTGGATAAGTGAGAGTCAGGCTTTCCTTTCCTAATAGCTTGAAGTAGAATGATTTTATTGCTAGCCTGGTGTATTATTGTCAACTCTATCTTCAACTTAAGTTAGTCTGTCCTTGAAGAAGGAGGGAATTCATAGCATTTCATACTTCATGGTACTTCTGCGGGTTACTCTTCTGTTGGGTGCAGACAAATATAAACTACCATTAAATCACAGGCTGAGCTTTAACTGGTGTGTGCTGATTTCAGGAGTTCTTCCTTCTTTCTTCTAACAGTGCAAAGACGAGACAAGCAGCTCTTGAAAGTCTGAAAAGTGCTTTTTCTTCTAAAATACTATATGAATTTATCACGGAAAGGAGAATGACACTAACCGATAGCATTGAACGCTGCATAAAGAAAGGTAATTAACATGCTTGCTATTAGAAAGCGATAATCCCAATGAAATAGCTCACTGTTTGAAAGGAATTAAGACTGTGAGACTTCTCTCACTACTTTATAGAGTTCTTAATAGTTTAGCTATGTTAACAACATTTATTTTTTTAATTTAGATGTCATGTTTTTAACTGACCTAGAAAATTAATTGAAATTATCTTCTCTCTGTTGGTTTTGGAATTTCCACTTGCAAGTTTTCAGACTTGAAAATCTTCAAATCTTTAAAGGAAGGAAGCAATGCACAAGGTGATTACTCATCATAGTGTGTTAATCTCTAGGTAAGAGTGACGAACAGTGTGCAGCTGCTGGACTGGCATGTCTTCTGTGTGTGCAGATGGGGTCAGGAATTGAAAGTGAAGAGATTTTTAAGACCCTTGGTCCACTTCTGAAGAAGATTGTCTGTGATGGAACAGCCAGTATCCAAGCCAGACAGGCTGTAAGTGAAAAAAAAAAAGTTTATTTGCCAGGCAGGGACAGAGGGCATTTTTTGACTGGTTCATTATTGTGTAACCCAGAACTAAAGGTTACTACACTAGTGTAAACTCATAATGTTGACGTATGCTCTGAATGATGCAGAGCAGTTTTCACTGACATAAAAAGTTCCGCGTAAAGGCTGGAAGTCATTCTGTTCTTCAACCTAGGAACTTCCGTAAAGGGCTGTTACATCTAGTACTCTGTCAAGTGTTTTAACTCACTATGTGGCAGTCTCATCACTGCAGCTCTGAGGGCTGATGTTGGAGTCCTATAGAAAGAAATGAAAGTTTTCCCACTGACTGTTGTATCCTTCCAGTATTAATTTTAACTTCTTTAACAGCAGAGGAATGTTATTTATGCAAACGTATTTATATATGATAAAATTACATATAGCAGATCTAGAACTACATACTCAATACATTCCTGCTACCAAAAGTATTTATAGTTTTTCACTCATCTATACATAAGTGGTATACTTGAAATATTGACTGAAGACAGTCTAAAGCTCTTGCTAAGATTTTTTTTTAAACTTAGAGTTTTAATTAATATTCTCCAACTTGCCTTTACCACTACATAGCTTGCTGCTTCTCCTGTTGTACTCAAGCTGTGTTACAGTAGATTCTATCAGCTGGAAGAGGAGCTAGTATTAGTTCAACAGTAGTTGTTTCTACAAACAAAAGCTTTTAAAGCTTGTCCTCTTTAAGTGTAGTTTTGAGTCCTGTGTGGTTAGTGCAAACATCACTTTCATTTTTTTTCTTATTACTTCTAAGAGAAGATGCAGTAGAATACAGGGATAGGGAAGACATGTGTAGGACCTTGCAGTAAAAGTTGGAAAGTTCCAAGAAAGGCCGTTGAAGTCCAGTGTCTTCATGACATTTAGTTGTAATAGTAATAGTGCAGAGAGGGGAAAATACTTCCCACAGCTGTGAATAAATATCATATCCATTACTGTTTATCAGCATACTTTCTGCTAGTCATTCCTAGTGGGATTCACAATAATTGGGCGAAAGGAGTGCTACATGCATGTAGCTTTTTTGGAAGAGTAAGCTATATTAAATAATACAGCATAAAAAGTGACTGCTTGAGACTTGGGTATGTTGTAAAATCATCCTGAAAGTAGATGGGAACTGAGAGTTAACTATTAGAAAGTAGCTGAATTAAGACTTGTATTCAGCTAAGGTCTTATTCTGAAGTTTCCGTTACTCCAGTTGTTAAAGGTCAAAGTTTGAAGGTTTTGTCAACAGTAACATTAATGTCAAATACTGACACTTCTTTCTTTTGTCTAGTGTGCAACCTGCTTAGGGATTTGCTGTTTCATTGTCACTGATGACATTACGGTGAGGATAAATAATACTTTTTAAAAAAAATAGATTATCAGTATGAAAATGTGTGAATCTTAAGCCACTTCCATGGTCTGTTTTTCTTGGGTTCAGGAGCTGTACTCTACTATGGAATGCCTGGAAAACATCTTCACAAAGGCCTATCAGCGAGATAGAGACACTAATGGTGTATCGAGTACCCATAATACTGTGCTTCACATCAGTGCTCTCTTAACGTGGACACTGTTGTTGACCATTTGTCCCATGAATGAAGTGAAGAAGAAAATTGAAATGTGAGTATCTTTCTTGGAAAATGCAATTTGTAATGACTGGTTGTATATGCAAAATTTGCATCTTAATGAAATGTGACTTCCTCCCTAGGCACTTGCATAAACTTCCAAGTCTGCTGTCTTGTGATGATCTCAACATGAGAATAGCTGCTGGAGAAACACTTGCCCTTCTGTTTGAACTGGCACGTGAAACAGATGCTGTAAGTAGATGTCAGCAGCTAAATTTTCTTGCGCTGGCATGACGACAAGACAGATTGTTTAACCTGTGTTGCATAGCACCCTGGATTTCAGCAAGTGGAAGATAATTCACTGGGTTTTGGTCTTTGTAGCGATCCTGCACTGATCTAATTGGGTATAGCAATGATTCATAGCAATTTAGCTATTGTTTTTACACTAATTTCCTTATTGCAAAACAGGACCAGTATAATGAACCACATCAAACAGTACCTAAGAGCAACTAGAAATGTAGTGTGCAAGCTTTAAAATCTAAATCCAACACCAGCCTTAAAAAAAGTCCCCAGAGAGATTCCAGGATAAAACAGTGGTGTTTGCTGTTGTGGGAAGACTCATTAGATACTTAGTTTTCTCCAGACAAGTTCCAGTGCTTCCCAACCTGCAGAATTCTGCTCTCGTAGCCAAAAAGCTGTCCTTCAGTAAAACCATATTGACTTTTAGTATTTTCAGTATCCTTATTTAGGTACTGTGAGAAGAATAACTCGCATTGTGTAATGGCTTCATACCATTTATGACTACTTTTTTGCTTTTGCTTTGGGTGGGGTGCAAGCTTCTCGGTATTACCTCACACATAGCTCAACTTGCCTTTACATTCTTCAATATGCCTTATTCTGAACTGTTTTCTCGAAGGAAACATTCTCCATTTACCCCTGGCATGGTTTGGGAGAGCTGCCTGAATGGCTCTTAGCTCGATGAAGGCTGCTGTGCTTTGCTGGAGCACTGTCCCAAGTGAAAGGGTAACGCCAATTAAGTCAGGATACACAACACACTAATGCTGCGTAATCTGAAACGATATGCTGAGACTTCCGTATAGTTGCAAAGAGTAGGGATTTGAGTCTCTTGGCTATGGAAGCCAACTTTGAAAGAAAAAAAAAAAAAAGACCATAACTTAATTCTTTATTTTGTCAAACTCACTGCAAGTAAATAAAATCTTAAAAAGCATCAACAAATGAGACTATATTTGCTAAAAACTTCTTCCGTTCCAGTGAGGAAATGCACCTTTAATCATTACAAATTATTCTCTTTGGGTCCTTAACAATCAGTGCAGGCTAAAAATGCTTACCACGTTTTGCCTTTTGACTGGTTTCTTTCAAAAAGTATGTGGTAAACTCAGCCTAGTCAGTTGACATGACAGAATATTCCGATTTAAAAAATGACAACAACTTGGTTTTACATAAGTTAACATACATTTTTACTAATCCAGGTAACCTACAGCTGAATTAGTAAAAATTAGGAGGAGAGAAAATATTCCTGCTAAACAACCGCACGTTAAAGTTTACTTCATTTTTTTAATATTTTTTTTAAACTGATTTCTGATTTTCCACCCCATACAAGACTTAGGACTGAATATTCTGTACTGTCAGTCTAATGGTGTCTCACGATCCATCTCCAGCAGCACGAATTCTGTGCTTATAACCTGAAAGTGCCCTCAGCTTGTCGACAGGAGTGGCAGCCAGGTTCAGCAGCTCAGTCAGGCCGTTTGAGTCCCTTGGAGTTATGGACCAGAACAGATTGACAGATACATATGCACACTGAAGGAGCTGTACTGTTCCATGTGGCTCTGACTACCAAAATAGCTTGATAGCATCCTGCTTGGTAAACAGGATTGTGTGATTCTGTTAATAAAAATCTAAAACCTAACAACTTTTTTACTAGGATTTCTTTTATGAAGATATGGAACTTCTAACAGAGAAACTAAGAGCTCTGGCTACTGATGGAAACAAACACCGAGCCAAAGTAGATAAAAGAAAGCAGCGATCTGTCTTCAGAGATGTTCTGAGAGCTGTAGAGGTGATGCTTTTGTCTTACTTCAAATGTCTGGATTGTAACCATGTAATGTTCAATGTAATGAAAATGCTTTTATTATTAAATACAATTTTTGTTTCAGTGAAAGCAACAGAAGAAAACATTTTAAAGAAGTGGTATTTCAAATTCTGATCACCTACTTGAAATTTAACTGCTTTTTTAGGAATGTAGAACAGAGTCGGAGTGTTTATTTGCACCAAACTTGACTTCCATACTGAAGAGTATTTCTTTTTCTTTAAAGAAGGCTAAACACTGCACTCTAAATACTAAATTATTCTTATTTTTTATACCATGAGCAGGTTTTTTTCATACAAAATTCTGTAGAACATCCAAATTAATGTCCTGAATTTTGTGAAAAGGTTTATTGTAAAGTCTCTTATTATGCTGTGCATAATAAACAAAAAGCAACTGATTAGTAAGAAACATTTCCAAATGCCACCTGTGTCAGGGGCTGAAGAAGTGTTTGTGTATGGGGGGGGCAAGGAGGGGGAGCTAGTGTCTTAATTCTTGTGCGGTAATCTTTTGGGTTTTCATATACAGATTAATATAATAATACAGCAGTTTGGTTAGTGGTGTAACTTCTCTCTAGTAAAGCCTCTGAGACAAAAGACAGATTTCTATCACTTTAATGGATTATTCTTTATTTTACACCTCATGAATTGGATTTTGATTTGTCAGGTAATTACTACTTACTTTGCTGTATGGGTAAGACCATCTAAATATGAAGTGACATTCAGAAAAGTTAAACATCTTGGAAGCTAAGGAGAAGGCTTTGAAGTGATTTAAACTCACCTTTGAGATTCTGACTGTAGAGTGAGTCACTTATTAGCGCTTGTTACATTTCATTGTGATAAGTGTAGCCTGCCACGTTTGAAAGGTGGGGACTAAATGAGGCTTACAAACTGACAGAGAGGTGACTGCACTCAGAACTGGTTTTTCTGGAGACTGGTTAGTTTAAAGATGAAAGCTGAGTCTTTTTTTAAGTGCTTTCTGACTTGAAGATTATGAACTTCAAGTCTTACATGAGATTTAACTTTAGGTGTACATCAGTTCATGAGCAAATACAGTCTTTAGTATGTGCATATTATATTATTTATTACTTGGAATGTTTTGGTGTGCCGAATCCATTAATGAAAGTAAAGTTTGTAAGATATATACAATTCCTAACACAGTACACTGTTTAAAAAGAGAAGACTGTTTAAATTAAAATTATAAATGTTGTTTCCTTTAATTTTGGACAGGAGCGTGACTTTCCTACAGAGATGGTTAAGTTTGGACCTGAGCGCATGTATATTGACTGCTGGGTTAAAAAACAAACTTATGATACCTTCAAGGAGATTCTGGGGTCGGGGATGCAATATCATTTGCAGGTGAGCTGCTGTTTGATACGTGCCCAGGCTGTTGTTAATTAGAGACTGCTTCTTCCCCGTCTGGCTTCTTGATGGGAATTCGCTCTGTGAATTGCAAAACCATGAGTGCAACTTGGTGAAATGATGAATTTTGCATTAGACGTATTAAAAGACAGCACTAATAAAATGAATACAAGTTTGTTTTAAAACACTTTCAAGCTTACTTGAATGTGGCAAAGTATGCCTGCTTGATAGAAGATGTGCTGAAAGTTACCTGGGGGGTGAAAATGAAGAGGGGGAACCACAGTGAGCTAGAACTGTCTGGGTGAGCTGCCTCTGAGTTGTGGCCTGGGTGTGCTGGGTTAGCAATTAGAAGACTTCTCCAAGAAGGAAGAGATTCAAGCTGAGTATCTTCTTAGCTTCAGGGTTTTCCTGAATCCTTATGCTGTCTTTCAGAGGAGTGGTGTAGTCATCTGCCTGCTGTAGAGCTGGATGCCTCCACTCTTGCTGTTCAAGCTTGTAAAAAGGAATGCAAAGTTTCAGTCAAATGTAACGAACGCAACTTGCAGGCCAGTGATGACAGTATTCCAGAAGGGAAGGGATAAGTCCTTATCTCTGTTCTAGGAACTGCTTGTTCACTATTTATTTTTTCAGACACGTAGCAGAGCAGGAATTCTAGCTTAGGAGTATATGCTCCCAAATTGCTATAATCATGAGGTTGGAATCTTCAGTCCAGTCAGTTAACTGCGTTTCTGTGTGACTGAGGGAGCCCAGGCATGTAGCAGCTTTTTCAAAATTTTCAAATACTACTTTTGCAGCCACATATTTTAAAATTAGTGTGTTGGGAAACCATGCAGATCTGTGTCCAGCGGCCTAATCTTGTGTAGAGGACGTAACAGCGCATTGTCTAATTTGCTGGGACCAAAAAAAAAAAAATTAATACAAGGGTAGCTCGCTCTATCTTCTGAAGAGGGCAGTTTTAGTTCTTAGCCATATTCTGATAAAAGGAAGGAGTTCCCTGGCTTAATTGCAAAAGATACAAAGATTTGTGTCTAATTGCTTCTCTTTCATACTGGAGTACTTGATATTTAACAGTAGCCATCTTTGGAGACTTGATAATCAGAGGAGAAGCTGACCATTTGATGTGTTTCTTCTTTAGTCAAATGACTTTCTTCGGAATGTGTTTGAGCTTGGTCCACCAGTAATGCTAGATGCTGCAGCTCTTAAAACAATGAAGATATCCCGTTTTGAAAGGGTAGGTTATCGCACCTTAACGTATTTTTGCTACTTCATACTTGATTAAATTTCTCCTGAATTACATGGGTTTTCAAGCACACAGTTTAGAAGCTGTCATCTTTAATCTTGTCACTTTAGTTCTGATAGTGCCCCGTATTGTCCGGAATGAAACCAAACCCTGCTTGTATCCATCTTGGAGCTCTTATTTTAGATTTTCCACTGGGCGTGTATCTGCTACTGCTTTTCTCCCAAGGGGGTCTGAAGGTTGATGTGGCTGCCAGTCAGTACCAGATTCATGCTCCATACGTGTGAAACTTGGTCTCTTAGGAGAGCCCTAGGTTTTTGGGGAGGGGCATAGGGGATACTAGAGAGAAACCGAGTCTATTAGACAGCATCCCGGACTCTCCAGCGTGAAACAGACACTAGGAGGATGGCTTTGTTCGTACGCAGGATGAGTACATAACAGACCAATCTGTGGAACGTGTGCCAGCAAATTCAGTCCGGGAGCGGGGAGGCAAACTCAGTCTATATTGTGTCTGTATGATGTACGGTCTGTACGATACTGACTGGCTTCTAGGATTGCCCCGAACTCAGCCCTCCTTATACACTCCACATTTTCTTCAAGTGTATAATCAGCCTTGGGTGCAATGACTCTATACTATAAATTTCAATTTATGTCAAAGATTAATAAAAAAAATGTTTTCAACAGTTTCTTAACATAAAAAAATCTCAAAGGACATAAGCCTTTTGAACATCTGTGATTAATTTTTTCCTTTTATTTTGTAGCACTTGTACAACTCTGCAGCATTCAAGGCTCGGACAAAGGCTAGAAGTAAATGTCGTGATAAAAGAGCAGATGTGGGGGAATTTTTCTAGATCTCCTTTTCCATGGGGTTCAATTTTAAGTGTTTCATAATTAAGATAGATTTGTAACCTTTAAATGAATTTTTTAATTTCTGTAGTCACAGTTTGCACTTGTGTGAGGGATGTTGTATAAAGTCTGTAAATAGAATGCATGCTGTTACTTAGTTGCATATACGCTGTATATAGAATGCTGTAAGATTGGGTGCTGGGATGCCTTATAACACTGCCTCTAGCTGCAACTTGTTCCAGAGGCTGAATATATTGTAACTGAACTGTCCAGTGGGGTGAATAACTGTATTCAAATGCGTCTGTCAGCTTGAATTCCTTACTTCATATAAGGTAAACTAAATGAATTCATTGACCAAGTGTTTTGGCAAGAATATGCTAATATGAAAAGATGAACTTGTTTGTCTGAAGTTATTTTAGTAACTTTTTAAACTCTTCAGTGGCAAGAGCACAAAGAAGTTTCTACATAGTTATGACTTCGTCCTGAAGGGGACTATGATGTTCAATTACCTTCACTTACAGTGAAGCAGCAAATGACAAATTGCCTCAATGTAAAAATAAAACCAAGATTCTCATGTTCTGAAATTGGATGTTAATTTTCAGAATAAAGATGTTTCTCACTGCTTGCTTTCTGCGTAAAAGTGATCCCTCCGTCCATGACAAGCCGGAACACTGGCAAGACCTCAAGGCTGAAGCAGATGGGTTTGCTTGTTTGCCTGTTCAGAGACGTGTGGTTGGGTGGGATAGGTGCTCTGTGACACTCCACCTTGCTGGGTTGGGAAGGTTTATGCTACGTGTGGCCCACACCAAGGGCCTGCTGTTGATTTGTCCTCAGTTTTGTAATGCTGGTACTGCAAAACACCTTCTCTTGCAGGAGGCGTTCCGGTGGCCCCACTTTCCTCATGCTGGGACTGCTCCCCTGCCTTCCCTCTCTGGCTCCTGAGGGCTGAAATGTGCCAGTAACTTGAGAATTGCCTGTGGTAGGGATGGTGGGAGGTTTATGTAATAAAGACACTAAAACCTAGATAGCTGGAGCTTCTGAACCAGAACTCTAAATTAAAGCGCTTGTTAGAATAAACGGTCTTAAACTTGTAGGTCAAGCAGAGGAAGTAAACTCAGCACCCAAAACCACCCCACCCTGCCCCTGAAAAATGCTGCTTGCTCTGATAAGAGAAAGTTTGGTGGGTGTTGATTTGGTGGTTGTTTTTTTAGTTTCAGATTCTAGCAGAACCTATTCCAGAAAATCCATACATACTGATTAGTTGTACCTTCTCATTTGTGTTTTTTTTCCTGGAGTAATAAACCATGTAAGAACTTGTTTGGCTTATGAAACTGATCACTGAGACTGTGCCATGGCCTTCAGCTGAAATTTGCGCTAGTACTGATAGTGTTTGTCACACAAGTAAAGAAACCTCTGCTCCTTGACCTGGGTGGCGCTGGCTGCCTGTGTGTGCCCAGCCCAAGACTCTGCCCCAAGCCAGCCGCTCTCTCACGCGCCTTCTGGGTCAGGGTTGCCACCTTTACCTCGCGTAAAGCAGCACTTTTGACCGCTTCCTGTCCTGCAAAATTGCTTTCTGCAGCAGCCCCTGGCAGGCGGCCGAGCCTGCGGTTGTCCCTTCCCGTGCTGTGCGGTGGCTGCAGACGGCAGAGAGCAGGGCGAGCGCTGGGGCTGAGGGGAGATGGGATGTTCTGCTGCCCTACGGAGACGTGATGGGTTTGCAGACCTCCTCAGGCTTAGGACTGGAGAGCCCTGGGTCCTTATCTTCTGATTGGGATGGTGTCAGGAATCTTTCAGGGATGGAGATGAGGTGGTTTTGGTTTTTTTCTGGCTTGCACGTCCTTGTTTGGAGGGAGGACTGCTAGGAGACCCCTGCAGAAAGGGAGCCAGCTTGTTAGGTCTCCCTGACTGCCCAGACAGCCTGTCAGCCTGGGGGGGGAAACTACAAGTCAGAAGATGCGTCCTCTCTGCTGCCTCCTGAAAGAAAAATGTATTTATTGTCAGTTTGAAGGAGTTGAAAGTTTTATACGTATAGAATGGCTTTGGGAAGGGTTTGTTGTTTTGAGCCATGGTCCCTTCATGTAAGCGTCAGTGGGCTGTAACATTACATTCTGCAAGAAAAAAACTAGTCATCAAAAGAACTGTGAAAGAGCAGTTACCTGTACTCACAAAGAATTCATCAGAACTTATTTTTTAAACAACTAAGGATATTGGACAAGTTACTCCATCCCGTAATAGTGTCCCACGTGAATTTGTGAGGTGCGTGGGAGGAGGAAAACACCCTGTTTTTTTCTAGTCGATGCCTTTAAAGCACTCATGGCTGCATGGCTGTAGATATGACTCTTCTGCATAGCAAACCGCTTACTCACGGCTACAGTGTTGTAGATATGACTCTTCTGCGAAGCAAGTGAGCTTTAAAAGGGCATCATAAGCCAAAAGGTTAGTGAAATATTGATCACCAGTTGCAAACCTCATGCTCTGTTCTAGGATATTATCATCAGGATTCCAATTTATCGGAGTCCAAAAAAAAAGAGCTGTGTATGTGCTGCTTTCTTTTGAAACAGATCAATATTGTGAAGTCAGCATGCTCAGCCAAGATGAACTCTAAATATAGATTGAGGGACAGTCTGTTTCATGGCTGCCTTCATGGGTCCTGCAGGAGCTGACATGTTCCTATGGGTCTAAAAGTAGAGAGAGGAGGTTTCTTCGGGTGATTTTCCCTGGCTGATTTCTTCCATATTGCCACCTCACCTGAACGCGGTTATGTTGTAAGTAACATTTCATTCACCTGCTTTTTATTTCCTTTTAGACTTGATTGGTTTTTTTTTTCTGGGAAGAATTTTCAATGTGTTCTCACACCAAGTTCTAATTTTACCACAACAACTTCAGGAGAAATTTAAAAAAAGGCATGGGGAAAAAAGCCTTTAAGAAAAATTAAAGTACAAGATAGAGTGAATTCAAAAAAACCCCAATGCTAATTTGTTGGGAAAATAATCAATACTTTTGGCTAGTGACACTGATGTCTGTATCCTCTATGTAATACAGACTTTGTTGAGTCAGTAATGGTTGTCTTCACTGCGGTTACATGCGCAGCCAGGAAATCAGTTTTAAAGCATTAATAATGAACGCAGAAACATATCATTCATAAGATTAATGAATCAAAGGTACTCACATTTATTACAGCTCGAGTTGTTAAGAAGGGTCTTCCCTGAAGTTGCAGGGAGGTATTAATCAAAATACCCAAGAGAAACAACTGCTTTTTGTAAGCTAAAAATAGCCAAAAGCCACTGTGCCCGAGGTGGCGGCTTTCAGCAGGCCGTTGTCGAGGCGCGGGGGCCCGCAGCAGTGGCAGAGCCAGCGCTGGTGGGGACGTGGCTCGCAGACGGTGCCGCCTGGCACCGTGCGACAGCCCAGGGGAAGGGACGTGTCCGCAGCCGTCTGTCCTGAAATCACGGCTGTGCACCTAACGATCACAGACTGGGTAAGGGCAACCACTACTCTATCAGCTTTTCTAACTTTGTATTTTGTAGCAACAATTCTGAACAGAGCAGAAATAAGCCGCAATATTTTCTTACACTCTATTAAATAGGAATAGACAAGTACACATGCCGGCCAGTCAATCCCCACTATCAGGAGAACAAGACCCATTGTCACGAGCAATTGAAGCACATAGTCTTCAGACTTACTGAGGCTCCGTGAATGTTTAGTTCCTGTGTGCTCAGATTTGGGGGAATTATGACATCTTCCGCATTTGGTTAGATGAGGGAAAGAATGTGTCTTTTCTGTGAACACTCAGACCTGTATTCCTCAAACTTCAGGCTTGTTATTTAAGTGCTAGGTTAGGAATCTGGTCACACACTGCATTCTCTATTCCTTGGAGAGGGAGTGAGGGAGAGAGATGCCAAGAGAGCAATTAAACCCAGCCAGGATTCCGAAATCATCCTTAGGTGCTGAACACTCTCCGTCAACAGGGGGTTTACATCCCATGGAGTGCTGAGTTAAGTCTGGCAGGTAAAATTGAACTTGAGAGCTTTGATAAAAAACTAAATGGGTAAGATGTATTTGACTCCAAGCCTAAACTGATCTCTGTGAGCTCCCCCCATACATTCACTAGGAAGGGAAAGGCACCTTTAGACTGCAATTGTAAGGTCAAAAAGACCTATCCTAGAGTAAGAGGAATATTACCTGGAGGTACATATGTTCCTTCAATAATTGCAGAGGGAGTTTTCAGCATCCAGAGTAGTCTAAGAAGCCTAAGAGCATCTGCATTTCCTTATGGCTAGAACCGTAGTGTGTTTCTAGAAGACATTTTTGGAATCAGGGTAGCATAAAGAAAACAAAAAGACTATTAAAGAATAATGCGCTATTCACAGAGCAGCCTGCTTAGGTATTGCTTCTTTTCTATATATAATCTTCCTTCATAACTGTATTATATAAACAATCATTCAATGATTCATGCACCCAGACTCTGCAAAGAACCTGGTTTTGTTGACTGGGCCCCTCCAGTGTACTTTTTAAGGCAAGCTGTACTAGTCTGAAGGAAAAGCTTTGCCATCAGGCTTTAATTTGTCCCAAACTAGCATCTATCTGAAGTGAAAGCATATTAGAAGACTATTTTTTGCTCTATTTTTTACAAATAAGAAGTTCACAGTGATGTGCATAAGCATACCCGTATTCTTGCTGTTTATCTCCTTCATCCGTACCTGCTTTCTCTGTCTTATTTCTGAATTAATTATTTGGTGATGAAAACAGAGGACCTGAATGACAGTCTTCCTGGTGGTGTAAGTGAAGGTTTGGCTTTCACTGTGGTCAGGATATCACCCTTCATCTTACCAAGTACCGACCAAACCAAAAGGGTTCTACGACTGATTACTAACATTCAAATCAATGCTGGAGCCAGTCAAATAGATTTTCTCCTTTTCTCTTTCTCCCCCTTCCCCCATAGGTATACACCCACATACATATGTATAAGTACGCATGCACTGATGTAGGTACACATACACATATGTACAAATACAATGTAGGAACGACATTTTATACTCATCAAAGATCTCCAAGAATAAACAAGTACTGCACTACCCTTGCCTTCAAGACCTGGTAAGTGCGCTAGTCCTTCAAATCCCTTTATTTTAAGGGCCATTAAGGCTGCTCAGCATTTCCTTAGATCATGACACCAGCTCTTACCAGTTTTTTCACACATCCATGTTTTCATTTACCTTTTTATTTATTATTTCTTTTAGATACAATGGAGAGGCCTTCATTGGAAATTAACCTGCCTGATACTCATGAAGAAGGAAAACTTTATGTAGTCGATTCCTTAAACAACCTAAACAAACTAAATGTTTGTCCAGATGGATCCCAACACGCACTAGGTACGTATTACAATGTTTTCTGGTTTTCTATACCTACAATAGGCCACAAAAAAAGTTATGTATGGGATTTGAATAGACTGACCACATTGTGTTGTGCTGATGTCAACAGCCCAATAGGCCAATATGTGTATGTCAAGCTCCGTACTGAAAAATATAAGAAAAAGGCTGAAAATGACCTAATTTAGACAGATCAGATTAACGGTTTAACTGCTCCTGCTGAGTATTTCAGGTATTATGTTCTTAGAAATCCCTGCATTTGGTTAGGGATTCACTGTCAAGCCTAAAGTTATCTTCCATTCCCATTGGGATCCATGAGGTGATACCTTGCAGCATAATTTCTCTAGTAATGCTCAATATACACCTACTACATAAATAGCAGCATAAATCTTCAAAAGCACTGAAATTCACATGTGGCAACAGAAACACCAGAGAATTTCTGTTCATTCTTTTAAGACACATCTCCCAGGGACTCAAACCACTTATCTGAAATACCCCACGAGACTTTTAAGCACTTAATTCACAGACTCTTTTACCATTTCAGATATGGTCTCTCATACTTCCACTGGTTTTATAGGGCTTTTATCTTTGATTTGCTCATGGCAACAAGAATATTTTCACCCAGTGATAGCTACAAGATACTTAAGTTCTTTGTGACCTGAAAACATTTTAAAAACTGGAGTTCTCTATCAGCATTCCACATGACAGTATTTGAATCTGCTTTTATTCCCCTAACGATAGTGGCAAATTTGACTGAAGAAAAGCTGTAGAACAATAGCTATGTTTAAATGTGTTTCAAATGGCCATAACTTAATCATGCTTCTAGTTAGATGACTTAAATGCCTTTCCATTACTGCTGATGGTTTTTAGACTTGACACAAAGATGTTTGACATCAGCTACTTAATTTTCACGTGTAGATTATCCTGATATTGTCACTTCTACAAGTGCAAAACGAGAAAATGGGATAAATTTGGTTTAATGTCAAGGAAACTCTTTGCAGTGTGGCTGTCTTGCTTTCTTTTGTAATTTTCATTGGGCAGTACCGTTTACTTTCCAGGTAAATATACAGGGTTTGGTAGGATCATATAGGGTTCTGTGGAATAATCACATGCATGCTTCTCCCTACATTTCAGAAGTAAATAAAGGTAGCCTAATATGCATTTTATATGTCGATTTGTAAAGTGCTTTGGCTCCTTCTAGGATTATTCTTTTTGACATATATATTTTTAATTTTTTAAAAAAACTCAGAGATTCTGTAGCTATCTTATCCAATCAGTTAAATCCATAAGGTGATTTTTTCACAATCTTTAGCTGCCCTATTCATCAGCATAAGATTCTGGTTCTTGTACCAGAAAATTAGTGAGACCGTGGAGTATTTTTCGAATTTTGATAAATACTAAACCCTTGTGAATGATGTATTAATAGTATGGCAGATGTCCAATGTGGTTTAAAAAATCATGTTTCAAGAGTGTTGCAATACACAAGCAATCTTCTTGTTCAGTAGCTTAATATGACCTGGCATAATTAAACACACAGCAACCGTGTTACAAGCTATTTAAAATGTATATACCTTTTGATTGCTTCGGTAGCAACCATGCAGCAGTTTCTTTGTGGTTTAGGTGATAAAATGGTCCCATTGTTTGCAGCTTGGCAGGAATCTGTGTTTGCTGATTCCTCACAACTGCTGCAGTCTGGCAGGTTCGGGCAGCTGAAAGAGTAAGAAGCGTTCATTAGGCAGAGCAAGCACAGACCACTTTTGAGACCTCTATTGATAGCTTAGTGTGCTTGAGAGACAGCAGTAGCAGGCCCTCCCCATCCTTATTATTCTGATTAGAAAGCAATATTGGTGCAGGCGCTTAGTATATGATGCATTTGCTATGAATGCTAAGGGAATAAAAATAACCCCTCCAAACCCCCAAATACTGAAAGGTTTCAGCTAACCCGCAGGCAGGAGTGTGTTAAATGCAATAAAGAAGAGCAGAGATACTCCCAGAGATGTCCCACTAGCTCAGCGAATTGCTCAGCCCCAGACTGGTTAAAGTGCTGTGATGGCATATGCAGCCTTCCCTCAGCTTTATCACTACAGGCTCAGCTGCAAACACCTCAGAGATTTCTACCAGCTAAAACAAGAACACGACCTAGAAATAGGTTTGTCACAGATGCACATGCTACTCTCACTTTTAGAATGGCAAGACAGAAACTGTAGGAGGAGAAATTACAGTAATTTGCATGTAATTTTAGCATGTATGAGAATGACACCAAAATGAAATGACATTAGCTCCCTGCTTCCCCCAAAAATAAACTCAAACCTTAGTAAATAAAGTAGTATGCAAACTTGGGATTAAACAAATATGGCTCAAGTATGAATATTTTTTATATTGACATGAATTTCCTCATGGCGTTCACTTGACTTCACCCGTTATCTTTAGGGTTTATTGCCACCTCTCATTTGATCCCACCTGTTTCTATGAGAGAAACTACTGACTTTCCCTATATGCAGCACAGTCCCTAAAAAGCAATAAACTGGCTTGCTGTTCCGATTCGAGGGCAGCACAGCAACTGCTTGTCTTTTTTCCCCTCATTCTTCATGTGCTTGAAAGACAACATATGGAGTCCATGTGAGAGTCTATTCCATTTTTGAAAACTTGGGAGGATATGTACCTCATTTTTTTGTTGGAATGAAACCAACAAAACCTAAAGAAGAATATTAAAAACATTTGTTTTAAGTAAAAAAACCCAAGACCTGCATTCATCCTATCCAACATCAGGAGATGCTTAATTTGGGGAATTAATCACCCTCGGGACACTTCTATCATTAAACAGAAAAAGATGCAAATCTAGAGGATCTGTGTGTAGGATAGATCTGTACCCAGGTTTTCAATACGACTTTTTCTCTCTTCTCTTTTGAAAAGGTTGAGTCCCTTCAGGCCCTTAGAAAGCCCTCCGATGAAAACTTCATTGCCACCTTTGCACATGCAAAACTGAGCTGCAAAACTCTGACCTGTAAAATAGGTCAGCTTCAACAGAACAGTGTATTTCAACAGCAGAAACACCTTTGTTGAATATGTCCCAACAGCTATAACAGATGCATTCGTTTCCATATTTTCAAATTCAAGCTGAGCTCACAAATTTGGTTTCTTCCCTTTGCACGCAATATCACAGGAAATAAAGCCTGTTGTCCAAAATTATGACATATTCCGCACCATTTCATGGAGCTGGAAGCATTTTGTCTTGTTTATCCTAACCAACCTTAACAAACTTTATCACCAAATCATTTGTCATCTTGTAACAGATGAGGAAGAGAACACTGGTGATACTGGAGAAAACACGGCAGGGAGCAACATAAGAAACCAGTGTTTGTTCTTCGTCACCTTCATTCTTACTTTGATCGTCAGCTTGGCACTTGTTTCATTCGTAATATTCTTAATAAGTAAGTAAACCTGTGGTTCTTGAAAACGTAGGGTCAATTGGAAGAAGAACTTTGCTGAAATGCGCGATGCCAGCTCGTAATGTGCTACTGCTGCATTTGCATGGTCAAAGCTTTGCCTGGTTATAGGCAGCAGATCTTGGTCATGCATGTAAAAGCACAGGCCTCTACTCTCGGAGCTAAAAGGCACAAGTTTGTTCTTAGTGCAAAAGTTTTTTGAGCATCAACAGCTGTCAAGAATTTAGCTCAGCAGGGTTATACCGTGTGGCTAAAAATGCTGACGGGGAATTAAATCAAATTTTAAAAATGACTGTATGGCAGTGAGATACATTGACAATGTGCCTTCCATTCTTTCACAGATAAAACTCAGTATTGGGGCCATTCCACTGAAACTGGGATTATACCCAGATTAACACTTAAATCAGGCTACCTGAAGAAGGAGCTGAAGGTTGCCAGCCAACTACTGACTGGAAATTGGTTTAGGACTACGACAATCTTAAACATATGACATAAAAAACCAGATAAGATCTATCTAAATTGGCACTTCGCATTGAGCCTGTAGACGTAATTACAGTTCTGTTTAGCTAAGCACAGGTGACCTCGGCTTACGGAGCCCTTGCCATCTTGGGTTTTTCTGGGCTAACGGTATTGAACAGAGTACAAGGTGCACTATTTTAATTTACAAGTCCATTTTGAATGAATTGGAATCCCTGTGAAACCAAGATTTCTTTTAGTAGGGAATTTGCTGGGGCATAGCAAAAATCCTCATTTTCCTTTATGAAGAGGAAATGCTAATCCTTGACTGAATTTGCTCACAAGCGCTCAAAGAGGAGAATATCAGACAAGTGAAGAGCACAAAGGAAATTTTAGGTGGCATGACTGTAAACTCCTAATTAAAATATCTCATACTTGAATTCCAGATTTATTTAACGGGGAGCTGCTAAAAGTAGAGCCCTGGTATAGAAAAATGTGTAATGTGCCCCTCTAGTGGAAAGATGGTAAAGTAATAGTGAAAAGGCTACTTAGAGGGATGAAAGGAGTTTGCATGGGCTCAGGAGGTCTGTAGGTTTTGAAACTGATCTCCAGCCATGTTTCAGATTATGTTACAGACACAATTTCAGATTATGTTTTCAATCCACAGACATATCTTAATTTAGCATTGGCACTATTAGACTTAAACTTCAAAACCCACGGGTAAATTTTGTTCAGAAGGCCAAAATAAAAATCGTTCCAGAGTGTATATGATGGATACTGGATATTGGTGTTCCAGAAGAAACTGGCCTCTAAATGCCAATGTTTACAAGAATTTTCCTTTAATTTAAATGCTTTAGGAAATCAAGTGCTGTGTCTGTAGTCTGCTGTGTGTTTTAGATATTGTACTTTTAGAAAAATACAGGTGCATACTGCCCAGAAATAACATCTTGGATCCCCTAAATAAGACATTCTCCTGTGGACAGTAACAGAACAGATGCACTCCTGAAAGCTGCAAAATTTGAGCCATATTTCATTTTATTACACTGCACTAAACTGAATAAAACAGAAAATAAAAAATTAAACAATGTAGTGAGCGGGTAACTCCACTAGATGCATAACTTCCTATCATCAGGCACTGCAGTTGTCTTCTTGTTTAATATTTTTACTCATCATAATTGCCTACAAACTCCTGCAGGAATGCAAGAGAGGGTAGTGATGCTCTTGACTTAAATGTTGACAATTTAATGCGGTACATTTTCCTTTTCAAGTTCAAACTAGAAACAAGATGGACCAAATAACAAGCAGACTAATATCTGATAAGAAGAGCATAGAAGAGCTCAAGAAAATGAACAATATGATATTAAAGCATCTAAATCAATCGGGAATTAAGAGGAGATACCTCTTCACACAGTCTCCTGATCTTCATGATTACCTCTTTACCCATGCCGAGCTGAAAGTCCCCGGAGAATAAATCTTCTTTGGAATGAAATCCAGTGTATTCATTTACTCGGGTATTTTCACATATGGCACACAGGTTACTTAAACATTCTGGTATGGTCACAGGAGCATTGGAAAAGCTGTCTGAATGAAAAATACTAGAAAATAATATTTTATCCTGTTTTATGTGAATATAGATTTTGAAAACTAAGCCCACATGATTTACAGTAAACAATGGGTTGTCAACAATTTTGGGCAACAGTTCCAGATACTCTCTGCATTGTAAATTGCAGGGCTAAGGGCTTAGTTTTACTTTAAATGTAAGTGAATGATCATAGAAAATAGTGATTTCTATTCACATGATTCCAGGGTGACCTTGTTCACTTAGTCATTCTCCTGTTTCTTTGGAACAAATTTTGTGTTTGCTTCTGTATTACTTGTATTTAAGGATAACTTCCGATTCCATAACTTAATAAATAAAGTCAGTTCTGCCACAGAGTTTGGTTGTTTCGTCTTCTGTGCATCTAAATAGATTGACTTACTACTGATTTTGTAAAAAACCAAACTTGAATAAAACCAAACCCTTTCATAAATGCCATATTCAGTCCAAACTGGTATTGACTGGAAGTGGGTATCATATTGTCTTACATGGGAAACGGGTTTAGAGGACTCCGTCTGTTAATACACACCTCATAGCAATGCTAGTAAGCTGTACTCAGTATTTGCTGGCAGTTTCTGGGTGAAGGCCAAGTGTTTTTATAAAGTGATGTGGGGAAAATACTACCTGTTCTTGTACTCTTCCCTATAGTTGCTGTTGGCCACTATCAGAGAAGGGCTAGGTGAAATCTGGTCTGAACCTTCATGTTTTTAAAATGCAGCAGTATCTCAGAGGGTGAAAGTAGGAGCTGATGCTCTCTCACTCTGAGTTTACACGGTTGTGGCAATCAACACCCAAAAGTGCGATCCTATAAGAGACTGGTGGGTAGCTTTGTAATTTTAGTATTCATAAACTTCTACTAGCACATACGTTAAGAAGCCACCTCTATTATCAATAAACACATTGGTCACTCCCATCACAATATGCAATGGCAGCTGACACTGTGAGGTATGTCCAATATCTTCTCTTTTACTTGGAGTTGTCTTTCTCATCCAGTGCTTTCTTATCTCTTCTGGACTATTGTACAAAAAAGCCACCAACACAAAAAAAAGTCAGCAACTTGCATTGCAGTCTCATTTTATAGAATGAATGATAGTCCTTTCTGTGATACCTACTTCATTGTCTACGCAGAGTGAAGAACTAGGATCCAGGAATCTTTCTTGGTGTCACTCTACTTGGATTTGCCCACCGATTCTATTCCTGCCATTAGGAGTGCTTTGCTTTACACCTATGTTTTACATCACCTTCTTTTTATTTCTTGATTTTTCTCTTCCTGATGTATTACTGTCAAGTCATTCACATGAAAACTGTGAGGTTTGGTCTTAAGAGTTTATCACTCCTGCTGTTAATTCCCAGCTGCAGTTGTAATTATCTCCTCTGGATATCACAAGTAGCTGTTACAAAGATGACTTCAATGTAGTCATCTTTTTAACTTTGTAATCACTTCTGTGATTCTCTGATAGCTAAAAAGGAATGATAAAAGTAAGCGTAGAACAAGTTCTAAGGAAAGAAATCCTAAAATATCCCAAATATCTTTCTGTAAATGCTGTTAAACAATGAAAGAAAAAGCATCGTAAGACTAAAAACATGACATTCGCAGTGTTGTTTCTCTGTTCTTCTCCGAGCTGTCAGCCGCTTCTTAATGACAGTATGAAGTTCTCATCTCTCCCACTCGTCTTGTAGCTACTGTAGCTGCTTTCAAGCTCCTGTCTCGCTGTGACACACATCCGTACTTGCTAGCCAGGGAGAAACAACTCTTGTATTTGGCACTCAGTGCACCTCAAACACATGTATTTGTCACATCCCTTGTTGCAACTGCAGCTATCAGAGCAGTCTGTGGTCTACTAGAAACCGACGCCAATCATCAATAGATTTTTCTGTCAGCAGACTGTAAATAAAAGTCCACGCTACAGCAGCAAGTCCCTGAAGAAATGAAAGCTCCCTCATCTCTGATCTTGTCCTCAATTACTCTTAATCTAGTTATTCAATCTGTACTCATAATAAATCCACTTTTTCTGTCTCTGATATTGGTTAAAGAGTTGGTTTTTTTTTTTAGTTCCAGGGTTTGATCCTGCAAGGTGCTGAGTGCTCTCATCTGCCACAGACTGAGAACCAGCTGGGGCATAGCAGTGTGCAGGCATGCTCAGTATCACACAGGACTGAGGCCCTGAGTCATCCTTTTCATATTTGATTGCTTCTTCACTTGCAGTGATCAGCAATCAAGATCAGTGACTGAAAAAGTGCAAAGGTCCAAGGAACTCTTTAGGCCCATCCCATTAGCACTGTTGGAACACATCTGCTGTGGGAGCCACTTGCGTACAAGGGAGATGTGGGGCAGGGCTGCATATGGCGGCTTACAGCTTCTCAGCTCAAGCTGCCAATATCCATTCACAGTTAGAACCGCTTCCACGTGAGACCAGAGCAAGGGTTGAGGTGGCTGCCTTGACAGCAGGGTGCCACAACCACTCCACCAACACTTTCTGGAGTACCCTCCCCTAAACAGAAGCAAATAGCAGCTCCTTCAGGGGAACGCTGCTGTCTAATCTACTGAGAGTGAAATGGTCCCAAACAACCCAAAACCTGACTCTTAAGATCTACAAATTTGACCCTGAAGTGAACTTTAGCTCATTCGAGTTCCATGATCCTCATCTTGAATGAACAGCTAAATGACTAGTAAACTCCAAGCTCCAACAGCATGTGGCATAACCATTGTGCCGTGTATGTTACAGTGTCCCCTGTGGATGTAAGACCTCTGTTCTGGTACAGCTGCACATCTCGGGAGCCTTTGCGATATTTGGTATCACGACAAAGAACTCTCTGTCCAGGAAGGTGATCTGACAGTAATAGCTTCATCTTACAGTAGTCACAGCGTTCTCCTCAGCAGTACTGCTTCTCTCCTTTCTCTTATTTGCAGGCTGTAGAGGTACCTATCACAAGTAACTTGCTTTTCAGTATGTCTCTGAGTTCACTGTAAATAAAATGATGCACAAAGGGTTCAGATAGATTTAACAACAAGCCACGGACACTCATGTCCCTCAACAGCTGCAACTCCTATCTTCACTGAAATGACAACTTGGCTTCAGGAAATTTTCTCTGGTAAGGAAGGAGAAACATTTAAACCAAGAAATTATCTTCAGCTTCCATCAAAGGCCTCGTGGTCCCAGTCTCTGAAGTGTTGCCTGATTCTTCAGCTGGTTAGGTAATATCAACTCTCTTCCTCTGGTTAGCTTGCTGAGAAATTCACTCCTTTGTTCCTGATATCCACAAAAATCCATGTTCTTGTTAACCCAAACCCATTAGACTGTATCTGACTATGTGAAACTGCATGTGGAGAGACTATACAGCAATAATGAGCAGAGGGTCAGCCAGTGCAGGCATTTCCTTGCCTTCCCTGGGGTCATGTTACCATGAGAACATCAGCTTGTACTCAGTCTTGTGCTCCTCGAGAAGGAAAAGGAGCTCAGTATCTATAAGAGGCACGTAAGAACTGAGGACAAAACATTCTTTATAGAGACCTGTCTATGAACCAGTCAGAGGTTAGGTAAATCCAGACACAGCGGGTATCTTTAGTAAAACATGATGCACAGGGGATTTTCAGAGGCAATCAGCAGCATCACCTTTACTTAAGCCATTCCTAACAGAGGCTTGTCCACTCACATGGTAAAATATTTAAATGATGGAGTTTCTACAAGTCTCCTCTTCTAGTGCTTAGCTAACCACATGGTTACTTTTTTCCCCCTGAAGTCTAACTAAAATTTTCCCTGCTGAAATTGAAGCCCATTTTTACCTGACCTATTGCTTGTGAATATGAAAAATAGTTTGTAACATTCCAATTTTTCAGTTATTTTATGCTACACCAACTTTGCAAGGGAATTTTACTCTTAAGAAAGCTTTTTTAACCCCTGAGATACTTGGAATTTTAAAACAATGTTTATTCTTAAACTCTAGTATGAGTTCAGTTCACATGCTTCATCCACTGGTAACAATACAAAGCTGAACATGGGTAAAAAACAATGATGATGTGCCTACGCTGAGTCTGGAAAAAGAGAAAATTCCAGGAGTGGCAAAAGGACTGTCACAAGTTTTGTTAGACCACATGCTCTCGAAGGCAATGTGCTGTGTGCTGCACACAATCCAAACTCTTCAGGAGCACCAAATGTGGTGTCAAGGTATTTGCAAAATGAGCAGAGTGGAACGATGTCGAACAAAGCAGAAGGAGCGTTGTCAGAACTAGAATTATCTGAACAAAATACCATTTTGTGGGGTTTTGATGTCTTTGGAGGTAAAATATTTACTTTTATTCTACCAAAGCATAATCTTGAAAAAATTACACATGAAATTGCCTACAAATATGCATTTTCAGATCCAAAATTCCAAGTTTTCTTATTAATTTCACCCTGTCTGACTGGAGTTTATGCTCTGAGATTCAGAACCTACCCCCTTGGAAATGGTAGCAAAGCAATGTGCTCCACGAGAGATTTAGTGATTTGAAAATGTTTATTTCGACAAAACTGCAACCAGTTCTAATTAGAACCCTGATTAAGCAAGACCTGGATAAAACAAATGCCAAGTAGCAACTAAAAATTGGATTTATGTTTTGAATAGTAACTGAAAATCATCTGTCCAAGAAGATGCTTAACTTGATCTTCTTATAGGTTTCTAGTGCAATTTATCTTGGAAGATGTTGGCAAATAATGGAAGTTGGATCAAAACCTTAAATCGCAGCCCAGTGCTACTGGGATTAAGGGAACTGTTCTCTTCAATTAAGAAAAAAAAAAGCACGTTCAGTCCATTACTTGTTAATGTTCTTATTTTCCTGACAGATTAACAAGAATACTGAGATTAAAGAGAGGGAACAGAGGGGATGAACATACTGTCACTTCCTCTGGGGTACATAAGAAATAGTAACACTGCGGCCAAAGACCTTAGTCTTATTCGAGAACCCAATCAATCTTAGAATTCAAGAAAAGGTTTTTACAGGCTCTGTTTCCTATCCTTTCTCTGGTTTCTGGGCCACGCTTCAGCAATCGAAATGCTGCCCACGATTCACTGATGAGCCAGCAAAACCCCTGAATGGTAATGAGAACCTTCCAGTGGAAACAGTCACAGCACAGTGCTGCTGCTAATTTATCACTGTGAGGCAAACCGCATTACACACAAGGGTGAAAGGACAATTTAAAAATCGATTGCCTGCCAATTTAAAAATCTATTAATAATGATGGGTTTGCTTTTCAAGTTCTGCACTGCTCATTTAATCTTAATATCTTCTTCACCACATAACTGACTTTGGAAAACTGTGCTTGTCTACAAGGTGACACAAAATTTTGAAATTCACAGACATCCTTTGCTCCTCAGCAGATCTCATGGCTGATTCATTAACTTCCAATAATGCTTTAGCTTTTTTCTGAACGGAACACTGAAGCATTTCCTTATGAAGACCTTTCCCTGTGTCCTTAAAATCATATGGATAGATATGTAGGTGATAACAGTAATATTTTTATTGATTTTTCAACAGAAGGTGTGATGTGGATTCTAGTTCTTTTTGTGCGTCATCAGTGACTGATTGACTTTGCACCCTGAAGCAAGCTTAAATAACTAGGTAACGGAGGAAACGTTTGCTACCTGTAAACCAATAATGACAAACACAGAATTTAATGGTATTATTTTTAATAGAATTTTAGGTGTAGTGTTTTTTTTAAAAAATGATGTCAGCCAACCTATTGTGGAGTGGAAGAAAAGTTTCCCTACATGTGCTTTTTGTAGACACTCATCTGTAAGATTTTATTCAGATTGGTGTGCCTGAGCTGCTACTTCAACCTGGAGCAGCTCTTGGGTTGCACTTCTTGCTTGACACGAATATAAGTGAATGACTTTAAAAGAGAGGTCCCTGAGGTCCTAGTGTTTTGGGGCTGTTTTGAACTACCTTCAGCTTCATACAAAAATCTGCAGCAGGAGGATCCCTAGCTATCGATAGCGAGTGAGTCAGCTTGCTGAAGTGCACAGGGAGTGAATAAAATCTAGTGAACTGATTCAGCACCTATAAATAAGTACTGACTGACTCATTTAGGCCTGTTCCTCTTGGAACAGTGGTCATAACATGACATCAAGATAAGATAAGCTCATAAAAAAGGAAACAGCCCCCAGAGTTTTGCTTAATGCTTTCCATGTTTTTGTGTCTTCCCCAGGTAGTCATCTCCAGTCACCTCCAGGCCAGGTAGCTGTGTTGAAACCGTATCATCTACGTTGGAAGGGACCTGTAAATCACCGAGTCCAGCCATCAGCCTAATACTGCCAAAACCTCCACCAAACCATGCCCTAAGCACCATGTCTATTCGTCTTTTAAATACTTCCCGGGATGCTGATTCCACTTTTTCCCTGGGCAGCCTGTTCCAATGCTTGACAACCCTTTCAGTGAAGAAATTTTTCCCAATATTGAATCTAAACCTCCCCTGGTGCAACTTGAGGCTGTTTCCTCTTGTCCTATCATTTGTTACTTGGGAGAAGAGATTGACCCTCACCTTTCTACACCCTCCTGTCAAGTAGTTGTAGAGAGTGACAAGGTCTCCCCTCAGCCTCCTTTTCTCCAGGCTGAACAACCCCAGCTCCCTCAGCCGCTCCTCACAAGACTTGTGCTCCAGACCCCTCACCAGCTTCTCTGCCCTTCTCTGGACACACTCCAGCACCTCAATGTCTTTTTTGTGGTGAGGGGCCCAAAACTGAGCGCAGCACTCCAGGTGGGGCCTCACCAGTGCCGAGTACAGGGGGATGATCCCTTCCCTAGTCCGGCTCACCACATCCTGACACAGGCCAGGATGCTCTTGGCCACCTTGCCCACCTGGGCACACTGCTGGCTCATATTCATCTGGTTCGACCAACACTCCCAGGTTCTTTTCCTCCAGGCCGGTCTGCC
>VXBO01010045.1:28596-86115 GCA_013400135.1 Rhinoptilus africanus
TTTTCCTCCAGGCAGCTCTGCAGCCCCTCCGCCCCGAGCCTGTAGCGCTGCCTGGGGTTGTTGTGACCCAAGTGCAGGGCCTTGGCCCTTGGCCTTGCGCCTCACCTTCCAATTTCTGTGCCCACCGTGCCCGAGCAGGCCCTGAGAACGGTAGGTATTTTTTTGTCGCTCGTACGAGAAAGATCTTCCATTCATGAGCACTTGGTGGCCTCCGCAGTGACGGGAAGCCTGCCGGCAATGACACACAGGCCGAAGGAAAACCAGAACGTGGTTGCTCATGTAAACCGTAGCTTTATTTCCNTTGAGGAGGAGCCTTGGTCAGCGCCTCGGGAAGCGTGGTGCGACTCCAAGACCCGGGGAGGGGGCGCGGGGGGCGGGGCCCGTTTGCAGCAGAATAACCCCAAATGTCGAGTGAGGCGCTGGTCGGGCCCGGGGGGCCCTGAGAGCAGGAGTACCGGCTGCGAGGGTAAAGGAGGCGCCGCCTGGGCTGGAGCCAGAAGGGCACTGCTGTCAGAAAAGCCTGATTTTCTTCAGTGTCTCTCTTTTTTCTTCTCCTCCCCTCCCTCCCCAAGGGCAGCAGTAATACCTTTTTAATGAGTTTTTAGCGGCCTGTTGCTGTTTTGATGGAAACCATCACATCAGGTGCCTGCCAGGATCTTGCTCTTTCAGCAGGCGGTTTGGCAAAAGTGCTGCTGATCAAAGACATTAACTTAAAAAGAGAGAGATATGAATGTCTCAGTGTAAATTTTCCTTTCAGCATTTGCAGCCCCGTCACTGCTGACTCCCTCGTCCTCGGTCTGTGGGGCTGCTCTGCCGCGCACCGCAGCGGTTTGCACGGGAGCTCATGATCACACCAAACCTAAAAAGGTATTAAACACCCAAAGCGCCTTTTGAAATGTCCCTGAGCGTTTCAACATTCCCCTTCACTGTAAACGCAGCAGCCTTTCAGGAGAACGGGGAAGACCAATGCCCAGGTGAAGCCTGTGCGGCTCTCCCACCCTGGGGAAGGAAGGAAGGAGCCAGGGCCAGAGGATGAAGATGGATGGGGTGGTGCCGTCGGATGAGTCAGCCCCAGGAAATATGGACCTCTCAAATATCTGCTTTGCTGATGTTTAGGGTAGCGCTGGGGTAAGGAATGTCGTAGGAGGAACCTCAGCCCATCTTGGAGGTGGGGAATGGACGTTTTGTGGCCAGCAAACCTGCTGTGTGCATTCCTAGGAAAGGTCTATGGTGACCCCTGGGGACATTGTCAATGCAACCCTGCCTGGGGGCAGGTGAGGCAGGAGCTCAGCATGCGGCATTTGCCAGGTCTGGGAGCCACGATAGTGTTTTCTGAGAGCGGTTAACTTGGATCTCACTAGTCTGGTCAGCACCATTTTTTCTTCCTTCAGATCTGTGATAAAATGACGTTCTGCCAGTGAGTAGAATGGGCATTAACACGCTGATGGAGAATGTGCTGCCAAGCCTATTAGACAATCGTTGACATGGAGGCACACACTTAAGTCATTACTTTGACAAGGGTTAGGCATATGCATCGATTTGGGGGAGATGTAGGCCCTCTTGAAAATTATTGTAATGCAAGGGGAGATTTTGTAGTCATGATCTATCCACTCATTTTGAGATGGAGAATTTCTTATGCCACTTAAAGAACCCTTCCCAATACTCTGCAAGGCTAGTAAAGACGAAGCCATTTCTTTTAATAAATGTCCTTATTATGGTTGATAGACCAACATTTCCCTTTCTGTAAGAATCTGGGGTTTGTAGTTTGAATTTCTACCATCCTACTGAAGTAGCTACAGTGGCTGTTCCAGTGTGATGTTATTATGCAACGCCTGCCATCCCAAAGTAGCCAGCAAACTGCCTGTTTCTGCTCTTGCTAGGAGTAGCTTAATACTCCAGAGTGAGCTGGGTCTACCCACAGTGTATGGACCTCTCACCACTGAGAGACTGCAGTCTCCTCTGTAGTCAGATTTCCTTCTGGGGGACCTCTGGTCTGGGGCCAGTCCTTGCAGGATAGCTGCCATCTGAATGATTTCTCTGTTCTGAGTGGTTGTAACCTGTTGCAGTTTAAGACTTTTCAAGACAAACTCTTGCTTAAAGCTGTCATTCTGGTATATAAGGGATTTCAACTGGTATTTATAGTTAGTTTAGCTATCCACCTTGGCAGAAAGTGAAGCGTCTTCTTTATAACAGATATTGTCGTGATTCTGCGCATCTTAGGGCAGAGCTCTGTTTCCACTTAAAGGACTGGAGGCTCCACATTTTTTGCAACCACAGAAGAATTACACAGGCGAATTGGAAGGGAAACACACCCTTCCCAAACAGTTGATATAGTCTCCTATCCTTTACGGAGGAATAACAAGCACCAATACTGTTGCTTGGCGTTCAATAAGCTATTTGGAAAACTTTCCATCCAGGTTCTCCTTGCCAACTCCAGGTGTAAAGTAAAAAGTCTTTATGGAAGTTTCCAACAATTTGTGTTGTATAGCTTAGTTCTAGTTCTTTGTGAGATATTTTAAAAAGCGATGGGTTTTCTCATTTCTAATTAATTTGCCTCTTTGGGAGATTCTTTTATGAATACTGCAGACTATGCTTCTCACCTGCTGTTAATTTCTTGCCAGCTACTCATGCATTGTATTTTCTTGTTCTTCCTGCAAAAACTGAAAGCCCTAACTACTGATACCTTTACTTGGAATATTTCCTTTCTCAAATGTGTTTTTTTCTATGTAAATAGTACAACTTTAACAACTGTCACTGAGAGCTGCATTTAAATGCCCTGTAATTTGAGAGCTATAGCCCTCACTTGGGAAATAGGAAGCAATAGTTGAAATCTCCTTAAGCCTGACACATAATAGCTGAGCAACTGGACAAAGCAGGAGAGGGGACACTAACGCTACCATTACCTTTTTTTATCCTATGTAGACTGTGATTCATCAGATGTGCTCTAAAAAAAGGAGCAGATTGAGCACTGTAGGAGAGAGAGATGTGCAAACAGCTCATTTCTGAATCCTGGCAGACCTTAGCCGTGAACTAGATGCTAACTGATCAGCATTGCCAGGAGAGGGTATTTAGATACTCAGGGAAATTTTCTGCTGCAAAGATGTGTCTGCGTGTTTCCAACATTACACGGCAAATTAGCTGGAGTTTTGAAGATCTCAGTTTTGAGCACAGATGAATGAAGTGTCAGTTAGCTGGAAATAAGGTGCTTGAGAAAAGCAGTATCCTGGAACTCAGTCCAAAGGATTAGGAAGATAACCAAATAGGAGGAGGATCTCTCAGGATCTCTGTGGCAGTGTTTTTCCAGTAACTCATAAAGGTTTTATAAATCCTGAAAGTGACTAAGTGTCATGATGACAGCCTTTTGTAAATCTACGCCTTAATCTCCCTGGCCTGTACATCTTCAGGTGTAAATTTGAGGTAGTATCATATTCCTTAAAGAGGCATTATGGGGATAAACTACATATTGTGAAGCATCTAGAGATAAGAGCCAGATAATGTAATGTGTTTTTTTTTTTCCAGGGAAAAAGATATGAAAGATCCAACTGGGTTCAACGGGCACAGAATTTTCCTCAGAGACATTATTCCACCTGGATGCTGTGAAAGGAAGAGAGCTTCTTACCCTGTTGCACTTACCTCTGTCAATTCACACTCAGAGCTGGATCTGAAAAGTAGTTTTTTCTCTTCTGAGGCCAAAGGAGGCATCACTTGCTCACTTTGGAACAGGTGGGAAGGGAGAAGATGCTCTGTAGGTGTGCAAGGGGTAGAGACTTTCCTGTCCGTAATAGGAAGAGGTGAAAATGGCACCACTTGCCTTTGCCTTTCTTCAACCTTCTCCTTTCTAGAACTTTCCCCCTGACTTGATTTGGGATTTCAGTCTTGGCACAAAGTGCAGAGCATCCCGACACAAAACATTGGATGAATGCGTATGGTGGGTTTTGGCATAGTGTGCAGTGTAGTATGTACCTGAGCAGGGATCAGGGCTCCCTGTGAAGCAAATGGGCTGCAGGGAAACAGTGACATTCATTGGTAGATCTTGCTCTGTTTTTTAAGCTTTTCAATTTCCCTTTCACATTACAAGTCACTGAATTAAAAAAAAACCAACACAGAGACATTCAATTAATGTACATTGAGACATAAGTTTGTGGAATATGAAACGTTCTGAAACCTTCAAGGGGAGCTCTATACACCTGCGTGCGTTCACCAGTGCATGGATAAAAGAAAATTTCTTCAATAATGAGTGTTAGCGAAAGGGGGAGTTTTAAAACAGGGACTAGAGAGAAATCTGTGAAGAAAGCTTTTCAGGGGACAATACAGACTTTTCACACTAGGTGGTGTAAATCTGCCACCATCCAGAGCTTTTGAAAAACAGTAAAAACCCCACATAATTATGAAGGGCAGGCTGAATTAAGATAGAAAATAGCTGTAATAACAGCTTACGATGTATCGATTAAAATGAGTTCTCTGCCTGTCGAAGAGACAATCACAGAAAATTATTCTTAATGCTATCCCTGACACAAAGGCAAAAATGTCAGTTAGGGAGGTTTTCTGATGTTTTAGAAAAGGAAATGAAAGTATAATTTAATCTAAATGAATTCTCTCACCCTCTACTGAGGGACTGTCATCTGTAATTTCAGACCATAGGAACTCAGGAAACAAATCTCTCATGCATTTATTTATCTTCAACTGCCAAAATACATTTTTAAAATTAGTAATTTTAATTAACATGCTTCATAGATCTCCCACAGCTCAAGACTCGCTGCCGTGTAAGCATTGTTTCTAAAGGTGTCCTTATGGTGGCAGCAAAACGATCAATTATTTAACAACAACAGATTTGAAAATGACACAATTTTCTGTTGTTCTTGGCGTAATTTGTGGCTGGAACAGCAGAGACAAAGCACGTGCTCTGGTGCTAACACCACAGAAGGGACAAGGATTTGCAGAGTCACTTGCTTCTTCTCATACAGCACCGACAGAAAACCGCTGCTGACTTTGTTCCACCCTTCTTTCTTCAAAGCTACTCCCAAGCTGTACCTGACATATGATTCATGTTTTAAGATGAAAGCAACTATCAGGGACACAGTTTTCAAAGATATTGAGAACCTGCTCTTTTCACCGAAATTCATGGCTGTTATCTCAATGGCAATTCTCACACCCCATAGAATGAAGTCATCAACACACCATTTTGGAAAAAAAAAAAAGGGGATGATGAGATACCGGTTTAAAGGAGCTGTCATTTAGATAGTGAGCTTCCCCTCATACAACAGGATACAATAAATCATGTTCTTGTTAATGTCATTCTGAGCATGCTGGGTTCACCTTCTGATCCATTTTATCAGACCCTATATTGAAAAAATCCAATCTTATAACTGGTGTTTATGTCTTGTTTCCCAGAAAAGTATCAGACCCGAATGCAGCCCTAATGTGCTCCTGCCAAGTGCCATCGTTACAAATGTTGAGTTCTGCTCATCACACAGAAATCTTTCTTCATTTATGCATAGGCAGACCTCAGTCTTGCTGTTGAATTCCTTGATTTCTTCTTGGCATCTATCATAAAAGTGTCTCATAGTTGGGTTAGAAGGCTGAAATCTTCAGAGGACTGGGATGAAACTTCAGTTAATAAGTTACAGCTAATCAGTGCTCTTCTGGTCCTGTCAGTGAGGGTTACACCAATGCTGCTCCTTCATGTCATTGCCAGGGAATATGATCTTGCCATCTGATCTCTCTCCTTGGCCTGCCTGTCTGATCTCTTGAGCAGCCTACATGGGTTGTTGATGTTGCATGTGTACCCCACTGATCTACGCAATAGCTGTGATACTTGCTCTTCCTGCCGAAGAGATCTTGCATTCCTCCGTACGATCAGCAAAGTTGCCCCTGACATCTTCAGAAATACCTGCCTCTGCATCGTTCCCCTTTTAACCTGCCTCTCTCCTTTCCTCCCAGAGGCTGACAGCGATTTCTGACTGTGGATATGCAGTGATGTTGCAAGCAGGGAGGCTCTGCAGGACTAGCCTAGATTCATCCCAAGTAACCTTGTAGCCAGAGAGTGCCAGGCCTGCCATCCACGCTGGTGTTTTTATTTGAGTACTTTTATTGTCTGGGTTCTCAAATTTAATTAGTTGTGGTGGTATCAGTTGTCTTTCTGCTGTTTCTCTTCTCCTTTGTTCTATCAGGGATTGGATTTGGATCAATCTTAGGTAAATATCTTGACTAGTATACAGTAATTAGACCTTTTCCCTAAATTACAGTATCTGTTACATTTGTCATTTCCGGAACATGAAAGCATTTCTCTTCCCGCTCTCACAGTCTTCTACACGTGCATCACATTCAGTTAAAATTTTCTTTCAGTATTGCTGTTGACAGAATGAATGGTGACTGAAAACAGTCTAATGAAAACAAACAGTCTAATGACAAGCTTGCCTCTGCATCCCTGTACTCAGTAGGATGGGGTGGGAATGCTCTGTGTGACCCACTGTATCCACGCGTCATATTACCTCTGCCCTCCCTCTGCCGTTAGAGATGTGTGCAGAGGAAACAGCCAGCAGCAAGTTGTGTCCTTCTTCGTCCCATAAACCGTATGCTGTGCAGCAGAGACAGATCTGTGAAGTTCCTAGCTGGCTAAGTAACTAAAAATAAGCATTAAAAATGCTAGAAATAGCAAAGTTTCTTTATATATATACATATATATATACACATGAAGAGGTTTTTCTGTATGAAGACCATTTTGTTGCCTCTATGATGCTTAATGGATTACAAAATTAGGCTGTGCTATGTAGTAAGAGTGGCTGGCTACTATCACAAGAATTTTGAAAAAAGAAATTCACAGTCAAGTGGAAAACAAAACTTAAAATGTTAGCACCTTTCTAGAGAAAGACCATGAGCTCCAGCACTGGTAGTGGTAACCAGAAAAGGGCTTGTTCAGTTATGTTTCCTTTAAGAGCCCTTCTCATCATCTTTCCCTTCCCTGGATAAAGTGATTGTGCCAGGAAAACTTGTTACACTTATCTCCAGCCTGATTGCCAAAACATAATGGAGCTTACAGTGGTTATTCTGAAACTAGTGTAAAATACTCTTCCATGAATCAACCATTCAAGTACTTGGGTGACTGATGAAGTTGATAGACTTTTTCTGTTTGGGTTTTTTTTTTTTTTGAGATGAGTATTTGGTTGCTGTGAACTGAAATCTAACCAAACAAATATGCTGGCTACATATACATTACAACGGGAAGTCCAGATCAGAACACAAATGCAGTGCTGTAGTGACGAGTGACAGAAAATCTCAAGTTAGGCAGATATAGCTATAACTTTTCTCCTATTAATTAAAAGTTTTGTTCTTTTTCCTGGGTGTTCTTCATGGACTGCTGATAACCACAGCAAATAATATTGCGGTGGAAATGCTAATAAAGGAGGTGGTTATTCCCTTTTTATTTCATTTCTGGAGCGTCATTCAAAAAGTTAAGTTGTTTGAAGAACTGAAGAGAGCCTCTTTTTTTTTGTTCTGCCTAAATATAAGTAGTAGGAGCGCTGTGTTCTACAGATACTCTCTAATAATTTCCAGAAATCCATTATTCATTAAATGTTACAACTAATTTTAGGTCTCTCATTTTGCAATGTTATCCTTCACCCTCAAAAATGTGGTATCTCTTACATAAAGGTTGTTTTAGAAGCTTCTATTATACAGAATCACATTAGCAATCCAAACAATTTCTTCTCTGTGCAGACTTCCAGCCAGGATGGTATTATTAAAATGCAGAAGTTACAGTACTTCTTTTCAACTTTATTTGCCTTTTAACAGTCCTGGTAAAGTACTGCTTCGTTTGCAAATGCTTCCCATCATGAAAACGGAATATATCAACATTAAATTGTCTTGACTCAGCTGGCTTGGGTACACTTGCAGCAACATCTATCTCGGATTGTGGTGCTCACCCAAGACAGTAAGTAGCGCGGGGGCAAGGCAGTGCTGAAGGGCATACTGTAACAGCTGCATTTCTCTGAGGACCCACACCAGTTAATTTTAATATAGGGTTAACACAGCTTTATGAATCAGGCATTTGGACGTGAAAGAGACAGAATTCAGAGTCTGTGATACTAATTGCTACAGTGTGATTATAAGCTCAGGGTTCAAGGCAAACTCAGTTCGCAGCAATGGCATTATGCCTCTGCATCTTACAGTTTCTTTTGGAAATCAGTGAGCATATGTGAAAGCATTTTCAACCTATAGTATATATCTTCTCTGTAAAGTCACTGTAGGCTTACTCAACACTTGTTAGACCACATCCAGATGCCACATCCAAAGTGTTGGGCTCCCCAGTACACGGACCCTGATAAAGTAGCTTGAGTTCAGCAGAAGGTGACCAGCTGCCCTGTGAGGAGAAGCTGAGGGAAGGGGGCTCCTTCCATCTGGAGAAGATGGATTTGGGGGCACCTCCCAGCATCCTGCCAGTAACTGTAGGGAAGGTATCAAGAAGACAGAACCAGACTCTTCAGGCAGTGCATGGCAGGAGGACAAGAGACAAGGAGCATAAACTGAAACAAGAGAGGTTCTGACTGGATGCAAGGTACATTTTTTCCCCATGAGGACAGTCAGGCACTGGAACAGGCTGCTTAGGAAGGTTGTGCTATCTCAGCCTTGGAGCTTGTCAAGAACCAACTGGATAAATCCTTAAGCAACCTGGTCTGAGCTCACAGGTGACCCTGCTTGAGCAGAAGATGGGACTATAGACCTCCTGAAGCCTCTTCCAATCCGAGTTGTCCTATGATCTTGTTTGTTCACATTTTTTGAAATTACTAATTCTTACATGTATTGTAGGACAGGTTTTCAGTTTGATGCACTGCTGAGAGGCAATGCCCCTGACTAATAACTCTGGTGGCCCAAGGCCAGTTTGCCAGGATGGAAGATTCCCAGGATCACTGAATGCATCATGGCATTAAATGGTTTGTTGGAAAATCATCTTGGGGATTCCATTAGCACACAGCAGTGTAAGATTGGAGCTGCTTCTCTGAAGAAAGAGCACGGCAACAGCAACCTGAAGAAATTGTTTTTTATCCATTCTTGCTTGTCTGATGTGATTAGGTGGCTCCCAATGTAAAGTGGTTGTTCAAGCAATTGACTCCCAGGTGGTACATATCTTCCCTTTTCCTGTGTCTATTTTTAAAGTAAGCTCTTTGCAGTAGGAGCTGTTTGTTATCTTGTGCTTGTATTTTGTCCAGAACAAAGCAAATTCAAATTCAGTTGGTCTTAGGTATCGTAGTAAACCTAACAAATGATATTCAGGTCAGGAGGATGTACAACACGCCCATGTGTTAGTGGTAACTGGATGCAGTTGCAATTCCCTTGGTGCAAGAAGGAGAAAGAAATCAAGGTAAGCAAGATGCCTGGAGGGCAGAGCATTCCATATATGAGTGCTATAAAGCCAGTCACCCAGGCTGGCTGCTTCAGACCTGTGATTTTTGTAATATATACCACTATGGCAAGAGAGGAATTTCACCTCTGAGCTATCAGCTGGGGAGAGAATCAAATGATAGGTAGAAAGTGAGAAGGAAATTTGAGGGAGGAATAATTTTACTCTCCTAATGCCTGTATTCTAAATGGCTCTCTCTAAATGTTTGAAACAGAAAATGATGACACCTGTTCTTCAAGTAAATGTATGAATGTGGAATGGAAGATAATAGTGTGGAATGGGTCAATAATAATAATGATACAATTGTATAATTCTTGTGTGTGCGCGTGTGTTTTCTGAGAGGCTGACAATCGAGAGCTGGCATATTAGTGAAATTACTATATATGTGTAGTCTGTGTAGAGCATTGTGGTGCTTCGGGAGCTGCAGAAATAACGTTTAAAAAATGAAGAAGTTTCTAGCATACTCTTACTTCTGGATAAGGGAACCAAATCATAGTGCACTGGCAGCTTTCATTCTAGCATTTTCTAATTTCAGAATATCTGGAATTGCAACTTGGATATTTTTTTTGCTGTAGGCTTTTTTATATTACACACAGACATACGCATGCATATGGACATACCTAAATGCACACATGAAGACTATATTAAATTCACACACTTCTAAACACATTAAATGCCTTTGATCTTACAGATGCAGTTTCAAAAACAGATTAAAAAATCCAGAAGTGTAGGTTAGTAGAGTACATGGTATTTGATCTTAATGTACTTTTTTAGGAAAAGTGATCACATTTAATTTTTATTAAAAAATGCTGCTATCCAATGGGTGCAATTCTACACTAGTCTGAATGATTGCGTGGTAAGCATGAGGCAAATTCCAAGTGTTAACTGTTATGTCTGACACTGAATTTAATACACCAAGGGAAACTGCAGACTGAACAGGTCATAGGAACAATTTTCTTGTATTTCAAGGTTGAGAATCTCATAAATCTCCTACCAGGCTTCCTAAATTAATGACTACAAGAAATGGTTTCACCTGGTCTTTTACTGAAAATAGCTTCTCTTCCGATTTCTATCAGTTTTCTTGCTACCTTGAAGCCAATTTGAATAATATATTTTTTTTGGAAATTAATAGCCCTCCTGATCTTAATCTCACCATGCAAATGAAGAGAAACACCTGTACCTGCAGACAGTGAGCGTGACTTTAACGTGTTTTCTGTCTTGTTCTATCAATTCTCAACCAATTCCAACAATAATTTGAAACTTTTTTGTATAGATCGTTATCATGTGTGAGATCACAGGCACCAGCCATCATGCAAAGCCAGAACAGACATGGCTACTGATATTAGTTGCTTAAATACTGAATGCAAGATTGCATCAAACTTTATGTAGATTTATGTGGTGGTGAGAACTACTTGAATTTTTTTTGCATCCTTACATTTGAGTTAAAAAAACTTGTACCCATCTGAGCGCTTTGCTTCCTTCAGATAATGTTTTTCACGAATGGATAAACGGATACAATGGGAGTTTAGACACTGACTTCAGAAATTTTCACCCGGTTATGTCTAGAACTGGGTCCAGATATATCTATGGAGGATCTGGGAAACTTGCCCAGTGACTCAAGCTGGTTCTATTCTCCCTGTGGCTCCTGGGAATAGTTGTTCTGCCTGAAATACTGTATTCCCTAAATGGCAAAGAAAAATGTCAGTTGAGGCAGTGTACACAAAAAGCCTTGGTTAGGAGCATGGACTCAGAGCTGGATCTTCTATATCCTGTTAGCAGTGCTCTAGGTTGCTTGTTTTGTATGTTGTTCTCAGTCTTATATCTTGAATTTGTATTTGAGTCATGAAACACAGCTATGTGGTATCCAGCTTCAACAAAAAGGACGGTGAATATTCCTTTGTGCAGATGACATGTGGCCCTGAGGAGGCAGCACTTGGTTGTATGTGGGCTTCAGAGCCCACAAAGCCAAGTTTTGCTGCCCTGAGGAAGGGCAGTGGGGTGAGTGGCCTGCCCAGCATCCAAGCTCCCATGGTACCTGCAGCAGCAGCAAGGAGGAAAGTTTCTAGGCTTACCCCATACACCTTCAGCCTTAGGGCTGCAAAAAGAAGGTATGAATAGTATTCTGGGTCACTGTCCTTGGCCAACATTTGCAGTTTCTTAAGGTGCCCTATGGTATGAGGGCTACAAAAAAAAGAACGGGGTTAGAGGCAAAGGGGTAAAGAAAATGGGTCCAACAGAAAAGGTGAATGAAGAATATGACTGTGTAACTGAGGCAGGCATGAGAAACAGAGGAGCAGAGCAATTGCAATGCAGTCCAAATTGTGTTATGCACTGTCAGCCCTCATCTGGGATGTCAGCATCATTCACTCTTCAGAAGATGACTGGGATAAGCAGGAGGTTTCATCATGTGAACAGACTTAAAACAAACTTTGCAGTATTTTCTCAGTGCACCCGCTCATCCATTAAACATATTTTGCAAAGGCCTCAAGTCCTGGAAGAACTCCAAATCACTTTTGATGTGAGTTTTGGGAAAGTTTTAATAATAAAAAATATTTTGATTGTATAAATAAAATCATTCTTCAGATCTGAAGTTTGAACCTTTGCCCTTTTTCTGCTGTTTTGAAATCCAGAGACTGTTATAAATGTACTAAAAGTTCAGCACTGTGGAGAATATTTTAGCATCCTAAAATCTCGCTTGGGAGTTTCAGGCTTTCATTTTATTGATATTTTGCCATAAATTATTTCATAAAGATTTTTAAAGTTTTGGAATATCCGGTTATATATATGAATGTGAATTAGATATATATTTGAAAGTCCTGGAAATTATATGGAGTACTGTTAGTCAAATTTAAGAGAAAAACTTAAAGCAGGTTGAGACTTATTCTACTTTTTCAAATCTACTTTTTAAAAATTGCTATTTTAGTATTGTAGGATTTTTATCCAAAACTGCATTATATTTTATTTGCTATGAATGATAAAGTGTATTTATGTTAAAATAGGACGTTGAGTCAGTCACAGTGTATGAACTGTTACAAAAGAGAGAAAATGAGTACATTAAGGACAACTTAGCTGCAGGTTATTGCTTTACAGTGTTTTTCCATCTATGCCTTTTTATCTAGAAATAACTAAGGACCTCAATCACTGTAAGGCTAGGAATGCCTTTTGAATTTTAAACAACAAAAAAAATGAAAAGAGCTGATTCAGTTGTATATTTTTATTATTTCTCCGTGCCGACTATTTCTAAACTGGCAGTTTGAAGGGTCTGCAAATATCAGGCATATGCAACATCCTGAGAAAAAACAGCGTGAATGCAAATGGCACAGCTTAATGGAGATTGCATTTTTGGTTTCACTTCCTGCTTCCTAAAAACGTTGTCAGGAAAAGCTGTCATTTAATACCAGAGCTGTTTCTTTTTTGATGTATTCTCTGCCTTCAGTGGCAATTAGACAGTGGCTGTTCAGGTCAAAGTTATTTTTCCTCAAATACTTCCCTTGAGTACAGTTTGCACAGAAAAGCCATGGAGATGCCTGTTGAGTTCCTGGGGATACTGCTGGGTGATAGATGTTCTACCCATGGAAACTCCCACTTTGGGAAGACAAACCAGACATCAACTACCAGTTAAGTAGGATTTACTAATGATGTGTGTCACCACAGTGACACAAGACAACTGGAACAACCTGCTGTATCTTGTAAAATGGAAAATAATGAGCTCTATTTGCTTTGCACCAGCAACATCCAGTGTAATTCCACTTTCATGAGCTGAATTACTGGAGTTGCACTGAAGCAAAAGTAACAGGCATGAACTGGGCGTTGTGCTTTTAGTGTCTGTGCAAAAACTAGGTTTGAACAAAGAGGCTACAGCCAAAAGACATTGCGGTCTATGAATAAACAGTGTTGTGTTTGTTTTCACTCTAGAAAATTTGGGAAGGGCTTAATTATGTGTCGTATAAAATGAGACCTATTCTTCACTGCCCTGTGTAAGCTGTAGCCATTTGGCCAGTAAAAAAATGGATGTTGATTGTTACCATTTAGAGCTGTTACCATTTTATGCTCACAGCACGCAAGTCACCTTGGGGAACGCTGAGATGGAAAGAGTAATGTAAGTAAAGTAAAGTACGTATGAGCTAGAGAGAAGGGAAGGACCCATAATGAAGGAAACATCTTCATACTACAGTGCATGTGCTTGAGGTTCAGTTTGGCCGTTCTTTCCCATGAAAGCATTGATTCAATACCATTTTTGTAAGCAAGAAGAACAGAATACAACCCTTCATAGTGTTTTCTAAATTTCATTGGACACTTAACCAGTAATTTTAGGAGCTGATCCCTGGTCATTCCCCAGTGCCCTTTATATTCTCCTCTATATTCTCCTGTTCAAAGGACACGGATATTCAGGAAAGGGAAATCTGATATTTTTCTGCTAGAGGTCTGCAGTGTTTAATCACATTAGGAAATCCATTAAAATTCATGGCCATCTTAGCAGATGTGTAGATAACAGCTGCTGTCCCCCCGACTTCTCGGAACTGTGTGAGAAAAATATAAGTCTATTTAGTAACAAGTAATGGTTGTTATGCTGTCATTTTTTCTATTTGGAGTTGCATTCTGTTTCTATCAAAATCTTCCTGAGGCTGCAGAATTAGAAACTCTCTTTCCTGCTTGTATGTAAACATTCATTTTCTATGGTTATATTTAATTTGAGAAGTTAATCTGAATAATAAAATTGTTGGAATACTTGAGAAATGTATGTTCTTTTTGATTTTTTCTGTTATTTACTTATCTACATGAAAAATAGTTGTAGCTTTGAAGTATATCTATAAATCAGACTAAACATTCCTGTATTTGTAATTCTAGAGAACAAAGAAAAATCACTGTTGTCGGTAAATGAACAAACCTGCATCGGGTTAGAAGGAAACAGTTTTTGATAGTGAAAAAACCCCTTTTAATGGGAAAAAAAGAAGAAAAAGGTTTGCTTCAGTATATTGGGCTACTGGAATTATACTTTACAGATATTTTAAACTCTGATTTTAGTATTAAGTTTTTATTCAATTTTTTTTTTCTTTCCTCTGAATGTCAGCCTCCAGAGGTCAAATTACACTTTGGAAACAATACAGATCTAAGTATTACTTAGACAAGAATACAAGGACTACATGAATAAGCAAGTACTAGTTATAGAGAATCATCATCAAGGGCATGTCCCAAGAATAGTAGGTAAGTTAGATCCCCGCATCTCCATGTCTTGGGGGCAGTGCTAGGGCAGCCTGGGCTCAGCCTGATGCATCCCTCAGTAGATGCAGCAAAGCAAAGTTGGGTAGCAGAGTGCTGTACTCCTTAGGCACAACTATAAGTTTAAGTGTCCAGTGCCATGTATCTGGCATGTCACTGAACACAGGAAAACAGAAGCCTCTGCCAACATTATATTAAAGCAGCACTTCAAGAATACTTTTCTCTTTTGCTCTGTGAGTTGTGCTATAAAAGAAGTATCTACTGTGTTGGAAAGGTTGCAGTCCAGCCCTCCCAGCACAGCTCCACAGGGTGTGTGATAAGTACAGCTGCATCCTCTCCTTGGGCAAATGCAGCACAGTTTCAGAAGTTCCTTCCTTTTCCGGGCCTTTTTGGATACTGATTCAAGGAGTTCACAAAAGGGCATAGTCTTGTGTTTCTTTTCTGCATGATCTGAACTGGCTTCCAAATTATTCAGAAATATCTTTTTAGTCGCCTGCTTAAGACCAAAGTTATGTCTGCCTGGCCACTTGCACTGGCAGACTGCTCTTTAACCCAAGAACATGTAGGACAGTCTTCTACTAAGTGAAGCACTTTTTGAGTTTTATCTTTACCTGGCTTTGTCCAAGTTGCAGGTTACAGTTAGAGCTTACAGTACAAAGCATGAGGCAAAGCTGGATGCTTTTGGTCCTCATCCAGAAGATGAGAATCCATACTCCCATGGACAGTCCAGAAAGTAGAGTCAGAAAGCATTTGTCTTCAAATATCAGGAAGAGGCTGCAGACAGGAACTGCTATCGGAGGAGCAATCTAATATTGAAGGAAATTTTGTAAGACCAGGTGCTCCAGCACTGAAAACCAATCAATACCAGAATGAAAAGCTGCAGGTTATCTTAACTTTACTGTCTTGTTTTGTACATGCTTGTTTTGCTTTATCTTCACAAAACAAAATTAGATTTCAATAGCAATAGCAGCAGCTGCAGTTGCAATCCCTGTAGCTTTTCCTTTTTGCCCCTCAAATAGGACAGCCACTGCCCTCCAAAAGGCAACTAAAAAGAAAGCATATAATTAATGCTTAATACTTGCAGTTGTCAGTGCTTTTGTTCCCCCCCCCCCTTCACTACCTATGCCTTTGATAAAGAGAACAAAAGATTTTTAATGGTAGTCGACAGTGTTAACACTTCTAATTCACAAAGTCTGTGCACTGCATCAAAATGAATCCAACAGCTCTAAGGGACCAATATATTCCCTTCCAGTATTGAAGGGAATTTCGGTCTGTGGACTTCAGTAATATTCTGACTGTATCTGTCTCACTATCACCAAACTCAATTTTTAAGTGTTTCGCCTCCTAATAGACTCTGCAGTCTTGCCCTCCTGTGCTCCCCACACACCCCACCACAACAGTAGTTTTGTTACAGTCAGGAAGCCTAAGCATGTAAGGGAGGCAAGACTTGCAGGGAAAGGTGACATCTTCTACCAAAAGACTGGATACATCCGAAATAGCTGAGAGTTCCACAACTGAATCTAGAAAAATCTGTGTGCTGATCTGAGGGAATTTCAACTGAGAGAGGCGACTTAACCTTTAAGAAAAGCTGAACACCCATCAAGAGGCTTTAGAGTGATGCCCTCCCACGCTTTTAGCCTACAGAGAGAAGAGCTTCATCCTGGAGCTATACACTGAAGTTCTCTTTGTGGTATGGAGAAAAAGTCTAGGTAGATGTTCCTCATCCCAAGAGTATGTTCAACCCACTGACATATTGTATCCTCAACCTTGTGTTGACTGGGCAGTTGTGATCAAGAGTATTCACCAAGTCATCCCATGAACAGCATAGAAGAAATGCCCGGTCTCTGGGTCCCCAAAAGTTGTGAGCTTCTCAGTACTATCAAAATTACAACATACCTCAGCCTGTCCAGAAACAAGCATTAAAGTATCCAGGAAACATTACTGTAGAAAACCTTGTGGTCACAATCTTGTGCCAACTACGGCAACTTCGCAGCAACATTAAGAAAAAAGTCATCACATGTCCTCCTGATATTGAACCTTAACCATGAAGCAATTTTGCTGTTTTTAAGTATCTCTTTGCAAAATATTGAAATAAATAGTTAGAGAACAGTATTGTTCAAAGATTAATTTGCTGCTGAGATTGTTTATGCAAACTATATCTTCTGTTGAGTACTTTAATGTTTTAGTGAGTCATATTGCAATTACATTTTTCCCCTTAGTTAGATGACAGTAATTAGCTATGCTACAGGAAATTGCCTAAATGGAAAATTTTATGTAGGCTTCCTACAAATTTATAGAATATATCATGGAAATGGTTTTCCTACGTGGCTGAGAGATGTAAGTCTTCTCCCTCATCCCAGTTTTACGCTGTTTTAAATCTACTGACTTCAGGAGAGTTATGCATGATTTACCCAGAAATGGCTTTTATCTCCAAATGAGAAGAGAATCAGGTTCCTGATTCTGTATCGGAATCAGTAATGAGGCACCACTTTTCTTTCTTTGCTCTTCAAAAAAATATGTTAACACAGTCGCTTGTGACTCAGTGGTAGAAAAGCATTAGCAAACATAGAGTCTGACCTACCATCTCTACCTGGCATCCTGGGATCTCATCGGTTCAGTCTATTGAGGATTATCCGCTGCATTTACTTGTCCTAGACTTTTAGATATAGCTGTTAAAGTATTTTGCTTATGTCTTCATTTTTATTTGTGGACACGAACATGCAATATATACATATATACACATATATACATTTCTAAACACGCTCTTGAAATGACAAAAATGACAAAAAAAGACAAAAATGACAAAAAATGACAAAAATGACAAAAGACAGAAATGACAAAAGACACACACGTGGTTAAGTAGTGATAGAGTTAAACAATTTGTCCTGCTTTTGGAATACACAAACATTTACAAAAATCTTTAATAATGTAACTTATTTTCATCTAATTTTTCAAATAAGGTCCATTAACAAGATTTGTGAATTTTACCTGTATAAACTCTGGGTCGTTGTTATACTGCTTTTAATGCAGCACAAAAGCAGTCTCAATAGATCCAGATTTAATTGCTTTTCAGTCAGAAAGCAACTGAAGGTTCAGTGAGTCAATGTTGCGTTTTTTATTTTTTATTTAAAAAAGGAAATGGTTGAGTTTCTGTTTTATGAAAAAAAACCCCGTTAATTATGGTGACCAGGACATATATAACACAAACACTATAATGAGTTATTTCAATAAAGGCCTTATAATGCTGATTATCTTCTAATGTGAAATCTAAATTTGCTTCTACTAAAGTATAAGATATTTTCTGTATGATGTATCTGTCTCCCAACAAGGATAGCAGTCCTTACAGAAATGGCAACCTGTGAATTACACAGTACGATATTTTAAGATTTTCAGCATTATCTTGTCCATACCAATGAAAATAATGCAAACAATAAAGTTACCATTTTTATGATCCACAGATGTGCTTTGAGCCTTGTTCAGTGTATCTGACTTTACTAATTACATTCCTCCTGCAATGCTGTTATCTAAATGCTTCTCTGTGTTCACTACAAGGCCGTGGGTTTTGATAAAGCTACTCCTAGTGTGAGAGCACAATTTCTAATTAGTCTTTAGCACTGTGTCTTTTCACAGTCTTTTTTTACAGGTTACCTCACAATTCATTAAAATGTTGATGTTTCTTGTTCTGGAATAATTAAACTTGTTTGGTGAGAGATAGCTCTAAATTCTGCCTGGATAGAGGCATGAGAAATAGCCAGTCTTCATAAATACATATGCCAGACCCTATTTGCAAGGAGACACTTAGTCTACCTAGTACTTTGATAATTTCTTACTGGGGCCCATAAATACATATTTTTAAAAAGACTCTGTGTGCTGCTTAAAATGATTTTCTGGGTTACTTTTGTTTACACACAGTGTTATCTGTGGATCTTCCTGTATTTTTTTAATTAATTTTGAGGGACTAAAAATATCAAACTTCATGCATTTAATAGGAGAGAGTCTAAAAGGAGAAAAGCAACCTTTTTTAATGATGAAATTATGTTATTTGTAGATTCCTCATGAAAGAGCATATAGAGCTCTAAATGTCTGGTTTGCTGGCTGCAAAGGTATCCGTCTATTTTTATGTTGTGCAGCCCAAGTATTATATTGCATCTTGGCAAGAGATTAAATGATTTATGAGAAGAAAATAATTCAATGAAAGCAGACCTATAAACATAACCCTGCTGCTGAAAACAATAGTGATACTGATCAGTGAATTGCAGCAGAAATTGTGAGTACACTGAAAAGATAAAGTGCTTTTTTTTTTTCTCTCGGGAGAATAGTTTTCTTAAAACAACAGCAACTGTTCCAACAGTGGATAGCGGGTGTGGAATTGCCTTATTTAGAATTTAGCTAGGCCTGAGTGTTACCCATCTCATATCACATATTGTTGTAATAGTAGGAGGGAGAGATTACGTGGTAGAAAGAAAGAAACCTTTATTTGGCTTTTTTTTGGTTTGTTTTCGGGTTTTTTTGTAGTTAAGTGGCATCTGTTTGAACAAATCATGGTTTTAGAATACTATAATTAACACCAATGGAAAGATACCAATATACCAAATTAAGCAGAGTTGGTAATAGTGTCAGTGAATATAACTATATGATACTTTCAAAGTTAAGATCAAAACTTTGTTTACTGTAGTTTTGCCAAACTTTAAATGCTGTGCTGAAGATTATCCTGCTGGCTGCCTAATTCACACAGGATCTTCCCTTTCCCTGCTCCACCCCCTTTTCTTTAAAGTTTCAGCTGTTTCTGAGTTCTGCTAGGTTGAAAAGAATTTTGACAAACTTTTCTTCCTACCAGGCCTTGCATCCTTAAGTTTTGAGTCGGGCTTGGAATTGGACAGGAAACAGTAATCGTGTCAAGAATGGTCTTATGCACAGTGCAATGCCACTCCAGATGGATCATATTTCTGAAAGGTCTCAGTTTGTACATGCTTGACATAAATCTGCAAAGCCAAAAGATGTCAGTAGAACAGTCTACACAAATCCTGTCTGATCGGAGCCCATAAGCACCTAAATTTACCTGTGAGTTTCTCTTGTTCCTGAATTTCTGCTACTGCATGTTTTCTACCTGAGAAAACCAGGACCCACCCCCTGCCTAAGACCTCACAAGAAACACAGACTAAAAGCATCATCAGGCCTGGACCATGTGGAGTTGCATGGTCCAGTCTCTGCCCTCAAACCTGTTTGCACATTTTTACAGACAACTTGTGGCAGAAACAGCCAGAGAAAGGCTGGTAGAAGAGCAAGACGCTCCAGCACGTGTCTCAACTGTGCCCTATCTTCTTTCACTCTAAGAGGCAGAGCAGTGGCACAGAACTTTTGGCAAATGATTTAGTCATGTCTGAATTTTCATGTCTGAGAGTGAGGACCCGGTTGGGGGATACTTCCAGAAGGTAGTGTCTCCTCCCATAGGGAGTAGCAGCTCTGGGGACAGACAGTAGGACACAGAGAGCAGGGGAGAATTATCCTACGAGCAAGAGCCCAAGCAGTTAAAGGAGGCACAGTGGGAGACAGAAAGCAAGGTGCCTACCAGGAGCTGTGCCACTGAACTTCTCTGCTGTAGCTAAAGGACACGTGATAGGACAGATACAAAAAGGGACTGAAATGAAAACAAGTTGAATTCTGCTTGTCAAACTATTAATTATTTGACTTTCTGTGAAATACTATTGTTCTCTTGACATGATTTCTTAAATGCAAAAAAATATCTAGAGAGAGATATCTCAGACTCACCGATTCCAATATATATATTGTCACTGACTGGATAAAGATTTTAGCCGTAATATGTAATGAACAGAGAAATATACAACCATGGAAAATTGTGTTTTGTGACTTATCTAACTAGTGTTTGAGATTTAGGAATGAACTGAAGGACTGAAACAATAGAAAAGCTGAGATGGAAATAATAAAAAAATAAATATGGGACCAGATGTATCTGAAACTAGATGATGATTAAATGACAGAAGTATTGAGGTTATAGAGTGGGCACAAGATTCTTGTGCAGTGTGATCACCTAGCCCCGATGTCTGAAGGGCAGCCAGACAGACCGTCTTCTATTAATCAACTCCATGAACCAGATGCAGTCAGCAATCGAGCCTGTGATCAACAATCAATGTATGGCATATGGGGTCATGATGGGAGAGGCTGTGGTGGTGTACTGAAACTGATGTAGTATCATCCGCTGGAACACACTGTGACACAAATCACAGGAGACGACATTTCCCAGATGTCATCTTGTGCCACGGTTGCTTCCTGCTGTGCTACCCTACACATGGCCCCAAGTGCACACCAGTGTGAATGAGTGGGCTTCTTGTGTCTTGGGTGTATGTCATTTCTCACCCACCGAAAGTAAAATCTAAGAGCTTGATGTCTTCATTGGACTGTTACAACTGTTAGGTTTCCAGCATCCTGTGCTCACAGACCTCTGACTCCCTGATGCAACTTTGCATGCTAAGGAAATGAGGGACCTTCAGCATCCCCAAGCATTCCAGCATTGACTCCTCTGGAGTTTATCTTTTGCTTTCAAACAGTTCATCAAAGTTTTAGCCAAGATAAAAGGCTGCACATGAGCAACTTCTATTTAAAACACTTATGTTTAAGTCTATGTTAACTTGTAAGAAAGAACTAGATTAGTCAAAACACCAGTACCTCCTTTAATAAAATTACAGTAGGGAAATTTTCTGAAAAAGTTGACTTACTTTGTTTTCTTTTATTTCATGACATAAAAATAGAAAAATCCTTTATAGAAGAACAGCTTGAGTTACATATGAAAAGTGGTTAGCTTACTCAGGTGTAATTAAGTGACTTTCACATCTCATCAGGAACTAATATAGCCAAAGTCTGTTCCAAGATAAAACATGAGTGCCTCATTTAATTTCCATGAGTTTTATCCTACAGTAACTGCTGTGCTGAGGAAAATAGGACTGCAAGTTTAGTTTCTGGGTTAACTTCAAAAGTCAAACTGAGTGCAGAAGGGCTCTACATTGCTGTGGTATGAATTCTGGCTTGCATCTTTCTCTTCCTGTGTTCAGTTCTCTAATAGTTCTGTACCCACTCTCGTATTAAGACACAGGTTAGAGGGGGAAAACCTCTTTTGTACGTTCTAGTTTTGTAGAATTAACATTTTTGTGGATACAGTTCTTTTTGATTTAACATCTATTATGAAATTGTGGCTGATTTATCAGTTTTCCAATCCTGAAATTCTTGTAAAGCAGCAATGTGTGTGTGAGAGAGAGACAGCATGCATGTACTAGCATTGCATGTTAAGTGTGTGTGTAAATGGAATTACTTATCCCTAACCATGACACTCTGGTGTCTTTATAGGAGGTGTGCTGTGAAAGGTAGAAGCCCATGATTTGGGCTGCCTTCCAGCCCCCAAGGACACTCTTCACTCCATGGGTATGTGCGTGACTTCAGTGGAACTAATGGCATTACCTTAAGGAAAATATGGACCAGTGTGAAAATGGTTCAAGAATCATGATTACGGCATGCCTCTTAGCAAGGCATGAACTTATATGTAATTATAGACCAAATAATTCCACTATGGTTCATCTAAACGTACTGGCAAATAATTCGTGAGAATGGTCCTTTGGAAGAATCACGCTAGCATTGCATGAGTAGTTCTGCAGTGGTCCCCCCAAGCCCTCAGGTCATTTGCTTTAACTATTTTGGAGGCTGTCTGGGAGCTGCTCCAAATCAGAAGGTTGCAAAGATAGAGATTAAACTGAGGTTTTCTGAGAAAATAAAAAAAAAGGAATTAGTGTAGGGAATTTGGGATCACTCCTGCTCAACATTTAAACATTGAGAAAATGGGTTTATACACAGTGAAGGACAACAATTATTTTTGTTAATGACAAAGGCATAATGCCAGAAGTACTATAATATTTGGTTTTACGATTATTCATCTTAAACTGGAAGTCAGTGATAAAAATTGTGACTGTGCTAAAACAGATGGTTGATAAAAACAATGTTTTAGATTATAAATGCTTAGGACTTAGGTATTAGAGTGCTGAATATTAATTCCTACTGATGCTGATGGCAGAATGCTTATTTTTCTTTTTGTATGCCGGAACAAAAATTGACAACCATCTTCAAAGAATGCACATTCTCCTGCAATTTCTATCTCCAGGGATTAAAACTGCATGGAGACCATGGTCCCCAGGTGAACAGACTGATCTTCTGTAGAGGCATGTGATTGACTTTCTGCCCTTTTCACAGCATTACCTCTGTAAGATGACTTGTGCATCGATCTTTTTACTTACTTAGATCTTTTCCAAAATTTATGTATGCTATAAACAAGCAAAGACATTCCATGCAGTACGTTGGAATTGAAATGATTTTGCATCTTTATGCTTGTCAACACTGAATTGAGAATTATGACTTATCTAACTCACATATTTGTTTTGTGGTGTTTTATTTGTATTTACTTGCCTTCTGAAGGAGAGGTTGGTCATCAGGAATGGAAGTCTCCCTACGTGAAAATTTTAATGGAACAGAAGTGAAGAGGAGAGGAGAGGAGAGGAGAGGAGAGGAGAGGAGAGGAGAGGAGAGGAGAGGAGAGGAGAGGAGAGGAGAGGAGAGGAGAGGAGAGGAGAGGAGAGGAGAGGAGAGGAGAGTAAAAAGGGGTGATCCGAGTTCCAGAAGAAAATTGCTGTGCATCATTGCAGAATGCTTTCCAATGCTTTGGAAAGATGAGAGCTTTTTAGAATTTAACATACGGAAATTGTGTCAATTTGAAATTTGGCATATGGTTTGCCCATTTTACACTCTTCAGGAAGAGAAAAAATCTTCAATACTAGAAATTGACCTGAAAGGAAAGAGGCATAGTATTAATGCAGGGGGAGATAATTGCTATCCTGTTTTTTTTTTTTAATGACTTTTTGACTGGAATGCAATGCCAACATGTATGTTTGCTTTCCTAGCTGTCTAATCAATAGTTTTCATAGAATCNACCTCTTTGAGTCTGCTGGCCATGGTTCTTTTGATGCAGCCCAGGATGTGATTGGCCTTCTGGGCTGCGAGCGCACACATTGTCGGCTCATGTCCAGCTTTTCATCCACGAGTACCGCCAAGTCCTTTTCCACAGGGCTGCTCTCTATCACATCATCCCCCAGCCTGTATTGATAACGAGGATTGTCTCAACCCAAGTGTAGGACCTTGCACTTGACCTTGAACTTCATAAGGTTTGCTTGGGCCCACCTCTCTATGTCATCCAGGTCCCTCTGGATGACATCTCGTCCTTCTGGCACGTCGACTGCACCTCTCAGCTTAGTGTCGTTGGCAAACTTGCTGAGGATGCACTTGATCCCACCGTCTATGCCATTGATGAAGATGTTGAACAGCACTGGTCCCAGTATGGATCCCTGAGGGACACCACTTGTCACCCCTCTCCCGTCTGGACATCGAGCCATTGACCACTGCCCTCTGGATGCGACAATCCTGCCAGTTCCTTATCCACTGAACAGTTTTCTCTATTTAATCCTGTTGTTCATAAGTTAATTGTACTGAACTATTTTGAGACTCTACTAACCACTGCAGTATGTGTGGCTGAAACAGTTATTCTTCCATTTCTCATTAGAGAAGATACCCAGTACTGAAAGTGAGTGGTTAACGTTTTCTTCATGAGACATTATATAATATTATACAAATGCTGCTGTTAATCATTTTACCTGTTACTTGGTTTTGACTGGGACAGAGCTGGGAAGCAGTTCAGTACTCTAGACGCATGGTGAGGTGAGGATACCTACTGAAAGGCATGGAAAATAATAGGTCTGCACTTTAACGTTGTGTGACTGCCAGCTGTGACTAAAGTTTGAATTTATGGAGAATTGCATATTGCTTACTGCTCTTAGCTAAGCATGGCAGGATTTTTCTGTTTCTTTTGGTCAGTCAGATAGTTATTTGTTTTGGAGAAGGATGTTGGTGCTGAACTCTACAATTATGTACTGGTGTGTGATGCGCTGTTTACTGTGTTTTGAAAAAGAAAGCAACGCTGTGGAGGAATGAGCAGCCTAGTTTTTTTCAAGAGCATACCACAAAAATACTTCACAGGGCATAATGTCCATTTATTTCCATGCACAGTTTGAGACATCGGCTTTGATCTAAAAAATTCCTAAGTCAGCTTGGGACTTTTCTCTGTGTCCTTGTGCAACTACTGGAATGGCTAGGACAGTGAGAGCACCACAAGTGTAACTGTAGTTGTTTGAAAACCCAGAGAGCTGCCAGCCGAGAGTTTTCTGCAAAGGGCTCTCAAATCTGCAATTTCGTTCTTTCCCTTATTAATAGGGGTCCATTTAGGGGAGCAAAATACCAACATCCAGTGACAGTTAATGGTGGAGAGAAAGGTCTAATAGTTCAGCAGTAGGCTTTTGCTACTTGTCAATGGGATGAGGGATCACTGTTTTCCCTGTCTTTTTATATGATTCCTTTGTCACAAGACAAGGGAGCCTAGAACCTACAACAGTACTTCTAACATCCTCTAATTCTGAGAAAAGAAAGTATGTTCAGAGCGGCTGTGTGGAAACTCAAGGTCTCTGGACAGATGGCTTTTGCCTCTGGCGGCATTTACAAGGTCTGTGTGAATAATGGCAACGTAAAAACTCTTCTGCTATTTTTTACAAGGAAGGCAAAGAACTTAAGTTTATTGTGCATTGGAGGAGAGCTGGAGAGCATTTTCCCTGCTCTTGCAGTTATAATCCATACCGAGAATAGGCTAGGCATCATGTTCAGTGCACCCCAGCCCAGACTTCTGTAAATCAGTTGTACATGCTATGCAAACCTATTTTGAAAGATGACAAGGAAGCATACCAAATCACATCATACAGGGGTATAAGGTGTCTATATTTTTTAAAGCAAAAGCATGTAATGCTTAATATTGCATTGTGCAGTACTACATCTCTCAAAATCATGTAGGTATTATTTTCCAATTTTTAAAATTAACTCTCTACTCTCACTGCTGTGAATTGTAATTTTTCCAGTCAATTATTATACAACAGAACCAGTATTCGATTGATTAAGATTTAATAGGAGAACATGCTGATCCATCAAAAGGAACACAAGACCCAGTTATGCTGTTTTTCAGGCAGAATATGAATTAGTTTGTGGTTTTTTTCCTGGTAGATTCTATGTTCTCTGGAATCTGTGTCTGAAGCCTGATTATCTTAATTCTTCTGGGGAAAGAAGCGGGAGGGTGCAGCACACAGCCAGAGATGCTCAAATTTTAGCTGAACTGTAGGATCAACTGTAGGACTTAAAATATTTGATCGTCTAAGTAAAAGCACTCTATAATTGCTAGAATGATTTTGTAACTTTAAACAATATTTTACGTAATAACTCCTGGTTTCATAAACTTAAGCATGGTTTTTGTGGTAAAATTTTTTATGACTGTATGTCCTCATAGCACAAACTGCTAGATCAGATAGAGAACTTAAGGGCTGGAAGGGAGGAAGAATTTAGGCAGCTAAGCACAAGATTGTGTATCTGGAAGAGGATGCCTGCCCTTGGGACCGCTGCATGCCTGCAGAGCTCATCAGCACTGCCCAGCCGTCCTAGCTCTCTGCTTGGCTCCAGCCTCCGCCCAACCTGAACCAGAAACTAAGGTCTCTGTTCCCAAGAGAGGCTGATTCCAGAAGACTTTGTAACACAGCACTTAATGCACATGAAGGTGAAAATTATTGCATTTTGAAGTACAGGTGATGTGTGTTTAGCAGCTGAGGCCCATTCCATATCTCCCTCCAAGCTGAGGCAAGAGAGATGTTAAAACTTTATCTCCCATCTCCAGAAAAAGTGCAGCCACCTGCAGGCTACTGAGCGTGGCTACCTCCATTTTGTTCATTGAAACACTGCTGTCATCCAGAGAAGAATTCAAAACTTCCCAAGTGATCAAGCAAGTGTAACTGCAGGAAAGGCTCTCAAGTTGAGGGACCCTCTCCAGACCTTCTGTAGACAGATGATATTCCAAATTATTTTTCTCCGCACCTAGGCTTCTTTGCTTATATCTGATCATTATGTAATATAAAATAGATAAACACTTTAGCTGCAATGAGCGCAGACATGAGCTCTCCTTCCAAAACGGCTTTGCTAACCACCAGTTAGAGAGTCAAGCTGATCCCACCTCCTCCAGTTCTGGTTTCGTGAATTTGCTGTGCATTTACGCTGGTTCAAGAGGAATGACAGGTGGTGAAAAGTGCACCTCTACCACTTCCCTCGTGACCTGCTGGATACATAGGCTTTAGTGCTCATATCCGCTTTCTGAGTTTACCTGAAATCCCACCAGAGAATTTTAATTAAAATTATACTCACAGATTCATCAGTTGTCAGCAATTTAGAATTGGAACAGTCAAAATTTTCTCTTTGTTTATATAACAATATAATATAATATTATCAGCTATAATATATAGCTGATTTTTCCCCCTAAACTTCTGTTCTTGGGGAAAAAAAAAAAAGGCTACTGTTCCTTCCCTTTACTTGGAAATGAGAGTTTTGAATACTCATTCCATGCAAGCTGTGTCTTTGCTCAGTTACTGGGAGCACTGATCACAGAATATTGCAAAAAGCATAAAACATTTGAACTTGCCCGTTTCCCTTTGTTCTCTGGGGGAACAAAATGAATGGAGTACAGGAAGGATAATTCAAAGAACATATCAATAAGTTTTTTCAGTATCCTGAAGTATAGTTCAGGTCTCAGAGCCTCTGTTAACCATGCTATAACTTTTTTTTTTTTTTAAACTTAATCACCTCTTCAATCACAGGGGCATAAAAGGGACTGTCATTAGTGGCTACCATTTTTGTTCCAAGGCAGATTGCTTCCATGTTTTGCAGCAAGCTGTTTCTGTGCTCTCAAGATCTACATTACAATCTGGGGGAAGGTGACCCTCCTACAGATGCTGTCTTTGGAACAGGCAAAAGGGTTTTAATCTTTAAAGGCAGCTGCTGTACGCAACTGCTCTATTTGAACTACCTCTTTTGTGGGGTAATTCTAGCACCTATGAAAAAGAAAATTACAGCCAAGATGAAGGTTATTTTTCGTACAACGGCATTTTGTTATGAGTTAAGATTTTCATGTATTCTACAGCATGAATTTGAAAGGACTTGTATTTTGCCATTTCAGTGGTATTATTATGAACCTGGATGGGCTAATAATTTAAACCAGGCTTGTTGTGTATTAAGGATGCTAGTCTGGCCATCTGAAGAAAATGTGATTTTTCATGTGCTCATGATTAGGGCCTGCAAGGTTAGGCACTGTGATTTGTAAGCTGTAGATCTATTCTGGTCTCCTGTTCTGCTGTGAATAGGGCCTGCTGGAGAGGGTACTATTTTAGCAAATGGAAGATGTGGTCTGAACCTTTTCATGCTCAAAAGGGATTTCCATATTGGTCTCCCACATGCTACAGGCCTGCTTTCATGAACAAATATCTCTCACTGTGATTTAAAAAAAATAATAATAAGCCCTCCTCTGTTCTTGGTAATAGCATTTGTAAGTGCCAGCTCTTAGGAGAATGCTTTAGCCTCTGCTTCCTCTATGGATTAAAGCTAGTTCAGGAACATAAACCCTGCAGAGATAATAGGATTTAGGATTTCCTAATCTGCATTTAGTCTTTCCGGTTAGTGTTAGATGCTCTGCTGCTTTCAGGGTGGTTCAGCTACACTGAACCAGATGCTGCAAATCCCGGATAGCTCTGTTCTCCCACTTCTGCTCCCTTCTTTAATCCATGTGGTCCAGTTGTCTCTCTTGGCACTGGTGCGTATCTGGTCCTGCAGGAAAATGATTCAGATTTTGTGACAAGCCGGCTCCGTGAAGTCCCTTACCATGGTGTCAGATAAATGCCAGCTTTGGGCAAGTGATAGGCTTGACTGCCCAGACTGGGAAAGGCAGCGGTACTGCCCCTTTTGGCAGCAGATAGACATTAGATACCTTAGATGTATTCCCAAACTGCCCTTTTCTGCATATGGGGTTTTGAATTATGTTTCTGCCATGCCAAACTCTAATTTTAATTATCCAGTTGCTAGAGAAAACCGCACCAGTCATACTTAATGAGAAAGAGCAGAGCCTTTTGCATTATCCAGATAATAGGGCAGTTATCTGCAAACCGTCACGGACACTCCTGGATGGGCCATAGTCTCTGCGGTGTCTCTGATATGCCCAGGATAAAGCACGTTTACAGAGATTAAATATGTACAGGGACAAGAGACCCAACACATTCATCACTTGCCAGAACTAATGAATGTGTGAACAGTGAATGAATAGCAATCATTTCTCTGATATGACTTGTTTAGTTTTGTTTTTTTTTTAATGTGGCAGCTCTTTGTCATAGGAGTGTGCAGCTACAGTTGGGAAACCCAGGGCAGCCTGATGCTTAAGCATACAACACTTAAGTGAAGCAGGAGAGAATAAGTTAGAAAGAAAACCAGAAATATGGTATTTCCTTGTATCCTTCTAACCTCTTGGCATCATCACTGTAGAGAAATTTTGAGCTTTTTACTCCTTTTTATAATAAAATAAAGAGAATATTTTTGTGGTATTTATGGTTAAGCAAATGCATCCCACTGTAACAATCTAAAATAAACTTTTAAGTATAGTCTATATTCTGTAAATTATCCAGTCATTTAAATTATCTGTTATGCATCTTCATGCTAAGATGTGCTCTTTTTTGTTTTAAATGAAAGCCAGATGCCAGGCATCACAAAACTGCATGGCTAACACCGAACAACTGTATTTTCCAAGGAATAGGGTCATGCCCATAAATAGAATTAACTAGAAAAACTGGTTTGGGAAGAAAATAAATCTTGCTATGAAAAGAGTGGGATCATAGAATCATAGAATCACAGAATCCTAGGGTTGGAAGGGACCTTAGTAGATCATCTAGTCCAACCCCCCTGCCAGAGCAGGGCCACCTTAGAGCAGGTTACACAGGAACGCGTCCAGGCGGGTTTTGAATGTCTCCAGAGACGGAGACTCCACCACCTCCCTGGGCAGCCTGTTCCACTGCTCTGCCACCCTCAAGGTAAAGAAGTTCCTCCTCATGTTTAGGTGGAACTTCCTATGCTCAAGTTTGTGCCCGTTACCCCTTGTCCTATCACTGGGCACCACTGAAAAGAGCCTGGCCCCATCCTCCTGACACCCACCCTTCAAGTATTTACAAGTGTTAATTAGGTCCCCCCTCAGACGCCTCTTTTCCAGGCTAAAGAGACCTAATTCCCTTAGTCTATCTTCATAGGAGAGGTGCTCCAGTCCCTTAATCATCTTAGTAGCCCTATGCTGCCCCCTCTCCAGCAATTCCTTGTCCCTCTTGAGCTGGGGAGCCCAGAACTGGACACAGTACTCCAGGTGGGGCCTCACCAAGGCAGAGTAGAGGGGGAGGATGACCTCCCTCCACCTGCTGGCCACACTCTTCTTGATGCACCCCAGGATGCCATTGGCCTTCTTGGCCACAAGGGCACATTGCTGGCTCATGGCCATCCNATTCATGTGATTTACCTGATTTCTTCCTAAGGAAGGTAACATGGCCAACCGATCAACATGGACATGACATTCTTTGTATAACAATCATTAGTCTTGTGCTGTTCTTTCATTTTAATTAAGACAGGTCAGTGCCAGCCTGAAACTGGCACAGATCACAGTGATGCTCATGGCTGTTCAGAAGGACAACCTTATTCAAGCCCAATTTTTAAACCCAACTTAAGAAGGCAGCCGTGCAGGAGGAAAGAACTCTGATTTCCTCCAATATCAGCTGATACCAACTGACATCCAGTGGACCAGACACAGGGAAATTAACGTGCTCCCACCTTCTGCCTGATGTTGCTATCATGCTACCCCATTAATCTCCTATGTTAGATTGAGGGTTACTCCCTCAGTGGTCACTTCTACCACCGTTCTCTGAAGTTCTCACAAAAACCTACATGCATTGGACACAAGACGGGATAAATTGAAAAAAACCAAGTATTTTGCAAAGGCAGTATCACAATAATATCTTCTTACATCAAGTACCATTTTTAGAGTCATTAAATGGCAATAGATAATTTTTAAAGCCTAGAATATTTACGATATTTTCAGTTACACAAGTAAATCGACACGTTTGTTAACTTAATGTCCAGAATGGACTAACTTTATTTTAACACTTTATTTCAGTATTACAGTAGTAATAATATTTTCATTTATTATAACATGAATATTAAAGCATAAAAAGTAACAAGTAAAGAAGATTGTTTAAAATGTTCTATTTTGCTTCATGTAACAAGAGATAAACAGATATGAAGCCAAAGGACAAGTGGGAGACCAGAGCTCCTTGCTTCAGCCCCAGGTACCATGTGCTTGCTATGAAAACTGCGATTTTTGCCATATAAAATCTGGAAGCTGCTCTGGGTGATATTCCCCAAATGCTCCCCTCCTCAGAAACAAATGAAAAAAACCCAATCAATAACTTCAAAGTGATCTCTGAGGACTCCAAAAGCCACGAGATGGAAGAAAATCTTGACTGCATTGTGAAGTCTGGCAGTGTTAAATTACATGTTGTTGGAGGAGGGAAGGTGGCTTGTGATTCTGGAGTCTAAATGGAAAAGTACTGAGCAAATGACATTTTGAAAATACCTGTGTCCTGGAGAGCTGCTAGGAAATTTGGGAGGAGGTGTGGTGGAGTCAGCAGGAAAAAAGGAGGACAACTTCGGTCTGACTGGTGAATGTCAGTTCAGGGGGATACAGCCAGCAGCACTGGCAATGTTATTGCCCCCAAAGTTGGTATAAATGGGCAGAAAACCACTCTTGTGCACAACAGATAATTCCTACAGAAGGCTTGGCTATAAATTTAAGAAGCATGAGGACTCATTTTCATATTACTTCTCAGATTTCCCTCCAAGTCTTCACCTTTCTTCTTCTTGCATCTTTTAAAAGGTGTTAGTGTCTGATTGCAGTGCAGTCAATAGCCAAGCTCCACCTACTAGTCTTCCTATTTATGGGGAAATTAGTTGTATTTATTATTTTTTCTTTTGCTGTAAGTTTAAAGCATGAAACATTCAGAGCTCCTGTCTCTACTGTGGTTCCCGCCAGTACGTTTTGCAATTGCTACAGTGTCTGTGCTTGCAGGGATTTTCTGCTTTTTTGGGATCTTTTACAAAATCTTCAGGTAACCTGTCTTGCATTTATCTGGATTTTCTAGATTTCCTACTTCCTGAGTAGACACTTAAGTGAAATACTTTGTGCTGAGCAACCCAATGTTTTCTCATTGAACTTTTTTTGGTAATACAATTTCTGATCAGCTGCACTCCTACTTATTTCCCATGTGCCAAAAATTTAACCACGACAACACACAATATTTACGTAAGCAGTTAAATTTGCAGCTTACGTATGACTTGATGTTGGAATTCAAAATACTGCTTTTTTTTTTTTACAAGCCTGAAAGAAATCATTTTTTGTGGCTTGGTATTTTGATAAGTTTGCAGCATTAAAAAATATTTGTCATATTTATGAACCATCTCCTTTCTTATTAGGAGGAAATAATAATATAGTTCTTGCATCAGCAGCAACTTTCATTGTTCTAGTGAATGGTTAGATCTTCAGCTGCTCTGAGGCGGTGTGTTTCCATTTAATCCTGTAGAGCAGACTGATTTACAGAAGGTAAGAGTCTGTCCTGAGATAGACGCTACCTGAGAATACCTTAGAGAAGGCATTTGAAGTAGACAGATGTTTGGATATAACATAATGGCTGCACAGGAAAAGAGTAAAAGTAGTTTTCATTAGGGTAAAGCGAACTTAAGCAAGACTAAAACTGCAAAATCTCATTTGTGACTCCGATCATTTAGCTGTAGCCTCGCAAAAACGGAATCACCTTAAAGAGGCTTTGGATGAACTTGCTAAAGCAATAGAAGTTTCATCTGTCCCTAAGGAACATCCGCGGTGGGATTTATGGTGTGTATATTGCATAATAGCCCGCTCTTTTGTATGGAGAAGAATATCCTAGGTTTAGTGAGCGGCTACGTTTCCGATCAGGGAGTGTATTGGAATAGTGTTTTTTAATGGTTGTTGTCCTCTTTCAGTCTTGTAGATTTTTATTACACTAAATTTGTCCTGAAGTGATTGACAGCTGCATCTTAGAATATAGCTACAGGGCAGAAAAATTAGATCAGTGACTATAATAAACACTACTGCATTTAGAGGCTCAGATCAGAGTGAGCTACAAGTAATCCATCTTCTGAACATATTAGGTTACCTTATGCTTATACATTGTATTAAGCATATTAAAAATTGACTCTTGAGATTTTTTTAAAATAAAATGAGGTATTTTAGTAGGTAATGGAAAAAAGAGGCTGAAGTTCCCTGGTTTTCTACCCACATAACCCTTATCATTAGATTTTATTCTTAATGGTCAGTGTTTCTGAAATCATGGGTTGCTTCTGGATCCCTGTAATATACTTGGAATCTTTAAAATGATGCAATTATGAAATTCTGTCTGCCGCTAATTTTAGACTGATCTTACAAGAGTCTGAGAACTCTTGCAGATGTTGTGCATATACAGCATTTGATGTGCTCGACACTTTCTGGGATTGAATCTTTTCAGTGGAATAAAGTGTTTCCTACTTTTTGTGATCAGTCCACTAATGACAATAATGTAATACTACACATGTGGAAATGGATTTCTCTTATGCTTTCATTTCCAGAATTTATCTGTGATGCATTTACAGTTATGGATAAAGCACACTTGAAATGGTAGGTTTGCATTGGCTTACTAACTTATTTTCATTTTTTTTCTTTCCCTGCAAGGATGTAAATTGATATATATGAGCATGCTGTTAATATTATAACTCCCTGTCTAGCCCCTTGGGTTCTAATGTTTTTTAAACACAGTACAATTATGGGAAACATTATATTGGAATGACAACGTAAATCATCCCCATAGGAGTCTGAGCAGTCTGGGGAGTAATCGTGTAGAGCCCTGCTGAGGTAAATAAGAACAGTAATTTGAAATAAATAAAAGACCAATGGTGCTAATGTGGATGTCTCAAGAATATCATTAAGTTTGTAATGACAGTGTTTACTTGGTGTAATGATACTGGATGTAGTGTAATGTTGCTGCTTAAATCATAACTTTATAGTTCATGATCCCATCTCTTTTTCTTCCAAGAGTATGTCAGGTTGGCTGTGTTTCCGCATCTAGCCTCCAAACACCAGCACTTTGTCGAAGAGCGTATGCACATGTGAAATGTGGTAAGATACTCCAGAACTTTGGTTAAATTTAGTCAACAAATATTGAAATTCCAGGTACAAAAAATATGCTTATGGAGATGATTTTTTTCTTTGCTTCCTGTTTCTTACCATAGTCAGCATGTTAAAAAGCAGGGGAATCATGTAATAAAACTACTTTCATTTGACATTCATCCACGTACAGCAGTCTTGTTGTTTGGGTCTCAAAGGGGTCTTAGACCACTTTGCACTTGAGCACAGTGTGGATTTGGCAGCTGGGCAGCCTAGCAGGCTTCCTCGCACGTAGCAGCTTCTTCACCAGTACTTAATTCTCATTGATACTCCAAGCTATTTTTTCTCCCTTGACCTGCAGGGGAATTAAAGTGTGAATTTAAGATACAAAAGGAAAACAGTTAATCTGAAAAGGAAGTACTCTAGGGGTTTTTGTCAATCTCTATGTTTTTAACATATACAAATCGCATAGTAGAAAATACTTTAATAAAATACTATAGAAATAAAATACTGTAGAAAAGATAGGATCTTTTCGTAGAAAATTTGTTCCCCGCAGAATAAATGCAGCAATATAATTTTTAAAGTAGAAATTGATCTTCTGTGAGATTTTTTTTGCAAATTCTGGGGAACATCCATGTAAAGCAACTTGTGTGATTGAAAGCATGCTGTGTTTATGCAAAATTAATGCAAAATGTTCATTAGATAAAAGCAGCTAAACCTTTAGAACAGAACACATTTTTAAGAATTCGATGGTATCAACTCTCTTAATATTTTAAGATAGGAGTGCTATCAGTACAAGGTGTAAAAGTTTCTGGGAGAAATGCTTCTGACATCAGGGACTTCAGTGCAGCTTGGACAAGTCAAATGGGCATGGGTTCCTTTTGAAAGTAAAAGTCGTTTACTCTTAAACTTGCTTTTTGTTTTTAAACAGCAATAAAACTTTAACATACATTACATGAGAGGCTTGTTGAACAGATCTCTTTATATGTTATGTTTTAAAATGTTAATAATAGATTATATTGGGGAATTAAAGATGTCTCCAGAAAAGGCACACAAGCTCTCAGTCTGTCTCAGTCCTCATCCTCCCTTACAGGTATCTACTTTTGTTACTGTATAGTGTCTCTTTTATGGACTGTCTGGTGGAAATCTTGACTGACTGATTACGTGCAGCTTTTTCTCATTTGTAAACACAATCATTGCATTTATCAAAAGTTGTTACAGGTGGCAAAACTTTTTTCTTAGTGTCTGCATCGGATTTTGAGTGATTCCTGCTCTCTTCTCACTGAATGCTTGAGTATAACAATGCAGTTGGGTTTTGAAATGTTGAAGTAAAGATTATCCATCTCCTTCAGGGTATTGACAATGCTATAGATTAGTTTCTGAGACAGTTTTCAGTCTTTTCAAGTGAGCTCAAATGGATTTTAAAAGTCTCAGCTTTAAATACTCATATACTCAGTCAATACAGTAGCGCATGCATGTGTTTGTCATTTCTAATTGTGCTTTCAGGACTCAAAACTACAGGTATCAAACTAGAACTAATGTTTGCAGTCATGGTTAATCTTCTTGAGTACGTTTATTTGGCTGTCTCCAGATATCAATTTGCAGGATCACTGAGGTCAGGAGGTTGATGTATTTTGTGCCATTCACAAAGCCTTTGACGTTACAGTGGTGAAGTCTCTCAGTGTTCATACATCTGTGTTTCCTGCAGATGGTGGTCCATTTCAGAAAGGCACTGTGCAACTTTTGGACTATATTGTGCAAATAATTTCTTAAAAATGCCTGCATTTTAGGTATTTCTTCCATATTGCTTCATGGTCAAATATATATGTTGTAGGTGGATTTACTATGTAGGATAACATGTATTCATATACCAGTTCTTAGATTTTATTCTCTTATTTTCTTCATGATTTTATGTTTGCTGACCATATTCAGCATGTCATTCTGATGTTTTTAATTAAATTAAAATACCTCATAGATTTACTTGTTTTTTTATGAAATGTATTTTTAAAATCTAAAACGAGTAATAATGACAATAATACCTGATGAAACCAAGTAAAGGAGAAGGCGAAAGATGAGATTTGTTGTATAGTTTGGCTTTATATGTCATTGCGGATATGCAGAGGTTGCAATGGGGAGAGAGAAGGGAGTACTCAGCATTTCAGAAAGGTATCAGTAGCTAGATAGGTGGTCGTGGGCAACTATATATTAGTAAAAAACCCCATTTCAACACCAGCTGTTTCTTTCCAAAGACTTGGAACTCGGGGCTTGTAAGTTCTCCACTCAGCTCTGTTTCAATTTATTTTGTGACCATGAAGGTGTAGCTGCATTTTTCTGGGTCTCTTTTTTTTTTATTTCCAGCTGTCTGCTTTTTGTTTTTGAACTGTAAGCCTCACTGGTAAGAGTGTGCATTTTCACTGTGTGTTTTCCCGTATCTCTGGTGCAGCAGACCAAGTATTTATTTAGCTACTTTGGCAGCTCATTAAAAAAGTGCAGGTTATAAATTTGGCTCAAACATGCCTGAGTTTTTACTGCTCGATTTTACTTTGCAGTGAGAAAAAGCAGCATGAGTATTGTCTAGGAATTATTTTTTTTTTAATTTTAATTCAGTAAAAATTTGATGCAAGCTTGTATAACACCATCTTAGCTGGAGCCACAATGTGCCTGGTGAGGGGTGCCAGTGAAAATTGGGCATCTTCTGTTCTACCATGTACAGGTTCTGCTGTGGGCTGTCCTGCCAACCTTGTGCATAAACTGGTACCAGCATTACAGAAGGCAGTATGATTAATGTCTGTCAGTTGTGGTTTATTCATTTTCTGTCTTCCTCCATGAGTACCTGCAGCTTGTTTCCAAAAGGAAAGTGGCTCATGCAATTACTCTCCAGATCCCTAATCTAGGAATTTGATCCTGTTGGCCTATTTCAGGTGCCAAAGTGTCAGAAACTCAAAGATACTCAGTTCTCACAAATTTCATTAAAGTAGGCTGGCGGAATTAAAAGGACCCTAAGGTGGCAACGTAAGCGTAACCTTTATTAGACATGAAAGAACTGGCATGAGAAAGACATGAGTACCCAGCTTCAACAGAAGTTGCACCCAGAGTCTGGGTCTTTCACACCATAAAATCTGTCTTTCAGCCAAAACTTCATTTCTGTGTGGATTTTCCGCTGTCTAACATGGCACAAGCTATGGTTGCAGCATTTTCTGCATTTATAATATCACTTCTCAGTCTGGGACTCCATATCATCTTATAAGGATTAAACTCACTTAGCCAGTTACAAGAGGTGGAGACCAGGCATGGTAGTGGAAGAACAAGACAGGAATAGGTCCTTGCTTCTCGGAGGAAGCACGTTGTTAAGGCATTTGGAATATATTGTACAACTTCATGTTTGAGTCAGGAAATGCCATCTGAAAGGACCGTGTTCACAGGGAGTGTCATAGAGGAGGCATTTTGGGTAGACAGATGCTTAGATAGAATGGCTACACAGGAAAAAGAGTAGAAGTATTTTTTATTAGGGTAAAGGAAACTTAAGATTTTTAGAAGACGACTTTTAGATACTATCAAGGAAATGTTGTAAAAAATGCCAATATGGAGTACTCACACTGCATGTATTAAATGCTCTGATTTCATTGTGAAAAACACCTAATCATAAGAAAAATGTCCACAGTTTTATTTGTTGCTCTCTCCCACTTATTATGCATTGGTAGTAGAAAATTTGAAAGAAGCAATGGGTGATGCTAATAAGGCTGTCCAGCTGGACCCTGCAAACCCTGTAAGTAATCATGGTTCGAACTGTATGTTCCAATATTTAATATCTATTAGTGCTCAAGTTTATTCATTTAGCCATTACTGTTTCCTAAAAATTATAAATCTAATCTATTGTATTTGTTAGAAGAGAGCACTGATTTGTCTAGCTCTTATATAGTGGAACTGTAATCAAAATAGTCCCAGTTATATTCACATAAAATATTTTATTATGTAAGATATTTTCAAGTGAGGAAAGTGATATTTTGATAGAGAAATATTTGCAGATTTAAATTCTTATATCTCAAATTTTCCATGGAAGACTTTTCCTTTTACATATATAAACATGCTTATATAGGGCAGATTGTCAAAGCCACCTTCAAAGTACGAGCTTGGGCCCTGGGAAAAAACATGAAAACCCAGGGTTTAAGAGAGGGTCAGAAGATTGCCATGCTTTTGCATCACCAGTCTATGCTGAGCTCTGAGTTGCAGAGCTTAACTTCTTCCAGTACTGGAGGTACCAGGAGGGATGTGTGTACTGAGTCATAGAAGAGCTTGTGGTGCAGACATACTTCTAGTGACAGCGTCATGTAGGAAATGGGCTTACTGCTGTAGATTTATAGTGGCTCAGTCACACGGCAAGCATGATACCTGCTTGAACAGGTACAGCGAGAAATGTTAGGATTGCATAAAATGCAAAGCATCGAGAATTGGTCTGGGATATTACTATTTAAGTAAAAAAGGTGTGACAGGTACTCCTCTTGGCGTCAGAAAAGTGACACTATCCTTCTTGGTGCACACTGGCCAGATGTGAGGTTTTTTTAACCACAGCTGGCTCTGTTAACTCCTACACATGCACGAAAATGAATCTGCGAGATGGTGCTCCTAGAGGCTCCTGTCTGCTTCAGATGCACCTTTACATCTTCAGTCTGCACACAGGAAAAGTGCTGCAAAATAATCCTTACCTTCAGGATGGGGCAAACTGAGCCTGCATTTACGCTTTGTTTTACAGGATACACACTGTATCGGAGCTCTTGTGCGGAGCACTGTAAAGCACAAAAAGAGACATCAATTTAGGCAATAGCCTCAGGCTCAATCCTTATTGTGTCTGTGCTTTAATCATAAGGGGGGGCTATCATAAACACTCTTATCATAAATATTCTTATGGCAAAAGGGAGTGCGCAGCCTTTAGAAAAAAATGAAGACCATGAAATTTTAGTTTGTTTTACTTCTCATACTGTGTTTAAAAAAAGAAAATGTGAGGTCAAATTAGGCTTTAGTTTAAGCACTTGCATATCTTTTCTAAGCCGCCATTTATGCTGGAACTGAAATGGGCCTCAAATACTTTTTGTTCTTGAGTTTTGATTTTATCTAATCTTCTCATATTATGAAGTGCTTAAGTAAAAGCTTTGGGTTTGGATTACCTTTCAGTTACAATTGCACATCCCTCCTGCAGTAATTAGCAGTGCTTGGTTAAAAAAACCCAAGCCTTACCCAAGCAGAATGCTCCTCAGCACACACAGTTCTTCCTTGGGAGAAAATAAGGGAACAAACAACGCGTGGCAGATGCTCCTCACATTGCTATGTGTAGTACTGGAAGGCATTAGGATACTACTGTGATAAAAGTGGTAAAAAACATGCATAGAATAAAACAACAATAGAAAGGCAATATATAGCAACTGATGAAGGGCTGTACTGAATGAGCTGACTGTTGACCATCACTATCTGCTTTCTGATCTCCATTTTATTCAATGTAATCTCCCTGTTTAATAAATGTTTTCCTGTTACCACAGGCATTCCCTGAAAACAGTTGTCCTTCAGAGGAGGGATACCAGTGGAGATTTTACAGTGAACGTAGCCCTTTAGAGGGACCAAGGGAATGATTATTATGGTTTGAAATCAATGGGAAGCTTACAGTGATTTCTCAGGATGTACTGATGTGATGAGGCATTGAAATTTGAGCTGATTAGCCTCTGAAAATTGAGATAATATCAAAGGTGAAAGAATGTCAGGCCGGAAAGAACTGTCATTCTGATACTACCTTCCACTGAGGCACAAAATATTTTCTAAAGTTGAAGTTGTTTTCGAGTTGACTGAAAGAATACTTGCAAAAATAGGATGGCACAAAATTGAGACTGCCAAAGAATTAGAGTGTCTTGTTTCTGGCAGCATGACTAAATACGGTATTTTGGTTTTAAGGAGAAAAAGGAATTACTGGTAGATGGAACATTATTATTAAAGTTAAAATTAATACAGTTAAGAAATATGAAGATTTATGGTTACTGAGCAGTGCATGTGCACATAAAATAATAATACTGCATCAGTGGAACAGTTCTAGACAATGTTTTAGTTCACAGAATAAAACACTTGATCAGTGAAGTATCGAACCTGGGTTAGTTTTAGCACCTCCTGACACATCTGAGGGTCAGTTTAAAAAGCACATTTTGAAATAAATGAGGATCAATATTTATTGCTTTTCCCCCCCCTTCTTTTGTGTTTTCACCTTGGTTTGTATTAGACGGAAATTACTCGGTGTGGGACAATATTATAACATCACAGAGATTTTTGCAGGTGAGAAATTTAAGTTACATCTGTATGAAACACACTAAATGAAAATTTAGAGGGTCCCCCAGGAAAACTTCAAGCTAGTTTACTGAAGATTACACTTCTTTTACTACATGAATAATTGATTTTTGGACGAGTTCCTACAAGCAGATCTTAGAAGATAGATCATGGCATTCCACAAGCACGATAAACCTTTTCCATCCAAACTTATTTTTATGAAATTGTTAGTATCTACAGTGGGCAGATAAAACATCAGTTTCTATGTTACCAACATGGCCAATGATGACAAAGTATCTGAAATTTAATCAATCACTCTTTAAAGCTAAAGGAATGAAGTCACCTTGCTGGCTGGGAATTGAAGACGCAATTTCAAAGAGGCTTGCCAAGGAAACTAGATGATTAGACTTCAAGCTGTGAAGGAGCAACACTGAAGAATAAGCCTAATTTTAAACACAAAAGTAATTTTACAGAATTCAGTGTGACTTAAAATTAATTATATGCTTTCTGGAACCAGTGTTTTAATTCTCATATTTTGCAATTGGACTTTAACACATACATCTGAAGTGTTTCTAGTTCATTTGCTAGATAGCTTGCAATTTTCATATGCTGCTGATTACAGTATAGGATTGTGTTATAAGTGCTCTAGTAATTAATGTGCAATTAGTTAATAGACACTTTACTTCTAATGCTCTATGAAAGCACAGAAAAATTGTAGAGAATCCTCTGTTATTTCACAGAACAGATGTAGCATAGTGAGCATGTGTTCTGCCTTCCCAAAAATGCCTTTCTGATATGGTTTGTCCTTGGTCTGGAGGCAAAAGCAGTGGAAAAATAAGGTCCCTTTAGCACCCACAGATAGTTATTTGGTGGGACTGATGAGACTCAAAGTGCTGGTGCAGTATGAGGACCCCTTGATTACGGGTATAAGATTTGCTCAGGTCATTAACTGGTTTTCACAGGTCACGTGATTCTTAATCACCACTGACATAATGTGTATTAGAACTGGACAAGTGTGCACCTATTTCTTGTTATTAATCCCTCAAGAAATCAGGAGTGATGGTTTTTGGGATCCGGTATCTGTAACTTCTCCACATGCTCAAGCTTATTCAAGGAATCATCGCTATGTTATTATGCATTTAATTCTATACTGCTGATACTCTAGTTAAAATTTCAGTTCTTTTCCCATCAACAGGCCTTGCAACTGCCCAAGAAAGTTCACCAGTTTTTGATGTGGAGGACTTCTCTAATCTTAAAATGGCATGTTCCTATAATAAGTGAGAACTCATTTGGTTGATTGCATAGGGAAGTACAGAGCTTACCTGAAATGAGCAGTCAGAACAAGCTTTGACCTATTATGGTTTTACTTTCTGTCAGTAAGAGTCCATAGTTATTCCAGCTTTTTCACCAGTGGCCATGGGATTGTCATATTAGGATCACCTACAGGATCTTTTTTCCCAGGGTTTATATGTGAATATCTCTTTCACATGCAGAACTTTATAGTACCACTTTTCTCCAATGCAGATACTGGATAATCAAGGGATAAGAGTATACCTGTGAGGAGACAAAGAGATGTAGCTTAGGTGCTACACACTACTTTCAAATGCTTTTTAAGAAGGTAATTCACCATTTGCATACACAGATCTTCCTTTATGATGGGAATTTCCCCTATAAGAAGTGTTAAGAGGCAGATTGAGGAAAAATACTAGTATTTTAGTGGATGCAGGAGAAGGAATAACGCTAACTGAGCAGACCTCTAGCAAAATCCAAAGAATATACAGACTCGTATGCCATATTGCTTTTTCTGATAAACATTACCTCTCAAAAAGGAATGATCTGCACACCAGCCCCCTTGTGATGGTGTCTTTTGAATTAGACGAGATGAAAAAACTAATAAAATTCCACTGATACAGCAATAATATCGGGCAAGTTGACACAAAGGAAGACTAACCTATTGAAATTTTAGTAAAACTAGTTGTCTAGAATTTCTTCTTAGAGCAGGTAGATATTAATGATGAAGTAGTGAATCCAAGGGCTAGAAACCTTGCTCTATATGACTGTCATCAACTCAAGTGGAAATGGACATTCTGTTAATTCCCCCTGAGGTGACATATAGTAACTTCTCACAATTTCTTCTCTCCCTGAAAAAGATTAATGTCACCTCTGAAATAAGTAGCATCCTTTAACTGACTTTAGCTTTATGCCAGTATATTTTTCCAAAGCTTTTTGAAAAGTACCAATCCTATTCAATCTGATTTGAGTCCAAAGATGTGAAAATACATGCTATAATAAGGAACCAAATTTGAAAACCCCATCTTTGATGTCATTATAAAATCTAGTGGTTTTAATCATAGAAACTTTAATTTGAACTTACCACCTGTGACCTAATGTGATGAACTTTTCAAACATTAATGTGGTTAGATTGAGGTGTGCATTGGCTTGATCTTTTAGTGTGCTTCTAAAGGAATCGGACCCACTGCGTAGTACATTGTGATTAGAAATGCACACAAACAAGAAGGATTGGGAAAACCAAGTTGCTGGTCTGCTAATAGCCTGCTGCGTTTTCAGTGTGGCTGCGCTCTGCACTTCAGTAATCCCAGTTAGATCATTAGGTAAACAAATGTAATGAGTAGTGAAATAAGGCTGTGAGCATCTTCAGTTCTTGTAACAGGTCAGAACTGGTCTTTTGGTTTTTTAGATACCGAGGCTTTATTCAGAGAGAGCTGCCTAGCTGGGTAAAAAGCATTATTTCTTTGAGAACTCGTACACACTTTGACTACAAGCTGCTTAATCGGTACCTTTAAATGAAAGTTCAGTAAGGGAATGATTCTTAATACTCCTGTAGCTTCTTTCTTGTATTAAAAGGCCATAAACGAGGCTGCAAAATGGAACAATGAATAGTTCTGATCTCTCATAGGAATAATATTAGGAAAAAAAAGCCAGACAGGGCTGTTACACTGGCAAGGGTTTAAGAATCAGTTAGCCTTTTGCTTATGACAGAGACTGATAAAAAGTCATTTTATAAAGCTAGGTTAAAATTCTGGGGGTTTTTGTGCCTTGAGACCAGTCTTGGAAGCTGTTTGTTTAAGCTGACTGTTCTTTTCATGCTTCCCACAATGGAGAGTTTCTATTCAGAAAATGGAATGTTTACAACAAAACTGCATCTACCACTGTGCTGGCCTTAAATGTCATCCTATCTTACTGACACTGAAACTGTAGCACTTGTTTATTAATAATAGAATTTGGTAAACCCAGTTTTGGTGAGGTTTTTTTGTTTGTTTTTTTAAAATACATAGCCACACTGAGGTTGAATAGTATGTGTTATTTTATGTATATTTGACAGTGCTTTTAGATAAATAAAGTTTTTTTAGTAAAATGTTCACTTGGTGGAGAGAGATGATGTTTTCTCTTGAAGGGAAGCTCTGTACCTCAGCTGGTACCCTTTGTTGTTGAGAATTGTTCTCAGGTCTGAGTTTTGATCATCAGAGTAATGTGTTGCAACAGGTCCTTATATGTAAACATAATCTGCTGAGGTAATGTATATGGATTTAACTTCTCACTATGACAAATACAATGCACAAATTTTCCTCAGTTGTTTTCTCTTAGCTCTACCCCAAAATTTTTGTTTATTGTAGTTGGATTTGACACTGGTTTCTATTTGATACATGATATGTAGTTGCTATGGCTACCATTTCATCTAGAAACTATGGCAAGATTGTGAACAATTAAAATAAAGCTAAATTAGGAGTGAGTATTGTGTGGTTTTAATGTTGATCCAAATAAGTACTTTTGCTTCTCTCCCTAAATTTGAGAAGAACTTATAAATAATGCTCTTCTGAAAATACATCAACCAAATATCACTTTTGGAGTAAATAAAACTATCATTAAAATACAGTTCTGACAGTATTTTGCAAAGCATCTTACGGTAAATATCAAAACCTGAACTACTCCTCTTTCACAATTTAGCCACATGAATATGTGAAACATCTCTATTACTTAGATGTTGATCTCATGGTTTACCATTAGATTCTTTCAATATTTATGGCAAAAATACATTTTTCCCCCCCTTAATAGTATGTATTCTGCAACTAGGAAATAAAAGGTCTAGACTACAGCTCATTATTCTTGGATGGTGTGGTGATTAATTCTTGGCATAGTACCTCAGACAGTGCTTTCCTTATTCTTGAATTTGAACTCACAGATAACACATCTTTACTTGGTGTTGTCTCTGGTGAATGCTGGGTCTTTACACTCCTACAGAAGAATCTCACAGTCCTTTTGAATTCAAAGCTTGGGGGCTGATTCAGATTGACCCAATACCTTTTCTATTGTACTTGCATCTTACTGTTAGAAGGTCAAGTCTCAGACAGATTGATTGACTGTTCTCTGTCATTGCCTAGCTGTGGAAGCAAATGAAATCAAGTATTTTCATTTCTCTAACTTGGTTTTCAAAGTTTCATTGCCTCGGGATGGCTGCTGGAGTAAGCCTAGAGAAATTCTGACTTGGGAAGCAGTTATGTAGGTCCCCTGTAAGATCTCTTATGATTCAATAGCGGGCAGCAAAGCAACTGAATTCCATCTAAATGGGTAATTCAATCTAAATCCATTAGTCAGCTCAGCCCACTTGTTGCTTAGCATGCATTGACATCACTGCAAACCTCATCAGTCCTGATGGCTTTCAAAAGGAAACTTAATTCTGTGGCCTTGACGTAAGGTTACACGTACTGAGAGGGAATATCTCTACGGTGTTTTCTAAAGAGGACATTCATGCACTTTTCCATTTAATAGGCATGGAAATCAAGCACCTGACCCTGGGATTCTCCCTTCTTTTTCAGCTGTAACAAAAATCAGTTTTACTCATTGGCCTTAACTGCTTGATTTTTACAAGTACTGGATTAAGATAGACACAACGAGGGAAAATGTGCAATGCCACATTAAACACATTTCACATCAAAGGTTTTTTTGTTGACATTCCATTTCAGGGCCAATGCACAATGTCAGACAAGAGGTATTCTTTGTGATCATCATGGCATCACTTCAGTGGTTATGTTGTATCTACTTCAGATGCATTTTTAGTTGCAGCTGGAGAAATACCCAGACTTAGGCCATTCAGAAAGCAGTGATTGAGTTATTGAATTAAGTGTGAAAAAATATTTACAGGGGCCTCATCATCTGTTTTGACACTTAATTTATTTCAGTTTGTGATGCTCTCTGTAGCTTGGGGTTTTTGACATACTGTCAAAATGTTACAGACTTTATAGATTTTATATTGAAACTGACTAACTGTAGTAGCGTTGTTATCAGCCATAGCTGAGGATTTGGCAGGTTGGTTAGGAACAGTTTTTGCCTCCCGGGTAGGTGGGAATAAGAAACTGTGATTGTGCCACTAAATTTTGGCACTATTAGACAGCTGCTAAAAGTCATTAGTAGTGAAACAGCTAAAAATATTGGTATTGAAATTCTTATCTCTGATGATAATGCTGTCATCTAAGGCATTTGCGAATTTACAGTGATACTACTGTGTGGATCCACAGTATGTTCATACACGGCTCATGAAAGCTACAGATAATTGTCTATTTTTAATAAAGAAAACACAGTCATATGTAAACTCTATGGCAGATTACATGCTAATGGAATAGGGCCCTCTCTATGCAACAGCCAGATCTCATGCAACTGAGACTGGAAGCCTGATACATCCAAGTTATGGCACTCGTATGAAAGCCTAGCTTGACGATAGTTTCAGAGCTGGTATAGGAAAGACATATTTTGAAGTCAGCTACAGAAGCAGTGCTAACACATTTCTGATACCCCTCTCAGACTGTAAAAGCATGGTGTCTTCCAATTTAAGTTTCAGCACTCATTATCTTCTTTATGAAAAATTATTAAGCAAGATTGTGCTGTTGTGAAATTTGCTGTTTTGTTGGAGTAACTTTTCAATAAAGAGCCCTTAAAGAAAGAATTCCTTATCCAAAATTTACAGCTACTTTAAAGAAACTAGAAGAAGATTAGATAGGCAAGCAGCACCAGAAAGCAATGTAAAAATGTATGGGTTACCACTCTGTGCATGTCCATACTTTCCACTTTTTGGATGTCTAACTGGGACCTTAATTTTGAATTACCTGACTTTGTCTTTATTCATTTATTTAACCACCGGATTCCTACTTTGTAATCACTATACTGCTGATTTGTCTGCTAATCTAGCTATAGGTTAATAATGTTTTACATTTATGAATTAAGAATAATCAATTACATCTTCTGTTTATTCAACTTAACTTTTGTATAAAAAAGCATATATAAACATTTTCTTTTGAAAGGATCCTGTAAAAAGAGAGTCTTATTAAAGTGAATGTTCAGGACAAGGAATCGTAACATTTGGCATAAACAGATGGAATTCCCTGAAACACAGAAAAGTCTATAGGTCCATACTTTGTATCTGACCTTGTTTTACATTGAATGTTAATTTATCAATTTTAAAAGACTGAACATCTGTGATGTGCAAGAACTGCTTCTCATAAAGTCAGTAAAATGTTGCAGCACTGACATACTGTGCAGCAGTACCTCAAATACCGCCTACAGGACAGTTAATAAGATATACAGACCATGCAAGTATTTCTTAGAAACTTACATCATAGACCTGTGACTTATCAGGCAGAGAACATCTGAGAAAACATAAGTGTTTTATCCTAATGATCTAATAAATAAGGTGAGATAGGCAGAATACTGCCGTATTTTTTCAATTGATGCTTATTAATACCTTTTTTAAAGTAATAAGGAAATGAAAAAAAGAACAAACCTGTGCTCTCAAAGACTTATCCATGAATGAATATAAAATTAAAATATTCATTAATACCAAATAAGATTGATTTTAATTTTCTTACAGGAGCACTTTTTCAAAGAAGAAAGACTAAATTCTTTTTAAAGAATGGACTGGGCTGTAGTAAAAAGACTCAATTTGGTTAGGAAAACTTGTCTGAAGAATGGCAAGGAACTGAATCCTCAGAATAACAAGAAATGTTTTTAGTGGCTTTTCTTTTTCTCAGACACGTGTGGTCGCTAAGTGTACCTCACACAATTCTGGAAATTAGCTTGGATTTCAGCTTGTTGGCTGGACAGTCATTTATATCACAGTCATCATTCTTTTGTAAGAATTATTTTAAGGTTCATTTTAGTGTGTTTATTTTAGTGCACTACATTCCATATTTTGCCTTTGTCTGCCTAGAATCAGTGAGTTGTTTAGAATAATATGAAATGTTCTGTATTTTTAGACAACTCATGTTATCTAAATTTCCTGACCCTGTAGTATTTCCAAAAATATCAGTGCAGTTTCATTCCATGTTTCCTAACTGCTGTTTATAATCCTGCATTGCAAGTTCTATTGACATTACAAAACGTATAGTGACAAAAAGAAAAAAAGAAAAAGGGGGAAACATTTGTCTTGTTCCCTGCCTTCCCAAAATGTGTATCTAAAGGGTGTCCCGAAAATGGTGAGAAATTAGTGGTCAGTGAAAGTTCACCTGCATTCCAGTTCAGTCAGAATCTAGGATCTGAATATAGGTCTAAGTTAAATTCTGTGCCTTAACATTGCTTAAGATAGATCATTCACTTAGTATTTAGCAGGTGCTTCAACCCCACAAGCAAATATTTATTTATTACTGCAATTATTTTTAGAAAATAAGCCAATTTTGTTGAATAGGGTACTTGCTTGCCACAGTAATGTCCACTAAGAATGCGATTTTATTTTTAGTTAATGTAGTAGCTAAGTGTAACAAATTGTAATATGAATGTAGTTATGTTACAAAAGTGTATTAGCAGTCTGGTTTATTGCCATTCCTTCTGGAGGGAAAAATCTATAACAACATTAGCATGTTATGTGAATCTTCTTTACTTACACTGTAGTGGGGATGTAGTAATTTAACAGCAGAGTTATAATGATTTTTTTTTCTTGTTCAGATAAGACCTTCAACAAGAACTATGTTTTTATCAGCAATGTTTCTTATAATGTACATCATTGTAATTACTTACGGTCAATAGTGCAATAAAATTACTTTGTCCTACAAATACTATGTCTTTAGGGAGAGTTACGACTTCTCATCCCTATGAAAAACCTACCTTTCTGTTGCCTTCATTGAAACTTAGGAATACTGAAGGATAATAATTTCTGAAACTCTACAGCCTGCTTTGGGGAAATGTGATACATTTCTTACACAGTCCTCAACATGCCATCTCTGCAAAACTCCTGTCCTGTGCTAATCCAGACCATGGGGTTATCTCTGTATTACTCAATAAAATACACCTGAACCTGTTCTCTGACTCTTAAAGGAGGTGTCACATTTCGACTTACATTCGTATGACCAACCTTTCTCTTCTTTATCTACGTTAAACATTGTGTCATTTCATACTGTCTGTTGGGAGTAAGTGCCTGACCCATGCTGTCCTAGCAATGTGGTATAACTCGGGAGAGGGGTAGCTGACACAGTAAAGCCATAGTAAAGGAGAACGCTAAGAGTTAAATACGTTAAACAGTATGAAAAACTGCAAGAGAGTCCTTGAGACTGTCTTGGCCATGTTTAATTCTCCAACAGAGACTGAGCTTTTGAAACTTTCTGTTAGAGGATGCTGGCAGGGAATTAAGTTTATGCCTGCGCTCAGACTTCACCATAAGATACTAATTACAAATAACATAAATATGGACTTGATCACTTTTATCTTAATTCTTTCAATGCTGTTATTACTTAAAATAATGAAATGTTCCTCATTGTTTAATAACTTTGACTTTAATAAGTCATTTAGTCATTTCCTTTTCTTCCATTGAAGCTGCAGAGCTAGTTCCTATGTCCCCTATCCAAGGCTTCAGGATGTGTGGCTCACAAATAAAGATGCAGAGGCTATTTAAATATTCCTTCCAAAAATCCAACTGTGATTGACGGTCATTTCCTCATCTGCCTGTTCCTTTTCAGGTCTTTTTTGCGTAGATAAACTTCAAGCCAAAGCCAAAATTGATATGCATACCTTACATTTCTTAGCACCTGATAGTATAAAATTTAGAGGAGCAAGTTGGACTGATTTTGTAAAGCTTGTTTTTTTTGTTTGTTTGATGATGAAACAGAACCAGATATGATAAAAATTGGAAGGGGATATCTTGGGTCATTGAACCAGGATCCTTGCAATTGCAAGTATCCATGTCATGTAACCTTCTGGTTTGTCTTAACATTTTTTACAGGCCTCAAAATACAGATTTTTTTTTTTAAAAATATTATTTTAAAGAAGAATACCTTCCTTTCTTTGAAGGTAAAACTCAAGTTTTTCTCCAGAGAACACCCCCTCACTATTTAAAATTCAGATATTTCTACTGTGTATAGCCAGACCTCTTTATTTCTATTGCGACTAGGCTGTCCACTGTAGTTGTAGACCCCTTATTCTGTAAATTACCTTCCCTCTGTGATTATGGAAGAATCACTTTGTTCAGGCATCCCAGTGCAGAATGAGCACTCTGCATGCAGAACACCTCTGAATCAAATGCAGAAATCAGCTTCTTATTGGCTAAAACACACAAACGATCACTAGGATTACCGAGCTACTCAGCTGAGCATTAGTATGCTCCCCACCCCAATAAGGCACCTGGAGAGCATTTGCTGCCCAGAGAGTTATCAGTCAAGTAGGGGAAGGTTGTTTGACTTCTGCTCCTCTTTGGAACAGGTCTTGATAGTGCTGAATTGTCATACTCTGATTCCCTCTTTTTTTCTGAAAGTTTTTATGTCTCTATATGTTGTTTTCCTTTTTCCCTTAAACTGTTAAGGATTCCTATCTCAGTAAACCTCTATTTGCAATTTTACCTTTCTTATCTTGCCTGGCTTTACTCTACTGATCCTCTCAGTGCTCTTTCTCACCTTGCAATCCGCTTAGCAGTCAGAGCTAAGGTTGCACAACTGGCTGTATCGGAGCTGAGCCTTGGATGGCTGATGCCTTGGTCACAGGCAGCTCTGGCGGTGGGGCAGGCCTTCAGGAGTGGCCAGAGAGAGGTAGACTTACAGCTATGCCACTGTTAAATACCATTGTATTTACAGTAATTAATGTTTTCCATGCACATCAGTGTGTTTATGTTCTCAATCCATCATTAAAGTCGTTTATGCACAGGCTGTTGTTTTGAATACGATGAAGATTTTATTACATACTTTTCTAAGAAATGTGTTTCTGACCCATAAAACTTTCTCTAAAGAAATATTGAAATTGCCTCTTTTTTTGAGAAAGTCTGTTTTCTTCCAGTGCAGCATTAAGGAAAAAGCATACAACTGAGTCACTTCCACATTAAAAAGTGCATCCTTTTAGGCATGGTACTCCAGCTAGATATCCACGCAATGCCGCCTATTTAAGGAGGATATCAAATGTAGAGACAATGAAGAAACTGGGTGCAACATCAGAAGGTAATAATATATGCGTTCTCATTGGCTGCAAATCTATCCCAAAGGCCTATTTCTCTTTCTCTAGAATGTTCTGTTTTCTTATTTTTATTGAGAAGGATTTCTATGGAGATACAGACATAGTGCTTTTATGGAACATAAAGCAGAGTTCCACTTCATCCCTACCCAAAATGTGGGCTGGTTTTTGTCATTTTTTTGTTTGGGTTTTTTTTTTTAATTGACAATATGGAAAGAACAGACAGGTAAGGAACAAAAGGCTTGGAGTGGTGGAATTTAAAGACAGGTAGGTAGATTACATTTGATGATTAATCTATAAAATCTAGTATATGTAAAAGTTTGCAAATAAAATAATTGCAGGCAAATGACTAAGTTATGACTTTTAAAATCTGGGCATAGATTTTAATTTTCTTACTAGAAACACCTAAATTAATGTTTTTCAGCAATATATTTTATATTCAGTGATACAGGGTTTCTGATTAGAAGGGATAGAGGTTATTCTTATTAAGTTGAATTGCTGAGAAAAGAATTTTTTTTTTCCTTGAATGTGTCAAATTGGATAAAAACAATTAAAGAATAGTAACACTTTTCAGGTAGAGGTGCAACGAAGAAGTATTATACTCACAGGGAAGGTTCAAAACAGATCTTTAATTTTTAAAAAAATAAAGTATATTTGCATGTGTAGGTCAAACAGCAAAACAACACAGGAAAAAATTTTAAAACTAATTGAAGTGCAAATGTAAACTTATTTCTAGTTGTTGTTCCTCTGTAATTTGTTTTGTTTGTTTATCTAAACACTAAGTGGAGGTAAGATGAGATTTTTGTTTTCATGAGGCTAAAATAGCCTCAAGAAGATCTGCTATCCCAAAGAAGGGAAACAGCAGTGTTGGCATAAGCAGTTTTACGTGATTCCCTTCCCAGTGTTTCCTCCATATTTTACCATAATGAAATATGAAAGAAAGCGAAACTATGGGCCATTCTAATCCATGCCAATCTTTTCAGACCACAAGACAGCTCTTCAGATATTAGGAACTGGTGCTGGGAACCCAGGCAAAATTCAGGATGGCCTCACTGCACCTGTATTGGAGCTGATTCTGTGCTGTGGCTCGTGGTGAAGGCAAGCAACCTTCAGAGCTGTTGATGCCATCCTGTCGCGCCCAGTGTCTCCGTACTTAGAGCTCAACTAGACAAAGAGTATATAAAACTAAATACAAATGAGATTTACTTAACGCAAAAGTATGTTTTGGAAAAACTAGAATAAGAAACATATCCCAGTTTAGTGTAACACTGAAACAGACAAAATTATATGAAAAATGTACAACAGAAGCTCAAACTGAATTTAATTCCTGAACTGTTGTCCAGGTAAAAACATGTTCAAGCATAAAATTACTTTGCTGTATTTTCTTCAGAAGGTGAGTGTTCAGGGAACGTTCTGTGAATCACCAAGAGTGCTTTGGAGTCTTTTTGGAGCTCCACGAAATAAAAACCAAAGACGATAATAGTAGTAGAAGTGTCATCACATGAATAAAGTACCAGTTATCCTTCATGGCAAACATCAGTTCTGGATATGTGAAATAAATGATGATCAGTTAAATTGTTATGGTCAGTATACGTGCATGCACACACATACACGTGCAGGGACAAAACAGTGTTTCTTCATCACTAAGGAAAAAGCCCCACACCAGTAGAAGGAAGACTTTAAGATTCATAAGCCAGACAATTGATGGCAAAACCTCGTGCTGCAGTCAGCAGTGACAGATTTTGGTTGTCACTAACACCTGTTAGCTATATGCTCTTTAAAAACATTTTTGACACCAGAAACTGGAAAGGGCTTCTTGTTTTTTAAGCTTTTTATTCATCTTTCATAGCTCTTCTTTTAACACTAGTGAAAAAGCTGGCAGCTAATTACAGTATCCTTTGTACGGAACATGACCTGTGAAACTTCACTGTGTAGTGTATTCCAATTTATTATTTTTTGAATTTACAAAATAGCTAAAAGTGAAACGACATTCTCCTTTATGTCTTCAACCCATCTTTTTCAGCAGCGGTACTGCGGAGTTCAGAAGCTGCCTTGGCAAACACTGCCTGGTTATTGCAGTCCTTAACATTACCAATTATTGTTCAGAGCACAGGTGCCAACACGCAGCAGGGAAAATGAAGCACCTTAGAAATGACTTCAAAGAAGCTGCAGAGAAGAGAAATCAGGTCTGAATTCCTTTTCTCAAAAGTGCTTGCCTCCGGTTGGGATTCTTAGATCTCAGCTTTCTCCCTGCTGAAGTAGCTTCATTTTAGTGTGGCTGAAAAAACTGAAAGGCAGCTCTACAGATGGTACTGGTTTAATTACATTTTGCGGCGTAATGCAAACTGCAGTCCATTTTCTCTAGTTAAAAAAAAAAACAAACCACAAATAAAACTTGTTGTTTCTCCAGGGATAAGCAGCTTTAAGACTACATGCTGGTTTTCAGCTCTTCACATGGAATCACTGACATATTGGTTGGAATAGATCTTTGTAAGTCATCTAGTCCAGCCTCCTATTTGTAACAAGACTGTTGCCGAATCTAAGTCATGTCAGCTGTGACTTCATCTAGCTGAGTCTTGAAAATCTCTGGGAACAGAGTTTCCATAGCGTTTCTGAGTAACCTGTTACAAGATTCAGTACCTTCCTGGTGAGTAAGTTTTTCCTAACGCTTAGTATAAACTTGAATTTGAGCCCATTATCTGAAAAGTTTGACACCATTAGTTTTGTAACTCCCTTTCAATTGGTTCTTGTAGGCTGCAGTTAGTTCCTCTCAGCCTTCATCATCTCCTTGTCCAGCTAAACAAGACCTTTTCCCTCAGCCTCTCCTTGTTGGCCACGTGTCCTCTGCCTCAAGAGCCTTCTCCTGTACTTGCTCCAGTTATCTTAAATTTCTGCTCAAACTAGGTGGCACAAAGTTAGATATACTATTCCAAGCGTGCCCCACCAATGCCAAGTAGAAAGAGATGTAGTCACTTCCTGCATTTTGCTGGCCGTAATCCTCCTGTGTATGCTGTTTGCTTTACAACAACTTTATTGGACACTTTATTGGCTTATGTGCAACTTGAGTCCCACCATGATGACCCTAGAAGCTTTTCAGCAGGGTTGTTCTTCAGCTAGGTGTTTCCCAGTCTGTTGTGATGCATCCGAGTTTTCTGCCTGAAGTGCTGAACTTTGCATTTCTCATGGACCTTCATGAAGCTTCTCTTGGCTTGATCCCCAATATCTCGTCAAACTGAAAGTGATGCTTTTCAGGACCGAGTTTTTCATTCAAAGTCTGTAATGCTGTAGAATTAATCTGGCGTGGTTAAATTTGAAGTACTGTTGTGGCAAATAACTTTGCAATAATTATTTCCAAACAAAAACCTTTGCCATAAATTGCCACTTTGTTGTAAGTTAGGTTTCATTTGTGGAAATGGTGTAATGTAGGAATGAACAAGACTTATGCTTTAACTTTAACCTTGTTTTCTCTAACCTTGGAGCCACTTTCAGGCTTGAATTAGCCTGTGGTCTAATTTTATAGCAGATACGATAGATCCTGAAAGAAATTTTGAAGAGAGCTGAATTGACTCAAGGTGTCCCAGGGTGAGACCTAGAATTGTTCATAGTGACAGATGTTTGCAGATCTCTGAAGAGATTCTATATAAATCAAGAACATCTGCACTCAGATTTGCAAATTAAATCTGTGCTCGTTTCATGTGGGCTCAACAACTTGAGGAGGGGGAATAATATTAACCTTATCCCTTTTTTAGAAATGTGCCAATGTTGATTGAATGATACCTTTATTGCTATCAAATGCTGTTTACCAGCTGGTAGGGTAGTATGCCTAAGACTTTGCCTATTTCTCTTTCACAGCATGGTTACAACTTTATAACGAAATCACGATATCACAGAGGCAAAACCACAGCTGTTTAAGCCCATAAAACAAGCGGTTTACAAGAAAAAGCATAATCAGTAGTATCAAGTATTTTGTCAATTATATTAGCAACAGAAAAATAGAAAACGATGCCTATTTGACAAGAGACTGTTTTTTAAGATGCTATGTTTGCATAACGCTTGTCTTTTCATACTATAGAAAGCAACAAGACATCATAAAAGAGATATATATCCATTATTCATGAATTTAAATAATCTGACTTGTATGTGGAAAATAAGACTGAACTAGATTTTATGTTGCTATACTGTTGTTTTTTTCTTAAAAAAATACGGGCAATTATTGTTTTTTGTTTTTTAACTAATCCCGTTTCTTCAGAGGCTGATTCATTGTATGATCCTGCAGTTAGTAAATTAAATATTTTCTTATTAACTTTAGTATAATTGACACCTTATATGACTCAGAGTGCTGAGGGTAAACAACTCAGGCAGAATTATCCTGTCACATCTGTGGGGCTGATTAGACGTAAACATCAGTCGTGACAGTTTAGGTTTGCTGCAGTGCGTGTGACTTATCCAGATGCCCCTGTACTATAAGCAGGGATGTTGACTGAGACTCCATACCAGATCTATGTTGGCTTCAAAAGACAAAAGTAATTTGGAAAAAGAGTGATGTTTTGCTATTGCTCCATCTTGGTTTTTAGGCAAAAACTGTTTATCTCAGTGCAGAATTACTGACTAGATATAATTACCAATGGAAGGGACATAATTTGTACTAGTCCATTTCTGTTTACCTAAATAACGAATAGAACAACTGTACTACAAAAATACAACACCTGACATTTGGTTAGCTCCAGCCCCTTGCATCTCTGTGTTTTTTCAGCTCTTCTGAGTATGTTCCAGGTATTCTTTCTGTGGGCTTTATACCCATTTCCTGGACATAAACTCTTCTCTTTTTCCAGTGTGGAAAATTGCAATGAAGCAGCTCTGTTGTTCAGCGCAACAGCTCTGTGGCTGCTCTGTGCAGCTCTGAAATGCGGATAAGAGTCTGCTGCATCAGTTCTAAAGCTCCATTGTCTCCTTCCCACAGCCACCCCAGGGAGATGTTAGAATCCATGCAGGAGCTCACTTGAAAAGGAAAGAACAGGTATCTACAGAAAGGATGATGATTTAAGTCGTGTCACCAATATGGATTCCATGACTAGACCGGCTTCCCATTGTGGTTCTGTGGTATAAATCAGTGATTTATAAAAAATGTATTGAGTGATGTATTGCAAATACACTCTCATTTCCTCTCAGCATCTTTGTTGTTTCTAATGCTGTTAGCATTATTGTCTGTTACAGCACATTGAACTGTGGTTTTAATCTTAATCTCAAGACTTTTTCTTTGGTGAGCAGCGCAGTTAGTTTGGAACTCAACACATTGTTCCTTTCCACATGCATCACTTTGCATTTGCCAAGATTTAATGTTATCTGCTTGACATGCAGACTTTGACTCACTCTCTCAGTTCCCCTAGACCTCCTCCCATCGACCTTCTGTGCTAGCACGAGATTTCATTCTGCACTTCTCCGTTTAGATGAGATGAAGGCTGTGGCTCTTTAAAGTATCTTTGTTTCTGTAGGAAGCCTGCTTATCCTTAATTTATTCAGTTTTGAAGAATTAAGTGGTTTTTCTAAAACAATATACATTCTGAGCACTGGTGAATGCTGGTGACCTTACATTTACTTAATAAAGTATTTTTCCCTGAAAGTAAGAAATTTATATCTTTGGGAATACCCTTAGAAATGCTGCAGTAAGTAATCCTTCTTCCTGAAAATGTCAAATATTTTGTTTCATGGCTTGGCCTTTCACTTCGGATGTTGGAGAACTGTTTCAGTTCCTCCCTTTTCTTCAAGAGGATTTGAACTCATAGGACTTAACTCACAAAGCAGGCAATTTTGGCTCAGTGAGAGTGCTCTCAATCTCCATTTGAAATTGCTCCACTTTTAAATTGCATACTTAAATATTCTTTGGGCCAGAAACAGAGAATGCATGTTATAAAGTAAGACTTTGGATTTAATCCACAGTCATTTGGTGGTTTCAGTGTTTTCTGTCAAGAACAACTGTGTGCATCTTCTCTATTGGTGAAAGCATGGAGATCTCTTGTTTTGACTGTCACTGCTGGATTTAAGTGTATGTGTTTGATTTAAATTCCAGTTTGGGCACCTACATCCTTCTATGAAACTGGAGTTAAATGCTTCTCGACTTAGGCAACAGCTGAACCAGTGTTTTAGAATCTAAATTTTGGACTTCAGCACTGAAAACAGATAGTGGAGGTGTCTAAGTGCTGCTATGGTTTGTCTTGAACACGTCTGTGAATTTTGGGACTATTTATAAGCATAAATTGTTTTTCCATTTAGCTCAAGTATGCGATTTGATTAATCAGCACAAGATATTTTGATTCCTTTACCTAACTTAAAATTTGAGAAAGCTGCTGTGAACTCGCACCCTTCAGCATAATACACCTTGTATTTCAGTCTTGCTCTCTTATTTCCATTAAAATCAACGGCTGTAGGAACAGGAACGTTCACATGTTTTGTTTGAGTTATGAAAATATTGTTTCTTTCAAGTTGAAGACAAAGTCTCTTGAACTCCCATTTTGGTGGCTTTCCAAGCTTTTTTCAAAGTACTTATTTAAATGTTAATAGACTTAACTCTTAAGAATTATCATCCTCTAACAGAAAGGTTTTTTTATCACCATAGAATATGCTTCCTGCTGCTCAGAGTTGGGTAATACTCCATTAGTCTCATCAAGTTTATGTGTTGATTTAGATCCATTTTGTTACGAAGGCAAAGAGGAGAACATGATGACGTGTGCGTGGTACAATACCAGCAGTTAGATGAAGTAAGATGATCATGCAGCTTTTCTAGAGAACCAGTTCCTAGATTGTTGCCATGGATTATCTGGTGAAATTTTTTTAACACTGTGTAATTGTAGGTTTACTGTTTAGCCTAGTAATTACTAGGAAAATAAAACAAGTTTCGTGCAGTAATATTATCAGGTTTGGACTGAGATTGTTTTATGCTTAGTCACAGAAT
>VXBO01010045.1:86205-144898 GCA_013400135.1 Rhinoptilus africanus
GCTCTGCCACCCTCAAGGTAAAGAAGTTCCTCCTTATGTTTAGGTGGAACTTCCTGTGCCCAAGTTTGTGCCTGTTACCCTTTGTCCTGTCACTGGGCACCACTGAAAAGAACCTGGCCCCATCCTCCTGACACCCACCCTTTAAGTCATGTATCAGTTTGAAATGCAGTTTAATAAACCTAATTCCTTTGAAATTGGAAGATGTAACTTCTGATACATTCAGACTTCTGCAAAAGTAATGGTCTGAATTTTGTGGCCTGTAGTTGCAACTAGGACCGAAGTAACATGGAGTATCAAGTTCCCCTGAATTCTCCATGCCATGCAGATTTGGAATTGCAAGACACATCCCTGCACTGAGAGACCAGGCTTCCTGATTTAAGATATAGTTACTTATCAAATAATTGAAGGGGATTTCTGTCCTTGGTGGAACCCTGTGCTTTGCTTTTGTTGAGTTTAGCAGAGATCTGGCTGCCTGGTGTAGCTGGTTTTGTGTCCATGTAAAAGTTCGGACAATCGCACTTTCCAGTACAGTCAGCAGCAGACTTGCAGTGGAGAAGCAGCATTGGTATTGGAGATGGAAAGAGTCTAATATCTTCAAGAAGTGTATTATATTTTTGTTTTGGATTGGTATTCATTTTGGTGGCATTCACACAAGTTATCCTTGCTAAAGATTAACTTAAACTATGTCGCAGCTCTTGGTGTCAAGGCTTATCTAATCATCAGAGTTTCAGTGCCAGTACTTGTTCATTTTTGTCTCAAAACACTTTGAAATTTTTGTCAAGAGGATTCGTGTAATGGATTTTCAAAATAATATTGTCCGATGCTGCTTGCATACTTTTTTTCATAATGCATTCCTCCATTCTACTGTGTTTCTTTTGCGTTATTTTTCTTTGTTTTACATTTAAGATATAGATGCCTAAATTACATTTCTTCTTTGTGATCTAATACAATATGTATGATTAAGGAGTGTATTACAATACTTCTGTTTTAAAAATGTTCTCTGATTCTGGGTTAGCTACTTTTTAAAATTTATTCTCTGCATATATGTATTTTTTTTAACTAGTGACATTCCCTGCATTTGTTTGGGAAACACTTTTGTTCAGGGAATTGGAATCTCTTCCTCTCCTTGATTTTTGTAGGATTGGAAATCTTCTGTTACGTTCTCACTTATAAAAAGGGAAAGGCTGATAATTCCATTGGTGCTTCTTTTACTTTCTCTGTGGCAGCGATGGTTCTGTAGACAACAGAGACACATCTGGCTGCTGCTGAAGCCAGAAAAGTCTTTCTCTCTTAATCTCGATGGAGAGTGAGTCAGATTTCACGAGAATGGATGATAGCTGTTAGATCAAAGGTACCAGTGTGTTGCTGTGGGATGAAGACGTGTCTCAGCACTCTGGCCAGTCTGCTCCCTGAATGCAGAGCGCTGCTGTAACATTATGATCCAGCGCTGCAGCTTCAGTCTGCAGAGCCAGTACTACTACACTGAACCAGCCTCATCAAAACCGAGAACTTCCAAGAATGATGAGATTTCAACAAGTTTAAATATAAAAATCTATATATCTAGAGTTCTTTTCTATCTGAAATTTGTTCTAAAACATTTTCATTTAGAAAGTGGAAACTGTCTGCTTTCATACCGCTGAACGTTCCAGCTTTCTGCAGCTCTTAGGTCTTGTTCCTGGAGGAGGAAGATCTCTGTTTCACCAGAAGGTTAATCCCTGGCTGTGATTGAAGGCACTGTGCCTGTACCTTGGCTGAGGGCTTCAGTTGAGGATTTCCTGTGTAGTATTTGTAAGTTACTTCGCATCTTAATTCACACCTGTATCAACATTTGCACCCCTAAAATGAGACTACAAGCTGGGAGAAAAGACTGTTTGGGGTGCTACAGGGCTGATAGCAGTCAGCATCCTCTGGGAGGTGCTAGTGCTTTACGGTACCGCATTCCCAGCTTGTACAACGCGGGGCCGTTCTTCCTGAGGAGGCACCGAGTGCTATTTATGCCTATGGAACTCGGGGAAGCTGGGAAGGAGTGGTCTTGAAAAACTGGTCTTTTAAAGGCATTTTATATTCATTATATTCAAAGCATTAAAACAGTATATTTACTCTTTTTAGATCAGTTGTCTGTGTGCCACTGTTAGATTATTTACAATTACTGCTATTTTTTTAAAATGAAATTCTAGAATTTTTGCAAATTTCCTTTTCCGGTACAGAATGAAAGATTTTAACTAGAAAAAAACAGAAGATTGTTTCTGCATTTAACAGTTCCTGTGACAGCATGTCCATCTACAACGATAGTAACTCCACATCTAAAACGTGGATGAAAAGCTGGACGTGAGCCGACAATGTGCGCTCGCAGCCTAGAAGGCCAATCGCATCCTGGGCTGCATCAAAAGAACCGTGGCCAGCAGATCCAGAGAGGGGATTCTGCCCTCGTGAGACCCCACCTGGAGTGCTGTGTCCAGCTCTGGAGCCCTCAGGACAAGGACATGGACCTGTTGGAACAAGTCCAGAGGAGGGCCATGAAGATGATCCGAGGGCTGGAGCATCTACGCTACGAAGGTAGGCTGAGAGAGTTGGGGTTCTTCAACCTGGAGAAGAGAAGGCTCTGGGGAGACCTTGTATCAGCCTTCCAGTACCTGAAGGGGGCTACAGGAAAGCTGGGGAGGGGCTGTTTGCAAAGGCATATAGCAACAGGACGAGGGGCAATGGTTTTAAACTAGAGCAGGGTAGGTTTAGATTAGACATTAGGATGAAGTTCTTTACAATGAGGGTGGTGAAACACTGGAAGAGGTTGCCCAGAGAGGTGGTAGATGGAAATATCCCTGGAAATGTTCAAGGCCAGGCTCTGAGCAACCTGATCTAGTTGATGATGTCCCTGCTTAATGCAGGGGGGTTGGACTAGATGACCTTTAAAGGTCCCTTCCAACTCAACACATTGATTCTATGATAGTAAACAAGAAAACCATCTCAGTCGCCTGTTTTTATTGAAGCATAGTTGCATATACCTTGTTTTAACTGACAGAGTTATGACCATAATGCAGCTAATCTGGAGGTGATGTTCTGTTCCTTCAGAGGACAAACAACGTAAAGAGAATAGATTTACCGAGGCTGTATCAATAAAGTAAGCGTCCTCATATTTTTCTTGTCAACCTTTCACGTGCTTAGCGGTTATTTAACCTTGCTCAAAAGAGCCAATTATTGTAGTGCCATAGTATTTGATTTCATTTTCTCAGTGTAAATACTTCAGATAAGTGCGGTGTCTACCTCGGTACCTGTTTTGGGTCCCACAGGGACAGTTACTCTTTGCAGGTCTTGAGGAGCAGTGGCTTCTCTCTGTGCTCTCCCTGCTCTTGCCTTTGCTGCAGGTGGCTTCTGCAGCTACGCTTACCTGTCTGTCGCCTCTGCAATTAAAAACCTCCTGCTGTCTTTTGTGCACAGATTAGAAACCAGTGTTGTTTATGTGACAACCCTGTAGCAGAAAAAAACAAAACAAAACAAAGGTTTAATTGAAATTTGGGCATAGTTCTGTTTTTCATGCTTTTTTAATACTTCAAAAAATTAGCAGGCCTATTGTGTCACCTCAATCCATTTCAAATATTTAGCTGCTTTTTAAAGCAGCACTAAAGCTTTATAGTAAAAAGACTTTATCTTAATGCTGTATTTGAGTTTCAGGCTTTAATCCAACTTGCTGTAGCATCATAATATTGTCTTGATAAACATTCTCAAAAGGCATTTTGAGTTTACAATGAGGTTCCTTTTATCTTTTAATGGTATGGTATATTAATGATTTTTTAAAAGTATGGTTATCTAAAGAAAAGCTACTGAATATATGATCTCAATGATTCTAAACATTGCTAGATACCTGCAGTGCCCAGCAAACACAAGACTGCAGAGTTTGGTTCAAAGCCTAAATTTAACGGGCTAATTAGCCTAGAAAGTTTTCAAAGCTCTTGAGGTGAAGCTAAGCTCATTTTTTATGAAAACAAAGCACAGGCAACTCTCGGGTTGACTAGTGTCTGCATGCCAGCTTTCAGTCTGGGAATATATAAATAGCAGTCAAAGTAGGAAGAAGCATTTGCCCAGCTGCATAGCTTGGTGCAGTTGCATGATGCCACATTGCTGAACCTTCTCAGCAAAGCAAATCGCTTCAGACAGAGGCACCGTGTGAACTCTGCAGGTGTCAGTCCCCACCTCTGATTACACGGCTTTGGACCGTCCCCTTTGCTGGCAGCTTTACTGCCCTGGTTCACTGGTTCACTGGCTCCTGGTACAGATACTATGGCATTTCACCTGTTTGGGCCCGCCAAGCAGTCAGACATCTCCAAGTTTAGCCACAAGACACCTACATCTTGTCAGACCCATCTAAAACCACTTTAGCCATGCCCTCCTGCGGCGCATCCTGTTTAACCTGCAGTAAAATCCCCTCCGATCTCCCGTTGATTTGCTCAGATTATGAGATTTGTACACTAAGGATTTTTCGCTTTGCTCCCTGAAAGTATAGAAAATCCATTTGCACTGGGCTATTCCCCAAGCCAGCAGTAATGCAGGAAGAGCTGCTCTCTACTGTAGAGGTCAGGGCTTTGTAACTCACTGACTATGGACCTTGACTCTAAAATGGATCAGTTTCCTGCAGAGTGAGACTGGGGACAGGACAAAATGTTACTCTGCCAGAATCAAATACATCTTCATGTATGAATTATATTTCAGACAATATTAGTATAACAATTGGGATCTTTACGGTCTTACGGTCCCTTCCAACCAAAACCATTCTATGATTCTATAATTCTACGATTCTATGATAGGATTGCATATATAGCAGAGTTGATAACGTGCAGTTTTCATAGCTTTTAATGTGGAAACAGCACATCTGACTTTTGCTGTAGATAAAACAACCCTATATGCAGTACTGGAGAGATAAAACCAAACCAGGAGACACATTTTTATTTCAGGCAATAAAACAAAGTGGTAGGCACAAAGTCTTTCCTTTTTGTTCATCGTAGCCTGTTTCGGTGAGATCAGGAGGAGAAAAGCCTAGGTTTGTTAGAGGTCTTGGGGATCACAGAATGAAGTAAGTCTTGCTGCCTTTTCGCATGTACTGGTTAATGCTTAAGTGTTCTACCAGGATGTGTCCTGCTGGTGGACATGTAGCCTCCTACTCAGCTTCGCCTCTTCCAGAGGGGATCTCAGAGATACAGCTGGAAATTTTAAACTATATCACAGCAATTTTGGACAGAATCCCGAGTCAATCTGTTTTCAAAAAATGCAGCCAGAGAAAGGCGATCTTTAGACAGTAGATCTGTGCTAGGCTTGTCTGGTATAAGAAGGTAAAATTTCATGGCTAATCTAAGTTAAAACCAAAGATTTGCATTCTTAAATTTAGTCACTATTTAAAGAAACACTGGTGACAGTGTTTCTTCCCTCCTCAATTCAAAATCCATGTTTCGAGTTAGATGCTCTGTGTAGCCATAACAGGAGACTTGCCTGCCTCTCATGTGCTGAGTCCTTCCAGGAAAGCTCTTGATTGAAAAGGTTGTGGGGGGATGTTTCTGATAGCCAACAAAAAATAATAAAAAATAAATGGTATAGACAGAAGAGGACAGCAAAACCCCATTTAGTCTGACACAGCAAGGAGAAATTAAGAGACCTCTTGTGACTAATGAGTCCAGGAGCAGCTTTGACTCAGTGCAATTACTAAAAACTCATTTTAATCCAAGGTATTGAAGACTTAATAGCAGTGCAGTTTACCTTATCAGCTTTAACAGACAGTGGTGTATACTCCAGAAAAAATCTGTGACACTCTGTTTACTTCGCTGTGGTGATTTGTTGTACCTTTAAACAAAAAGAAAATGCAGACTATGACGAAGCCAAGCAGAATCGCTGGCAATGCACCGTGCCAGCTTTACAAGAAGCCCTCTTTGAAAAGCATCTATCCCTTTGGGCAGTGTAATCCAGTTTTTCATTGTGATGCAGAGGAATTGTCATGCTCCTGTTTTCTGGCCTGCTGCTTCCATTTTTATTGCAATCTCAGGTGTGTGTGTTGCAGCAGCTGAACCATTGCAGTTTATGAGTTATCTTGGTAAATCTTTGGCGCTTTAGCAGCTGTTGCATGAAGAGCAGAGGCATACCTGAAGCAGGGGGTAGGATTTTCCAAGAGACTGAGGTCACCACAACAGGAGTTCTTAGGTAAACTCTGTGCATTCATGAATTACAACCTTTAGTTTCTTTGGGGGATGATATTACAGTGATGACTTTGCTAAAGTAAAGTTGAAATGCCTTTCAAATGTAAAGACTGACTCTTTTGGATGTCCAAATTACACACATGTACTCAAGATTACCGAGAAATCTGGCATGCCCTGTGCTAATGTTGAATAGCACTTGTGACTCAAATTCAGGCAGGAATCTTGAAATTAATTTTCCATTTCATAAAACAGGGCTTTTTTTGTGCTGGCAAGTGAAAATTATTAATCTGTTCATATCTCAAATGTTCTTAGTTATTCAACACTTACCCTACACAGAGCAAAGCACCTTGTGCAGCGCTGAGGGACCTGTATGGAGAGATTAACTCTCTCTTTAGGCAGACTGGGGGGACCCTCCCGGGGCAATAAAACGTGGCCTTCTGAAGTTGCCATTTGAGAATGACTCTGGTGGGGACACACTGCGGCCACTGAACAGCAACACCATCCAGTTCTTTGTAAAGTTTGTGATTGCCATTGACTGAAATCAGTGCTGAATTCAGAAATGACGGGTGGAAGAAACTGTGTTTCTCTTTTTGCTTAAAGGAAATGCGAAATTATCTGCTTTATCTGGGTTACAGTTCAGCCAGTTCAGAAAAGAAATGATGTGTGAATGTTTGTCAGGGGCAGAGACTACAGGATCAAAAGCTGGGGAGGGAAAAACTTGGGGCTGCAATGAAGAGAAAGGCAAATTATGGGAAAAGGTGAAGTGCTGGGGCAACTCTGGGAGAGCGGCTGCAGGGAGTGAAACTGGAGAAGGAGGAGGAATTGGATTTATAGGGGACAGAGGTCAGTTGCCCCTTACTGTGTACCAGGATCCTGGAACTCTCGTGAACCTGGGGTCCTTCTGCAAGACCTGAGGTTAGGCCTTAGAGGCTGGGAGAGCCACTGACCCTCTGGTCACCTCAGTCCTCTTGCCCCAGTCTCCATCTTGAGCGAGCTGAGGAGGACACGAGACACCACAGAGCAACCTTCAACTTTCACCAGCCACTTTTTGTTTTGTCGGTAAAGAATAATGCTGGCAGGCTCCAGCTTCCTGCTTCCCTTGCAGAAGCAGCCGCCAGCTGGGGGTGCGGAGGGCAGGGGTCCCCTGCGCAGTTCTGGGGGCTGTTCCGGGCTCTCCCCAGCTTGGACTGTGATAGCGCATTGCCCGCTCCGCGAACACCCCCCGCCTGAGGGTAGCCGGAACATTAACTGCCCCACAAAGTGTCTCGAAGGTTACTTTACAAAACAGACCGAGAAAGCGGCATGGAGAAGGAGTGTTTTAACATAGCAGTTTTCCTGTGGCACTGCAGCAGTTTGGATGAGATGACAAGTCCAAAGCTAAAGATGTGTCTTCACAGGGGTATTTATTTCACATTAAGCTTATCCACTGCTCATGAAAGCAGCTGCAGCTAACAACTAACAATGCAAAATAATTAGAGTGTCCTGACTGCCAAGACAGTGTTTGTTCCTCAGTCTGTTTTCAAGGTGCTTTAAGTTCATGGCTTATTGATGTAGGACAAAGATGTGCTTTTAATGTATGGCAGTCCTTCTATTGTGTTTCCCACCAGGACCAAGTAGTCCTTTTGCCTTCAGGCCTTATCCATCTGTGGAGAAAACTGTGGGCATTCTTACCTGCACATCCCTGGCATCATCATCATCAGAATATGGCTGTGGTACTCCAGTGCTATGTCAGTCAGCCAGGGGCAGATCTCCATGACTTTGGGGAGGAAGGAAAGCTTCAGGGTGGGCTTGAGAAGTATCTCCTGAGGGGGTACCTGAACCAGGAGGCATCTGGGCTAGCGTGTTTTATTAACATAGTGAGGTAAAAGCAAATAGTAGAAGATCCAAAGAACAAACAGCGGGTTTTATGAGTGGCAAAAACCAAAGGAAAATAATTACCTGTGGATTTGAATCTCCTAGCTGGACTCTGGTGTTTAATGACACTAACCGTAGTCTATGCCTCAGCAACAAGGACATTCACGATGTACTCACTCCTGTATGCAGCAGCTAGCACCTGAAGTGGGTTCAGCCTTTCATTCAAGAGGGAGGTTTATGGGAGGTCCCTCTCCATCTCCTTTGCATGCTTTCGTGAAACTTGCAGGAACCAAACATCTTTAACATCTCTAGCCTGGCATGAAACGAGATTTATATTGATCACTGCATTCCAAAGTCACTGGGAACATAACGCATGCACGCACAGGGTTATTATGTGTCATCTCCATAGGAAACTGGGCAAAACCCAGACCTCCAGCAGTATTTTTAGTGTATTCTTGTTCTGACAAGCTGGATGGCATTTCGTCAGAGAGCAACCCGCAGCGAGCCTGGCCCTCAGAGCTGAGGACAGCTTCTGGGTCACACAGCTGACGAGAGACAGGTCCAAGAGGATTCTGGCGTCAGCAACCAACCTGTCTACCTTGGCAGTGTTTTTAGTGTGCCACGTACTAGATTTAGAGTAATAAAACCTTACAGTGGAATAAGTTTCTGGAGCAGACTAGAAGCGAGGCATCATTTAAAGCAGTTTGATTCAGTTTTATCATTGGGTTGTTGAGATGACACTTATGACAGATGACTCAGAATTATGTCATGGTGGTAGAGCTTTTAATTGCCTAACAAGGCGATTTTACAAGGAAATCCTAGAGGGGTTATTATAACCAGTAAATGAACTTTGTACCTGCCTGCAGGATGCACTGAAGGTACAGCTGTAACACCGCCAGGCAGCACTCCCGGCTCATCTGCTCCACTACGTCAAGCTACGCTCCTACACGCCAGCAGCATTTTGTGAGGGAATCAATCTGCCCGTGTCTTGCTGAGTTTCCGCTTACCTTCCTAAACAAGTACATCTGTGCTTTTTAATACTGGATGCAGTCTGCCAGTGAAAACCACTGTGAGATTGTTAGCCTACATCCTGCAGGCATCCAAAGCATGACATTTCTTCCATGGCTTTCCCAAGCATTTCCCTGCCAATGCCCTCTGAAAGCTCTTCCCTTTCCCACTGCAGTGATGGGAGCCATTGCTGTTAACAGGCAGCTCTTCTTGATCTATGGTCCGCAGCAAAAAATCTGCCACCTACTCCCACTGCCCACATGTCACAGGAGTGTATGGAGAGGACTCTTGGGCACATGGTGTCATACTTGGGGAAAACAAGGCAGGAAAACAACTTTTGTCTCCAGTGAGGGGAAGATGTAAACATCTCTTAACCGAAGGGCGTGGGAAACCGCATCTTTTAAGTCATCCAAGTAAGAAGTTCATGTTAATCTACCTGCCTTCCACAGTGATGGAACGTGAGCCATTGGTGCTGACAAGGACAATTTCCTCCTTCCTTGCAATTCTGAACAAGAAGGAGAGAAGAATCAAAGGAGGAAGTGCTTGAACAACACCCGTTAGTTTAAGAAGGCTGTCAGCGAGTGTTTTCAGGATCTCTCAGGCTTGGAAAGAGAAAGATGAGGGATTAACCGTGTGATAACTGAAGAAAATCTCCCCATAAGCAACAAGACTTGGGAAAACAGGGACAGGTGAGAATCGTTCCCGCAGATAAAGAGCAGGCAAATGGCTTCACTGGAAAGCAGACTGAAACAAAGTGCTTTTTTTCCTTTTTACTTTTTTTCCCCCTCCTATCACAGCTTTATTCTGCATAGGCTGTAGCATAGGGCATTAAGAACTGAAGGGTTGTTTTGATGGCCATACAAAACAGGACATCCAGCTGAGGGCTCTCTCCCGTACAAGATCCTGGTCCTCAAGATGCCTGAAACTAAGTGGGCAGCTAATTGTGAAGTTGGAAATTTGTGATCTTTTGGACTTTGACAAATTCATGCAATAATTCTGTAAGCATCAAAATTTAATGGCCTGCTCTTTTTAAGTTTATGAGCTTTCCTCTTTGCAAAGCAAAATTAATTTTTTTTTTCAAGTATGAAGTTTTTGATATCTGTATAATGGAAAAAACTCTATAAAAGCATAACTTTCACCCAAAGAAGTTCTGGTTTCATATTCAGCAATTTTCATGAAATATCTAAAGTATTTTAAAAAGACTCCCTGATGTTTTCATGAAATACAGAAGCCAGTGTTTAAAGAAAATAATTAAGTTCTCGGTGAAATATCTTGTAAGTTAGGCAGACCCCAAGACAACACACGCCTAGTTTTCATGAAACTGTATGTTGCATTTCATGAATTGTTCAGACCCCATATTTTACAATATTCATTAAGTTTCATAGCAATATTCATGACATTTAATAGCAATGTTCATACAATATTAAACAAAGCATAAAAAAACCATCACAGCCACAAGCTTAATAAATCACAGGAGTATAAACTTCCTTCCGAGCTGTAAGAGAACAGTCATCTTGTTTCATTTTTCTTATATTTCATTAAAGAAAGACAAGCAATGTTTCATGGTAGATTCACAAAATAGGTCTTAAAATTCTCACCAGCCATTGACAGGGCAGCCATTCACAATCGCGCAAAGCATGAAGACTGCTGCCACAGTTTCACTGGAATTTATTTTAAATTATTAATAATAAAAAATAGCCCCCTCCTGTCATAGCAGGAATGCTGCTTCGACAGCCTTCATCAGAGGCTACGTAATGGACTTCTGGATAGAGTAGCTTTCCAGTTGCTCATAATTTCTACCTCTGTGTCTTGAAGTACAGAATCTTAACACAAAAAGGCTGTTAAATGGAAGTCTCTGGCCTTGCTTCTTGTGTTTCAGTTTTCCAAATTCCTACTTCATCCTTACCTTGCAGGTAATTAGTCAGTAGCTCAACAGCCATTCAGGAAAAGGCTTTGTTGATCAGGGAAGCGGAGGATAAGGTGGATCTCCAGGGAGAAGACCATCAATTCTACCAATTATAGCAGCTGTGGGAAGAAGTGGATGCTTTACAGTGTGGTGCATTAACGCTGACAAACATATTGCTGTGCTAAACCACACTTTGGAGCAAGTGACTCCACTAATAAAGACAGACACGTAATGTAAGAGCAAGGAGGAGCAGATAAGGTTCTTTAATCACTTCCACCCTGTTGCAAATAGATCACGTCCTACCTGCAGAGCACAATCCCGACACCAGCCCACAGACAACCTGCTCGCGCCTAACGGATGGCTGATGAGCAGAGGCAGCGGGTTTCGGGGCAGTGCCGGTGACCAGCTCTTGCAGAGATTATGAGCCTGGTAATTGGTGTGCTGCGTCCCCAGCTTTGCTGGTTGTTTGTCGTATCTCTAGAGACATGTTCTGTCTCATGATGAGGTTCTTCAGTCAGGGCAGGTCACCCCACAGCTGAGGAACCCATTTCTCCCTCCTTGAGTCCTGAAACCTTTTTACACTGAATCAAGGACATCCAGGAAAACTTGTTACCGGACATGAGTCCGTGGCAACTTGTCTGTGATCTGCTGGAGCTGTCGGCAAAGCTGCTGCTTGCTGGTGAGCAGAGGGGAGGCTGCAAGGCGCAGGCTGTGGAGTGCAACGCTACAAGGCTGTGTGGGTGTTGGCGGGGCTGTGGAGTGGATCACCGTGTCTGACACGCTCCTAATGACCCGGAGATGACTGGCTGCCTCCGGAGGAGAGAGCCCATGGAGATGCGTCAGCAGCTTTTAAAAACCACTGCGCGGTGCTAACTGGACCTCCATGTAAGCGAGCTCTCAGTTAAGAAGGTAAGCGGTCTCTTTTGGGTTGCCTCTATTATTTTATATATTTTAAAAAATGTTTTGCTGTGTTCAGCTGTGGATGGCAATACAGTACAAAACATAGCCGTTAACATGCGCAACTACTCCTGAGTACCAAATACCCTGCCCGTACAGTTAAAGCACAGGGGCAGTATGTTTTGCTGCTGCAGGGATGTGGTGCGTGTGCTGGGCAATGGGGAGAGACACCCAGATTTCTGCTGGAGTTTATTCAGTTACTTCTTAGGGAAAGCTTCCTCTAATGGGAGTTTGGAAGAAACTAGCTTGTAATTTGGCTCACGAAGATTAAATTAATAGCGAGAAGGCAGTGCTTTGATCTAATTTTTTGGTTCCTCCTGAGAGGAACATGCTTATTTGTCAAGAGAGGCCTTAAAATATTCTCATATCCTCAGCTCCCACTAGGCCAGTAAGTGAAACCTTCAGCTATTCCGCAGGCAAAGAGCATTTGGACTGAGCAAAGCCTTCAGGATAATTCATGTAAGCACTTGAAGCAACTGAATCCCGCATAAAGTTTCTCTCCTGCCTGTGTATGAATGAGAGGTCTGCTGTTGACATTTGTCAGACTCCAACACTGACCGCTTTCTCTGTCAGCCACAGAACTGCTTCACTCTATAAATATTTAGTAGTAATGTTTAATATTTCCAGACATGAAGTACAATCTACTGAAGTGACCTGCTTTTCTAATGTGTGTGATGGTTGAGAAAGGAAATTCTCATGCTTGCTACTTGGAGAAGGGTAGAACAAACTGACAGCCACATGGGGAAAAAAAAAATGGGTCATCGTAAGGTACCGGTAATGCCTGGAAAGCATCATTGACAGTAGGATGTTCCCATGAAGCCATTTGGTGCCAGCTCATTAGAGGGCTTTGGCAAGGATATTTGGCATAAAATAGATTTTTATTTAGAATTAGGGACTCTGCTGCCTTGCTCTTGGCACGGAATGAACTTGCAAATTAAGCTGTCTTGTAATGACATTACCTTGCATTATGAATCATTTTAGAATTAGAAACATTGATCTGAATAAGAAATGAAGACTTCCTGAGAAGCGGCGAAGCACGTCCAGCCGACACCCGGGACCTGCACACACATGCACGGGAAGGAGGCGTTGCAGGCTGTCCCAGCGCTGCAGCTCTGCGCCGCTTCTAAGCCTCTGCTCAACACCTGGGCCCTTTTTTTCCTAAGGTTTCGAGTTACTCCAGTGGTTGCTTCAATGATGATCTTTTTTCTCATGTTCAATTTCTTTAAAAAACTTTTCTTCTTCACTGGACGTCTCAGGTGGCTTAATATTAAAATTTTATACTTGCCAGGGGCTTACTTTTCAATTAGGACAAGTTTGAAAAGTCTAGGTTAGGTGGAAGAAAGTTTTAAATACAGGGAGATGGTGGCTGGGCATGTGATGGCTCTCTAAATGTTTGATGAAGCGCAGGGCTCAGTTCTGGCTCCCCACACTCCGCGTGGGGCAGAAACCACACAGGGAACGGCTGCGCATTTTCGGAGCAACTCACTAAGTGTAAGTTTGGCTTGTTTCCCAAAGTGAATTCAATGCTTAAAAAACAACAACAAAAAAAATTTAAAAAACCCCCAACCCTAAACCAGTCTTCGGGTTTTGTGTCCTCCTTATAAGAAATGGATACATTCTCGGTATGATCAGCTCATTTCCCTCAACATGCCTCAAACTCACAAAATCACAAGCGGAGAGAGCTTCCTTGGTATTTGCAAATATTTCTCTCTCAGATCAAAGGCACCATCCAGCCCTCTGAAGAAAGCGCAGTTATGGAGCACTACAGCTATTTTTCTCTAGCCTGAGCATGCAAGAACACAATATGCTTTCCTGCATGTATTGTGCTTTAGCATTCATGATTATCCTTATGCAGGCAAGTCTTGAGTCACACGCTGTGTCACACTACAGGGAAGAAGAATCTCAATTATATAGCATGCTTAATCATGAGAGGAAATGGATTTGACTAACTGAATATGCAAATGCCATTTCGAAATAAAATTACGAGCTCTTCCTGATGTGCAAAATGCCACTGGTGAAAAACATTTTAATGTATTAGTGCTTGACTTCAGGAGAGTGTGGTTTATGAAGGGAAGAAAGAAAAAAACATAAGTAATTTAATTTCTTGCCTTGCGTTATACTTGAAGCTGTTGGTATTTTTCTAGCTTGGAAAAGCGTGGTTGACATGAAGCTTTTAAAGCATATTTTGACATTTAAAATGCAGCTTCCTGTGCGTATGTTCATGCTTGGTTTCCTGAGACGAAGGGTGGTAAGTAAATACTCACTGCTGGATTTCCTGCGCACACCACCAGGCTGTACAGGATGGGATTTGTTGTACACACGGACAAGCTGCTTCTGGAACCTTACACCCCCTTGCTCTAATAAATCAACAGCTGTTTGGCAAAGAGAGGGGAATTTTCTTATTTACCCAAAACTTGGTATTTACAGCTACTCCCCCGTGGCGTGGGTGGTCACAGTTCGCTTCCCGGGGCTGCTCAGCGGGAGCAGCACCCCCCGCCCGCGGTGGGAGCCATCTCTGGTGGAGCGTCGCTCCCAGTCCCCACCACAGGAGCGTTCCACCCCAGGCGGAGCCGTGGGGTGGGCTGGTTCGGGGAAAGGTGACGTCCTGTAGTCCGAGAGCATCACGCTCTCCTGAGTGGGGAAACCTGATCCCAGACAGCTTTACATACTCTCTCAGGCAGCTGGAGCGTTGGCAATCGAGGCCAGTTTCCAATGTCCCCACTGAGTTCTGGAACCAGCCATCCAGTTAAACGGGAATGTCTCTTTCCGGTTCTTGTTTAGAGCACATGTTTGGAGGTCTTGCCTAGTCATACCCACAATGTCAAGTTCTGCAAGGAGATGAATAGGGAAAAAGTTTACGGACTTCGAGGTGCTGGGTGGTTTGCTACACAGCCCCCTGTGGGCTGCAGGCTTCCAGCCAGTTCCAGCAAGAGACCTGAGGGGACACTGGCATTTCATTGACAACGGCAGGCACTGGCGCAGAGTCCAGTCCTTGGGGCTCTGGGGAGATGAGGTACCAGTACTGACTCACCTCAGGGATCCGAACCTTGTAGCTGCTCACGGCAAACTGCTCTGACCTCAGGGCCAACCACCAGCCTGGCTGCCGGCAGTGCCAACTGGGCTTCTGCCCGCCTTCTCCTTCTCTTTCCCTCGGTATGGTTGTAAAATAGCATTTTAATGGTGAAACAAGAGTCCAGGAATTCGCTTGAACTTTTAACTCCAGAACGAATGTCACACTTCCCAGTCCTGGTTCCCAGTTCTCCAGCTGCTTACCCATCTGCAGCTGGGCGAATTTCAGCTGATGTTATTGACAGTTCGTCAATGACATCCTGCCTTGCCGGTGGCTTGGCAGGCCTGCCCGCACCCCTCACCTTCTCCACGGATGTGGGGCGTGAAATCCCGGCTGCGGGGCAGCCCTGCAGCCTCACACCACGCAGCGAGGGCAGGCGGAGGCTCTGGGGCCGGCCCCCTGCTTTCTCCTGGCGGGAGGGCAACAGCCAGCAGGGTTTCTCACAAGGGCAGCTCTTCTCCACAAACCACAAGCTTGCTGTGCAATGTGCGCGAGGCTGGTAAAACGCTCAGGCGAGGGAAGGAGCCATTTCTGTTTGCTGCGGGAACCCTCACACAAGGCTAAAAGCTGGGCTGAATGCGCGTAGGTGAGAGGATGATGTTCGGTGCTTGCTGAGTCCTACCATGCAGCCCCTAAAATCACAAGGTTTTAAAGTACGTTACATCTGCCCTTTGACTCCCCTAAATAAACCAATGTTTCTTAGAGTGTAGGATACGTGGAGTGTCAGAAGCACCAGCGTGGGTGTCCCGAGCGGCGCAGACACAGGATGAACCTGTGGTCCCAGGTGAGAGCTGGGATGCCTGTGCGCTTGGTGGTGATTCCCCACCCCCAGGTGGTACCCTTCTCATCCCAGCTTCATCCAAGGGGGGTTGGGGTAAACCTGATGGCTTGAATAGGAGCTGTATCTGAGCTACGGGATTTCTGCTGTGGGAAAGACAACCCATAAATAAATGAAAAGTGAAAGATGGATGAGCTGGAATGAGCTGTGAACTGACAGCTTTGTGACCAGTTTTGACTTATTTCCCTTTTGCGGTCTAAAGCTGAGTGCCTCATAAATTCTGAAGACATCTAAACTGTAACTAAGACAAGTGAAACCATCCTCGTACCAATGGAAATATAAAGAGCAGAAACGGTATCTCAAAGAGAAGAGACAGTGAACGAGGAATGAGTTTTCTCCTCTAAGTGGTATTTTTGGGTTACTTCAGTTTTGACATTATAGGTCAAATCAGCACACTGACACAATTGTGGGCATTTGGGGTCACACAGTGACTGTCCTACAATCCAATACAGACCTAGAGATGAAAATAGTTCCACAGTTTATGGTTCTTTTTGGGTATTTTACTGACCGATCTTAAAGATCTTGGGATCCTCAAGTAGATACCTACTAACCCTCTCGCCATCTGTCAGCCACGAGGTGACACACGGTAGACACCACTTGGCAACCACTGACCAACACGCTGGTCTCAGGGGCCGTTTCATGCTGTGCTCACTGGGTAGACCGGCCGGCTGTGGGCTTTTTGGGGGGAGGAGAACATAAAATGAGAGCAGCCGCATCGGGTCTGCTCAGAGCCCCATGCAGTCCGACAACATGTTTCTGAGAGTGGCCAAAAATGGGATGAGCCATAAGAACGGGTCAAACAGTTTGTAGCCAAGAAGAATCCTGACCTTGGGTTACTAGCTTTGAGTCTCAGAGCCCGCGGTGCAGCTGTCTGTCCTCGATCTCTTTATCCATATAAGCATCTGCAACACCCTCTGTCAGGAGTCGCAGCTTAACTCTCTATTAAGGTTATTTAGTGAAGAGCTGGGGAAGGAATTAGAAAATGAACAACAGTAACAGTACTCCAGCTGCAACTTGATATCTAGCATCACGCAATGACCAACAAACCTTCTCTCCAGGGGAGAGGCAAGCGAGAGCAGCTAACTTTCCCGTGGCAACAGCTCACTGCGAATATGTGCAGCAATTTCCCAGCTGCCATCAGTTCGTTGTTTTTGTTTCCTCAGAAGAGCCACAGGCCAGCTCACACCCCCCAGTGAGCTCCAGCAAAGTACTAGCTTTTCAGATGGTTGGGTTCTGGGGTTTTTGCCCCTTCACTAAACGATACACTTTTGTAAGATGCATTAGAAGCTCTGGGAGTAGATTCCCAGGAGCCCCGCACTTGCTAAGCTGAAATCTCACATCCCCAGCAGGACAAATTGCTTACCCAGAACTGCAGATGTCTGAAGATTCTGTACATCTACTACAAGTCTCCAACAGCTAATTCTGGTGTTTATGTGCACATTTTTGTGTATCCAGAGCAGGCTGGTCCAAAGGGTTATGTCCTCTTGTCTGTGGGTGGAACCGGTCAGTTGGGTCTTGTCGAGATGGGGCATCTCCCGAGTGCTGGCCCCGTAGGCACGCTCTGTGTTTGTACATTCGGCAGCGGTGAAGGTCACTCATCTGAATCCTTCCTGGTAGTTATCTTAGTTCTACTCTTTTTATACACCTATGCCAAACAAGCAGGCCTTACAAAATGTTTGACGTCCTGTCCCCATCAAGCAGTCCTGTGGCACACCTTGCAAGACAAGCAGGACACGGTTCCTTTCTAGGGCTTCCTGCTCCCCTTCCAGCCCCGCTTCCTGTCCTTCTGTGGTTCAGGTACCTCGTCTGTCTATGCCATCACCGTATTCTGTCTGCATTCATCAAATCCCTTATCAGAAAACGCTTGAAACAATCCATTTCTATGAGTAATTTTAGATATCAGAAACCTGCTTCAAATTAAGCGGGGAAGGCACCATGTTTCCTCATCCAGAGAAGCATCTGGAGCCTCACCCACCTCAGAGTAAAAATGAAACAGCGGCAGAGACCTGGCTCAGGCAGTCTGAGCCACCGTCCTCACCAGCGATGGCAGGAGACAGGGAACCTTCTTCAGTGCCGCAGCAGATGTTTCATGCCCAGACGCCACTGTGGGAGCGTGCCTGAGGGTATGTAACACCCACTATTGCCTCCATACTATAAAACCACCGCTACTCGGCCAGATGTAGCTCTACAGCATTATCTGATTTCAGGCCCTGTATTAAAAATATAATAATCATAATTTTTTAGATGCCATCTTTATATGGGTACATTAAATGGTGCCAGGACATGAGCCCAGAAAGGAATCTTGCCCGTCTGTCCTGTCTGGTTTTTAGGATGGGCCACAGATACTTCTGGCTGGGCCGACAGCTTTCCCTGGCTGGGAAGCATTTGGAAGGCAGTTTGGATGGCGCTGCCCTGGTTTGGAAGGTAAGATAATCAGACAACCTGCTGGTGCACAGAGGCCAGCTCTGTAAGAAACAAAGCTGACCGGTTCTCAGGCCTCCCTCCAGTTCTAGGTCTGTGAATCCCATTCCCCTGGCCACAGCCCTGAATCCAACACATCTGATAGTATTTCTTTTCCTCTTTCTTCCTTTTTTTTTTTTTTTCTTCTTCCTTGTCTTCTGCCCTTTCCTTCCTGGGAAAAGGAATAACCTTTCTTTAAGGATAAAAATCTTTATAACTGTTTTGCAAGGCAGAAGAAATCTTTAGGACTTTCAGCTATATAAACCTCATTTGCCAGTTTTATCCCCCCTCCCCATCGCTCTTAATGGATCTCTTATGCATTTATAATGTACTCAGTACCATGGTATCTAGAGACCTTATACACAATTTATCAAGCAAACATATTCTTTTTGCAAGAAGCTTCTGCTTCTCTCCCAGCTATTGCCAATCTCTGCATCAGGCTGCTCTCTCTCATTTGCAAAGGAAGCCAAGGTGTCTGCTTTATACTCCCCAACACAGACTGCCTTACAGTATCCTGGCTCTGCATTTGTAGGATGGCAAAGTCAGGTTCACACTGATTTATTTCAGCAGCTATTAACTACAGAGCTCTCTGTAATCAACAGAGCTGGCTGCATTTCTCCACCGGCTTCAGCCCTGGCACGGCTCAGCGCTAGCAGTTCCCCAGCTCCACGCAGAGCGGTGTCTGAGGCAAGAGCCTGGAATCTTTCAATACATCTTGAAATGAATCTATGAAAGAGATAAAATTATCCAGTGCTGATGAGAATCAAAGTTTTAAATTTCTGTGTCATTCTGCAGGCACCTGTTGGGAATAGCTTCCTACTCAGCATCCCAAAGAGTCTGACCAGCACCTTGCAGGGTGACCATCGGGTGACCGACCCTCCACAAATGCCCAAGGTGTGTCTGCACCTCATTGTGCGAGGAGGCTGTACTCGTTCTGCGCCTGAATCTCTAAAAGTGAGCTCTGTAACACTGAGGGTCTTTATTGGATCCAGCTTTCCAGTCCCCAGTCTAATATGGTGGCAGCAGTGTATTTGTGGTAGCAGGGAACGTATCCCAAGATCCGATGGGACCGCTGGAGTGCGGTGCTGGAGCAGTAGGTAACACTGATCAAACTCATAATGCAGTCTTCCTTCCAAATCAACATGCTTGAATTTCTTCTGCTACAAACTGTTGTGGACTTTTTTTTTTAATAGTAAAAAATACTGGAACTCTCTATTTTCCTTCCAAAATATCACTATAACTCAGCCCACGTACACATCAAGTGTAACCGAATACTGTGTTTTCCATGAGTCTGTTACATCTTCATTCCTAACTGACAAACAGGTGGCTTTTCAGAAACAGAACAATTTTCAGAGAGAACTGAATTTGAAAAGCTTTTTTAAAATAAGTCTAATACCACAGTAATACCACAAATAAAATCTCTTCACTAGGTGTGCTTAGGCTACACTTGTTTCCCAAAGCTACTAAGTAACAGCACCTAAGAAGAAAAATTATTTGAACACTCATATGGCTTATTTACACTGACTTTAATTACCTAGGTCACCAAAATTTAACAAAAAAACCCAACAAAAGAAACCCAAACCCTGTGCCGTGGCTGCAGACATACCTTGGGTTGCCTGACTCCATGCGGAGAGACCCAGAGCGGCTGCACCGAGGGTGAGCTGTGTTGCTCTCTAGGGTTACCTCTGAATTTGAGACTGAGCAGAAAGGATCTACAGAAGTTTAATAAAAAAGGAATGCTGATTAATGAGTTGCAAAAGTAACGGATTCAATCATGAATTAGAAGGGTAAGTCAAAATTAAATTTCTTCTGGTTAAAAAAGAAACAAAGAAAAAAAGTGCCGCTGAATCTTCACTGTGCTCAGTTGGTTGATGTGTTAAAAGCACCGCTAATGGCGCAGGGCTCTTCTCCGCAGCTCCGGACCCTGGATCATCACTGACTCACCCACCACCCCAGCAGCTCTGCTCCTCCTACCTTTCCCGCAGAAGTCATCACGGAGAGGTGCAGGGCCCGGCCCCAGCTTGTTAAGAGTAATGGTGGGACTGTTTGGTGAGGAGGGAGCACAGGAACCTCCCCGGCAGCTTCCAAGAGGAGCAGCCGCAGAGAGGCGACCTCCGAAGCACTCGGCAGCATCACGGTGTCCTCCTGCTTCACTCTCCTGGGCTTGACCTACCTCAGGAGGAACCCTCCATTAACTCTGGAGTCAGACCTTACCGGAGATGACAAGTTCAACTAAATACAAATACTCATGTAAATGAAGTCTTCAATTAAGTCTCTGTAAAACAATGTCTCAAAGAATAAACAATAATTTTACTAGTTTGTTGACTAAGTGATAAAAAATGACAAGGCGAAAGGTGTGGTAATAATTTAAGCTAGTATTTCTCATTTCTGTTAATCCTTAGGGTACTTCCAGTAAACCCTGTTGCAGTTTCTAGCTAAAAAAAAATACTCTGAAACAAGTGTACAGAAAAACCCCATGTAATTCAAGAGGGAGCATGGAAATTTGGGAAGTGATCAAGGCATAAACAAAAATACAAAATGGAAATGAGTATCCAAAACAGCAAAATATATTTAAGCAATATCACAAATACACACAAAAGAAGTCTATTTACAGATCTAAAATCAGTACATCCAGTAAAAATCCTCCCCCCAAAAGTATTTATAAACAAGAAATTTAACCCAGTTACATGATCTACTGCTGGCAACAGAGGTGCTTTACAGCTAGCACAGCATTAATTATGCCTTTGCAAAATAAAGGGAAAACTTAATAAAGGTGAAGGAATTGTTTCCGGGAAAAACTTGAACTGAAGGCTGGACACCAACAATCACAAGGCATACAAAGCACAAGGAACTGCAAACGCTTAAATCCAGTAGTGCAAAAATGAAGAATGGCTTTTTTTCCCCCCAGTACTTGGTCAGAGAAAAATACTACTGTGAATTTGCGATTTGAATTCCTTTTAAAGACTTAAATTTGTAGGACTTAGTGCATTTTTAAGTTTCAGCAAGGCTGATACTGTACAGGAGATAAATGAAACAAAGTCAACAGAAAATTACTGCCGTGATATAAATTTATAGCAACCTTTATACAAAATGTCTGAACACACAGTACGGAGACAAACCTCTAAAAAACAGTTTAGATTTTCTCCATTCAGGCGATTCGTAGGCATGTTACTGCGAAAGAAGAACCACTTGTACGTAACTGATAGCACACGTAACATTCTTTGGAATTAGATTCACATTTCTCTTTCAGGTGTTGCCCCTGCCTTTCGTGCAGGGAAGAGCAGAGGGATAACTCCTCACTGGGATTAGGAGCTCCTGGTGCTTTCTCCCTCAGGGACACGCTTGGGGCCAGGCAGAGACCAGTGGAGGAGTGCCAGTGCCAGCAGCTGGAGAAAAATTCCACCAGGGAACGAGGGACATGGCAGGATGCAATGGTATTAGTCGGTGTAAAAGTAGGGAATTAATACTGTTGAATTCCTGAGGCTCATCATCCCACGCCCTGGGTTTTGTTGTGTTTGGAAACACAAACACACAACAGTTTCTTCGTCCAAAAAGGCCTCACAGTTTTAAATGGCTGTAAACATTTCTTTTAGTTTAAATCAGCATTTTCACCATGCCTTTGCCATTTATAAACTAATAAAAATCAAAAGCAGCTCATGTTAAACCTATTTCAAATTCAGAAAACGAGAGTTCTTTAATCAAGAAAACTGAAACAAATCTGTAAACATGGGATTAGTTTTACAAATAATATTTTTGCTATATTTTTAGCTGACTCCTTATCTAACTTTCAGTAAACTGCTAGAGATCACCTGGTCTACCCTAGAGAAAATCCAACGCTTTGATAAGTAAGCTGGAAACTGTTTAATAACCAGAGGCAAAAGCTCAGCACCAACTGTTGGGTTTGTTCTGCCCAGAGCTACAGAGCGGATGCTTCCCACTGTCCCAGGACAGGTCAGGAGTCCCACACTTCTCCTGTTCTCCTTGATGTACAAAAAGAAAGATACAGACGATGTCCTTAAAAATGTAACAGTAACGGGTACAGAGTAAGATTTACCCTTTATAATTTGCAAGAAGTGTTATGGTTGATATTCAAAGCTTCTCCAAAACAGCAAGGACTGACTTCTTCACTTCCAAATGCTCCCAGGGTGACGATCGGGTATTACAGTGTTGCTTTATGGGGACTTTGTTAAAAATTTCCAGTGCTGAAGTTGGAACAGTTTATGATGCAATCAGGTGAACTTTTACTGAAATAGCAGTCAAAATAACGGTGATTTTACAAACCAAATGATTGCCTTTATGCAATCCTTTTTCTCTATACTCAAGGGTTGTTGACCAAAAATGGCTGAAAATTAGTTCTGCAGAGGAGGCAGTGCTGCTTTTCTGCAACCTGACGGATGCTCGTTCAGCCCAACTTCAAGCATCCAATTTATGTGCTTAAATGAGAAGCTTAAGTACTCGACCCAGGCTTCAGAGAACAACTTAGAACAGAAATGCTCTAAAGTTATTCAATGGGCGTAAGGGATTTGTTTGCTTGATCTCTGGCATATGAAAGAAAAAGCAAAACAAATCTAATAGGCACAATCACAGGAAAATTCATCCTAAACCAGAGATCAAATGAGTCTTCCTGCGGAAATATTTATTTCTCTTTGCTAATGAGCAGCGGAGCAGTTCAGGACACTAGCATGGATTCAGGTGTTTAGCTTTCAGACATTTAAATTTAAATGAGATGACTCCTGCCTCAGGCTCCCAGTGGGATACCCGAAGTTGGTGTGACTGCCCTCTGTCCTTACTGAGGACAGCCACCTCTCGAACCCCTGAGAGAGCTGCAATCACAGCACTTACTTGGAGAAGACCCCATGGTCTGAGTGGTGGTAGGATACCTCACCTCATTTCTTTACCCTCTTTTCACTTTACGGAAGGGGACAGAGAACAGCAAAGTGGGGTGGGGGGCGGTGTCTTACTAAACAAAGTCATTTAATATACACTGATGAAGAAACTTAGTGGCTGTCACTTGTAAATCCTACAAAATCACCATTTTGAAGTTGGTGTGCTCAAATCACTTTGGCTATTGCAGATCCCATAATTTAATCACACATTTCTCTTCAGGAGTTACTAACAGGTATCAAGCGTTAGCAGATTCTCTAACTTAGCTGGCTAAAAAGTCCAAATGGAATTAGAAAAAAACCTCAATAGCAAAGACTTAAGGAGTTCTTAAAGTCTTTTCAGTTCTTTAAATAAAAAAAATAATGTTATATTTTAGACAAACATCAGGTAATGCCTAACATTTTAATAAAAATACTGATGGAAACAGAAAAAAGTAGACTCTAGGTCTACTGCACTGCACACACATATGCAAAAAAACCACTACAAATTGCACTGTCTTAGCCGATTAGTTGTTTCACTCCTTATTTTCCGCGCTTGAGAAAACAAGGCCAGAAAGCGATGCAGCTTCTCTGACTGAAGAGGAAAGGCGGGGACAGGATTTCTAGAGTCTCATCCAGCTTTGTAAGTGGAAGGATTAAGATTAGGACCTTGTGGCTGGGAGCACAGAGTTAAGGAATACTCAGGATTCACTCCTGTCCTACAGGAATAATCTATTCTTTCTAACAAACTTTGCTCGTGATTTTAATAGATAATGAACTCATTGGCCCAATCCCGTACTCAGAATTTTACAGAATCAAGGTCTTAGGCACAGCAAAGACTTCAAATAAACATGGAAACAAGGAAATGCTTGTATTTCTACTTTTTATCTATGGATTATTTTCTTCCTTAAATTCCTGGGGTTTTGTTTCTTTTTTCATCAGGGTAGCTTTTCAAAATACAAACTAGTAAGAGCCTGGAAAAGACAGAAGCACCCAGAACAGGTGAGGGAAAAACTCTCAGTGCACTTTTCACTCCATTTATGAATTAACTACTGGGAATATTTACCAAGAAAAAGAAAAGATCACCAGCAAGATACCGGATTTGTAAAGTAAAACTGAAAGTTTTTAGAACTCCACTTCAGCAAACATTGTCTGAGCAGCATCAGAACATTAGAGGGTTGTCTGATTTCCTTGTTTTCTGTGGCAAATTTCCACTGATGGCAACAGAGAACTGAGGCAGAAGATGTAAAAGCAAATAAAACTAAAGATTCTTTGTAGCTACTTACCTACAATGGCTATTCATTCTTCCGTGTTTTTTTTTTTTTGGCTCAGTGCTGTTTTATAACACCCTTGACCCCATCATATAATTTCAAGGACATATAAATAGATTTGAGTATTAGCTTGGTTCCTTTCCTGTATTTGAACCTTATAGTGGATATAACTGGCAAATAAGCACTCTAGAACATTCACAGGGGCCGTTGTCCATCAAAATGGGGACTCTGAACAAAGGCTGCTTTAAGTAACGCATCTGAACATGTGAACTGTCTCCAAATCGCATGGTCATATTAAATAAGTCTCTTACATATGTACATACGGACCAGTAACAAAACTCAAATATCACAGTCCTACCCTCTTCTGTTCAAGATCGCAGCTTCTAACTGTTGCATATACTGTAGCTGCTCAAAGAGCTGAATAAAGTGAGTATAACAGACTTTTTCAAAGAAAAATAGTAATGTAAAAAGTTGTAAGTACGGTAAAGTGAGAAAGTTCCCAAAGCTCTCACTTAATTTCCTCTTTGGTTCCTAATTAGGATTTGACAAGTTTGAAACCCTGTCCTGTGTCCAGCACTGCGGGAAGAAACCAACTCATTTTCAATCTTTTCAAGCACCTAAAGCACGCTTTACAGACCCAGAACAGATTGAGACCACAAAACCAGTTTGCCAAATGTACTAATGGATAGGTGATACGGGGGAAGTACATCATCCAGTGCTTGGCAACATCGCTTCCCGTTGGCAAATGCAAAGTGTAGTCGCTCCAGTGTTTTGACACACCATACACCGCTTTCACCGTGCGGCCCTTTTCGGACCAGCTGATGTTGCTGTCGGGGTTACAGTTGTACTCAACCCATTGCCTGGTGAAGTCACCGAGCTGTGGAGGGTCTGCTTCCTCGATGTCTACAACTCTGGCCATTTCTGCTCCTTGCACGGCAACATACTGGTCATTTACTTTTCTTACTTCTTTAACCCAAGGCTGAGAGTTCTCACAGTCTAAAACGATGATGAGTCGAGAACAAAACGTGCCGTTCTTTTCTCTCCACCACTCCAGAAGCGTGTCAAGTCGTAAAGCATCACCCCCTGCCACAAGGAAACAATATTTAAGATTGGCAGGAAGAAACAGAAACCTGCGTAGAATTTTGACTGCAGGTTCCAAGAATCCCTTATTTTAACAACCTGGACAGAGATAACAGAAGTTTTCAACTGATCCTGCCTGCTTGCAGATGTTGCAGATCTCCAGGAGAGATATTAACTGATTCCACCTGACCTGCTGTGGCAGAAGCCTTTACCTCACCTTTGATTAAAAACACAAACACCAAAACCAACCAACAAAAAAATAAATAATTCTGTCACAGAGTGAAAGAAACTACAGCCTTCCGAAGAAATCTGGAAATAGCTAAACAAGGGAAGAAAACCTGAAATAGAGTTTATTTGGTATTAAATTCTCAATAATTTTAATGTAAAAAAGCACTTCTTTTAATATGTTTTTATTAATATTAAAAAGGACTCCTCTTTGAATGAAAAGAGAGGACTCTGGAACACAACACATGCTAACAGTTTTAAGCATAACGAAAAAGCCACCTACAGGCATAACCATCGCTTTGGCTTGAAAAAAATCATGCGTTTAGAAATGAAGAGATTCACTCCACAGACACAATTGTCTTCAGAGCTTTGAGAAAATTAAAATTGGTATGGATTTACAACCCAATGAAACAAAAATCTCATAGGAATTTTCCCACAATATTTATTTCCTATCAGCTCAGAAAACACTTGCAATTAGTGTCCAACTTCTCATGTTCCATCTCAGCTCTTGCTCCAGCAATGCTTTAAAGGAGCAGACTGTAATTAAACCAAGTTACCTGTAGCAGGGAGTATTTCTGCTTAAGTGTAATGGATAGTGCAGGATCTATGTAGCTTTGAAAAGCAGATTACTTACTCAAGTGCCTTGTGAGCAAGTGAATAAATCTCCACTGACTCCATATTGACTGTTAATGTGAAGAACTGATATGGCTAGATGTTGGCATGTTGGAGCGATGATACAGATTTACAATGAAAACAGTTTAGTTTGAAAGTGTCAACTTTAAAAAGAACAGAAGACTTTTAGAAGAAAGGTTGAAAAATGTGATTTAAAATAACTGCATTTTAATTCCATAGTGACTGTAATTGTGGAATATATTTATCAGTGTTTAAAATCCTATTAGTAGGAATTTAACTGCACAGATGAATCTCAAACAGAATCACTGCATATTTCAGCACTTACATTTCTACCTGCGAGGGGTGACAAAAAAGTGCTTCAAATTAATAGCTCAGAGTTAAAGCTTTGAGCATGCTATCTCAGTTAAAGTAAAAGCAAAATTACTTTCTCAAAAAAAAAAACCAAAACCCCAAAACAACAAACCTGGAAAATTTAGTACTGAAGAAAATCTTAATATACAAACCCACAGTAATGACTTGTCTTGGTACATGATCCCCAAATTGATGAAGTTATTTACAAGTAGAGACTTATACAGAAGCAGTTTCCCTTTTCTAGATAAGCCTTCTGTGTCAATTAGCAGTAAAAATTTCTTTATTTGTTCATGTTTTAAAGGCTTATAAATAAACTTTAGTGTAGCGTAACTATGCAGGGCTGCAGGTGATTTCAAAACAGTACTGGATAGAAGCGTCCAAAGGAAACCATCTCATCCTTCATACACGCACACAGACGCTTACTCAGCTTCTAACCCTACTGACCTCAAACACACGGAGTCACGGGCCAGCGCAAGACTCAGGCACCAAGCTGTGTAAGAAATCCACGTGTCTGCCCATGGCAGGTTTCTCAGGCAGCTAAGCCGACAGTTTCAGCCACAGAGACAAAGTTTCATTAGCCCAGCTCTTGCCTTTGCCTCCGCCCGGAGAACATGACCTCCTAGGTCGTTTGACTGCTCATACCTTATGCATGACTAGTTAATAGTTTCTTTTATACACCACTGTGTTACATCTCAGCTTCCCACGACAGAGAAACATCATTAGTGAACTAATAAATCCATCAGACCTCCTTTAAAAGACGTCGCTACAAAGCAAAGACTACATTGCTACTGCTGTGTCACATCATGGCGTAAGCCGGCAGTGAGGCACTACTTTTTCTACTAGGTCCAAATGTTTTATTTCATTGTTGCCATCTCGCTTCATCCTCTCCAGAGGTCAGAGGACAGTGCACATTCGTTACTGGAGCTGATGACCAGATGCTCCATCTGGCACAAAATGCCACTGTTGAAGACACGCAGTACTGTTACACAATCAAACAGCCTTCGTCTTCTCAGTGTATACTCCAAGTTACATTCAGGAGCAGTGCTATCGGGAAGGAGTATCAGGTTGCACTCCATGATTTATCTAAAATTAACCACAAAAAAGGATGCAAGACCTGTGACAGCTGTCTGTTCCTCTCCTTTATGTGACTATACTTATCTCCAAGTAGAAGCTGAAGATGTGCTTGGGTAGAGAACTGAAAAAGAGCTTTGTGAGAAAGCTGAACACCTCTGCATTTACACACTCTATCTTTTAGCACAGACACTTTCTTTTTATTTTAATGGTTACCTTGGTCCTTATCCTAGAAGTGAAGACTTTAGGAAATACAGGCTACACCTACCTCAACAGATATAGAGAGACCTGAGCTCCTCTGGCACGCTCCAGGCTGGCCAGATGTAAGCCAGGACTGGGCTGAAAGCTGTCCAATTTTTTGCAGCAGTATTTGGCTCCATACATGCCAGAAGGCTAAGGGTGTCTATGCCGCCGGCTGGAGCACGGGTGGGAGGCAGAGTCTTGCTGCCAGCCTGCTCCACGCAATGCGTGGACACGCTCAGCAATTGCATGGGGCGGCAGCCGCTCTGACGGGCAAACCATCCTCTTCTCGGAGAAGCCGTTCAGCCCCCCTCGCGTACGGTGCACTAAGCTCAGAACACAGCTATGGCTTTTTAAAATCACGGATACAGATGAAGCCTTTGAGAAAAAACACACATTGCTCTTCAGCAGGTCTAACGGTTCAGGCATGGAGTTGCACTAAAGGAGGAAAGCAGCCTCCAGATGAAAGCTGACCTCTGCCTGAACATCTCAGCGTGAGCACACGCAAAGCTAACATCTGTCTGCGCTGCTGAACAGCACACGCCACTGGAGAGAGACTCTTGACAAACAGCCAGGAGCTTGCAGGCAGAGTGCTATCCAAGAGAATTACTTCTGTCCCAGGAAGATAAGAAGTTGCAAATTTTCAATATATTTACTACAAGATTCACTTTTTGCACACAGCAACCTCAGGCGGCCAGCTCCACACAACAGGAGAGCAAGGCTAAACCTAGCAATGATGTGAAACCTTCAGTAGGTTTACCAAAGAATACCGTTGAGACAGGACTGCCCATTATAAAAAGGCCAAAAACATGTCAAGAAAAGGGGAAATGGTGAAGTCAATGCCAAGCATACCACGAGGCATTAAATCAGCCCTTTATGTAGGTGTTTTGTAGTCTTGAGGCTACGCTGCACCCACAGTCACTCCCAAACTCTAGGACGTCAGCGAACCATATCTGTTTTTGTAATACAAGATTTGCTGTATGTTGGAAGAGCTGCTTTTCCAGTGTGGATTGTGTACCTGCCTCCTATTTCTTTATTGATTCTTTTACAAAAAAAACCAGGGCACATCTTAAGGACAAGAATACCATCCTTCATGACAGCCTAACTGACATAGTGACACAGAACACTGAATAATTCACTCTGCCATGTCCAGGGAAAGAGAAGAGATTATTCTTGTTCATTACAGTGAACAAAAATTCCTCAAAATACAGGGGAAATTTGTCTTTAGAGCAGCAGGGGATCATTTCCACTTTACTTTTCTGGAAAAAAAAAAGTGATCTTTAAAGTGAACTTGTTGACTTGTAAGAGAAGTATGAAATCGCGTTTTTCTTTTCTTCCTTCCCTGCAAGGATCTTGTATAAATGTGTTCGCCAAAGACTGGTAATTCTTTGCCATTCTGGACTATCAGATAATAAATGTGATCAAAACCTCAAAGTTTTGCAATACAGTATGACTTTTTAAAGAGTTATTTGATTTGGAAAGTTTATCAATACCAAAACTATTAATAAAAAAATTTCCCGAACAGTTACCTGCCAGTGCCCATTCACCAGTGCCATGGGAGTGTCCACTGTAGTATAAAATGTAGGTATCATGTCTGGGTCCATCTGCTGTCCGAAGTTCAAGAAAAGACTTGATCTTGGAGTGAAGGGTATCAAAGGTCAGTCCGCTCGTAGAGTAATCACAACCATATGTCTCAATCATGTGATATGCAAAAAATCGTTGGATGGCATTAAGCATGCCAGTAGACCTCAGATTTAACTCTTGGACATGCTCAGGTGGAAGAAGAGTTGGCTGGCCATCGGGACTAAAGAAAAGAAAACCAGCTATGATTACAGTTTGTAATTATTTCATGCTTAGTGGACTTTTAGCAATTGGTGATTTTTTTTCCCCCCATGCATATTTCCTCTGCTATGAAGTAGCACTGTTTTAAATTAAAATTTACTTGAAATGTACAGTTTATAAACAATTCAAAATACTGTATTTGAGTGAGGGACCACAATCTCCCCCTCCCTTCTGTCACACTTTACTTCAAAGGTTAGTCCTTACACAGCCCCATGCCATTCTGGCAGCTGAGAGACAGAGGGGGAGAGAGAGGAGCCTTGATGTGAACATGGTGGGCTTCAATGATTCCCTTAAGTCCCACTGAAATAGGACTGCCTTCACACAGACATTCGTTCACACACAACTGGAAAGAAGTGCAGGGGGAATGAGTGTTAGTCTGCGCAAAACATCTTGCAAACTAGTTTCCAATGAGAGACTAAAGAGAAATCCAAGTACACATTCTGCTCAGATATTCTGAATTAATTCCTCTCTGTTCCAAACTAGCTGTTATTCAATACGATACTTACACAAATACAGTAATTCTTGCTTGCAGGTGCTGTTCAGATGCTGATTTTTCAGCATAAGAAACATGTTTCAGATGATGGTATTCACCACTTATAAAATTAAAGTTTTAAGAAAATCACAAACTAGACCTGGAACAAACCACGTACATATACATATGTGTGTGTGTATATATGAACATGCGTATATAACAAAAGAGTCCCTGGGTTCCCTGGGCAATGGACAGATTTTGTGGATGAAAATATGGAGATTGTCTCACTCTCCTAAAAGGAAACATGACTTCTGTTTTTTATACATATTTCTGTAGGTATATATGTATGTATTCTTCATGTATTTTGTTTGCAAGTCAGTGTGTAAAACTATCTGCTTTCTTTTTTGGTCTTGCTAATTAAATTTTGCGCCTCCTCATTTGTCTAGTGCCTTCACGAAGGCTAAAGTTCCACTACTACAATTATATTCAATCATTACTGTTTGTCTTAGCAAGTGAAGACTGGGCCCATTACTGAAACAGTCAAGCTTTGTTAATAAGTAAGTTTAGTTCTGTCAGGTCCTAAACAGTTGCTCAAGAGTATCTCATTCACTCCGAAATTAGAGGGAACTGGCAGAGCTAGAAAAACATAATGCAATGAAAGAATTAAATTATTGCCATGGAAACAAAAATGATTTATTTCTACTGTAATGTAAATTTGGAAAATTTATTTTTTTAATCCCTAACAATAATTGACATCATGGATTTTTTTTTAAAGAGTGCACAGATGAAGACCGTAGATCAAACTCAGAAAATTTGGTTTTGCAGTATTTTACGCTATTAAGAGACAGTGATCAAAGATCAGCACACTACCTTCTGGGTTTTTGCCCATTATTTTTTTTTCCCCTGTCCACTGAATCCATTACACATACTGCAAGCTGGGCAGTTTTCATAAATTGGGCAGTTTTATTTTTAAGCCTCTCATTTCAACTTACCACTTTGCTTCTCTTGTAACTCAAATGGATAACGTACATAGCTCTTGCTTTTATTGTTTAGCAAAAAAAGGTGTACACGCAATTTTAATTAGACAATTAAAGTAGCATATGCAAGTTTAAAGCTTCTAAGAAAAGCACACGAATTGGCAAATAATAGTAGTACAATCCCTCTACCCCAAAGCATTTCTCATATAGTAACATTTATATTGCAACAAAAATCAGCTGTAAATTCACAATACCAATAACTGACATGTAGTCCACTTGCAAATCTAATTTTAATGCCTTTTAAATGTAGATACCATCTCATTTAAAGGATTTCAAAATTGTTTTAAACTGATTTGTCTGGTTTATTAAATCTCCTGTTATAAAATATCTGCACTCAGTCAAATGCCCCAGTCCTCCTTTGCATGAGATCTGGAATCTGCCTATGCAGGACTGATGCGTAAAACATTAATTGGCTTTCCAAAAACAAATTAGATACATATAAAATGATGGAGTTATTCATTCCTTTTGGAAGGTGAGGAAAAGGAAAAATACACTATTTGCCTGTTATTTAAATTTGTATGTAATTATTGAAAAATACAAGCAACGGCACTGCATTGCCTCTAGAAGCCAACAGTACAGTTACACTTCCGTGAAGTTGCAATACACAGTAACTATACCTGCAAAAGTTGGTGGGAATCACGACAGCATACCCAACACATGTTCCTCCCAAGCAGTTTCCTAGCTCATGGAAAAGGCCATGAGCCATGGACTCCAGAGGTAAAACGATGAGAAAAGCACTCATGAAGATCCCATTGGTTGGCTAAAAAGAAAACAGACAGATTTAGGCACTGCATGAAAAATCCTTCCTATCTGTTGGTCATGGTTTTATGAATAATTCCACGTGTTTGATCAAATGTAACTGGGTCCTGAAACGTGCAAGTTATCATACATAATGTATACTTATTTTTCCACATATTACATGGTGCAGTACTCTAAAGACTAACGAAAGGCCAATTTAGGGGTCTGGGTACAAGGTGGCTGGTAAGCAGGGATCACTCTTTTGAAAGGAATGCATTTGAAAACACTAACAGCAGAGGAATCAGGTCTAAAAGCCCTGGTAATAGCTTAGCTTTACCCATTTTAAGCAGGAAAATCAAATGTCACAAAATTACATAAAATTGCATAAAATAAGTTTATCTGTAAATACCTGCAGGATCAGGCCTTAATCAGTAAGTACAACACAGAATATTATGTACTTAGCATCTGATGACAGCATACTATGTTACATCATTAAAAAAAGAGATTTAACTATTCCTGCTTTCTAATGACAAGAGTTTTTAAAATATTCTTTGTGGAATACTATATATCACACAAAAGATTACTTGTGAGAAAATTTATGAACATTATTGCAATTAAAAAGACAATTCTTTATCAGCTACATAAACATCAGATTAAAAGAGACATCCACTACACAACTGTGTAGCCTTCACACAGCTTTGTGCTTTGTCCATTAAGCTTTCCTGCTTCGTAGGTAAAAGGCAGTTTTGGAAAAGATTACATTCATTGGTACATAAATGATTTCTGTAAAAAAGTGAGTTTCAAAAGTCAAGTCCCAACCCCTAGTGCTAGTAAAATAAAAATGGACTTCTGAAACACCAGCTGTCAGTGAGAGGCAGAACAGACAGAGATTCATTTTAATTATTTTAACACGATGTGACTGGGTTTAATGAGGCATTAAATGCTTTAGGAAAGGTAGAAACAGTATCGTAATTCATAATTAACCAAGAACTTTAATATCCATGGTGCGATTATTAAATATTAAATTTTGTTATGCAGCAAATGAAATAAATTCACAGCTATGGGTTTGTGTCTTGAAAAGAGTCCTAGGGCCTCTGACCACTCTATGTTTTATTTGCCTTCGTTGCATAAAACTACAATATTAGTATTTTTTAAAAATCTGGATATTGCCTTGTTGTTTACCACTCAGTGATTTGATGTGGACTGGTAGTTCAACTTAACACACAGACAGAGGTAAATAACTCAACTACATTCAGTTTTTAAACAGGTAAATACCGCACAACTTAGTCTGAAAGAACCCATATAATGTGCCTTCCGCCCTAAGGAAGAATACTGTTTGCCATTATACTTCTCACAGAAGAATTCCACCTATGTGTCCTTGAAACCGTGACAGCAATACTTTTAACCACAAACCAACACCAGAATATGATATGGACTGATAACTAACTGATAGCAGTATTAACTGATAGCACTATTCTCAAATAACTGGTAGCTGTTAACTGATGGTATTATTCTCAAATTCCAACATCTGAAACCACTATAAAACTATACACAGCTCCTATTATGCTTCACACAGTTCTTGACAAATGAAAAGTTTATTTATTTAGCTTCTAGCTCTCAAGGGCACGGGGACATGCCATTGAGGAAACATCGAATCCTGTTACAGAAGAATCACCAAGAGCTTCCCTTTACCCACAGCCCTGCACACCTTATCACAAAAATGCAATTAATACCCTCATTGACTCGCTAACATTCGAGCTACAAAACTGGTTGGATATAACAAGTCCATCACAGGTGATAACGCTAGTGTTAATACTGCAATCCAATTTCACGTGGTGTAGTGCAATTTGACGTTTTGTGCTAATAATTTGAATCTACAAGGAGCAATGCGTGCCTATGAAGCACACACACATTACAGGAGATCCACAATCACATCTACACACACCATTGTCCTAGCCATCTCAGGAGGTACTCTGCATCATTCCAGGTATACGCTTTTCCCTGCCCGAGTCTTGCCTACACTCGGAGGGTCAGGATCAATGAGTGAGCGAGCAGATTGAGGACAAGTGCAGAGACGCATTCACAGAGTGCATTCTTGAGTTTTGTGTCAGAGAACGAGGATTTTCAGAACTAATTTTCCCCAAATCCATACAATTCCCTGAAATCACCAGAAGACAAGAAACCTTAAAACAGTGTAACAGTTATAGTGCAACCTCAACCTGTTTTCTTGTTAATAAGGAGCAAAGAATCCTGTGATTAAGACAATATAATTTTTGTTTCAAATGTATCAGCAGATAGTGCTCATTTTTGTGGCTCAGTTTTCAAAATGCACTCTGCAAAGGACTCAGAGCAGCAGCAACAAAAACCTACAAAGACTTGGTTAATTTCTGTTCTATAGAAACCTTGTAAAATATACAACTTTGATGAAATAGTGGAACTCTCTAGCTAAATTAGTTTCAAGATTTGGAGACAACTTTTGCAATGGAAGACACCAGAAGGGTAATTTGCTTTAAATTAAAAAAAAAAGAAAAAAAAAAGAAAGACTTGGATCCTGCAGAAATTGAAGTGCTTGTCTGGAAAAGCTTCTGTTCATGATCCGTTGGTTAGAGGATTTTCTAAACCTTGGAAAGACTAAATGCATGGACCAAGAAGTATTATAATGCATTTTTATAACAAATTCAGCGTTTCCATCATATACAAATATGACTTTTCTTGGATCTTGTTAGAGCAAACTGCTCTTACATTGCATTAGTGTTTTGGTCCCAGTGAACATAATACAAAATGAAAACCACACTTGCCCATAAAAACTACAGCTATCATAATATCCTAAAGAATACTACTATATTATTACTCTATATAATTTTATTGTAAAAGTTTTCTTCCAACATGCCATGTTGTTCTAGACACTCCCTGTGTTTTCTTAATCCCCTAAAACACATGCAAGTTATTAAACCTACAGTGTTGGGCAATAACACAACTTGAGATCATCACAAAGATTAATAGTTTTCACCATGCTTCTGACTGACTTCTAAAAAAAAATAAAATAAAACTACATTTAATTGTTGAAATTACTCCGACTAATATGAAGATACTGTCAAGAAAATTCATAAGTACTTGTGAGATAAGGATCCTACAGAGAAACTGTAAGGATCACCTCAGTGATCCATCTTGCTCTGTATCCTGCTTTTAGTTCGTAACGAAGAGGAATGTGAAATATGCTCGACAGTGTTACAAAACAACTCGGTTTCATATGAAGGTTCAAATTCATCTTCATTTAGTGGCCATCTTACACTATGAAGTAAGAAAGTATCGTTAGTATGGATATTTTACATGCATAGACATCTATCTAATGCAAAGATGCTGGCACTTGCTGTCAGCTCTTTTTCAGCAGTCTTGATTTAGAAGAAATGTATCGCTAACAAATATAAGAACGATTAATGATGTTTACAGAAGCTCTTTAGAAAGATAATAAAGCATTTTAATTCAGGGCTGCAAAAAGTGACTGGTGGCATTTTAAAATATCTAACCTATAAGAACTTGAAATAGCAAAACCCAGTATCTAATTAAGCTAGTAACTACTGTAAATCCAAAGATAGGTCCCTCTTTTAAGATAAGAGCTAAGATGCCAGGTGGAGACTGTCAGCGCTTTACTAAATCCAGCAGATTTGATGACTGGTTCTTAATGGGGCAGATGGCTGTGGATGCGTAGGTAAAGCCAGAAAGGGATTTTGTTCTTTCATCTGTTCAAGCCGTTTTCATTCTGTTTTCGCTGGCACTGGCAATCTCAGCCTGCAGCACATCCCTGTACTCTGAGTGCCCATTGATTCCAGACAGACTGCTCAAAAAGCAAACAGAAGACGGGGACCATCTCAGCAAACCCACTGGAAACACGAGAAGCCACTTCATCTTTCAGTCTTTGGAGTTTTTTGCCTTTGTCTGTCGTCTTCTAAACGAATATTTAGGAAATACACAGTGTGTTCTCATTGCAAATAACGCAGAAAAGGTAAGAAAAATACACTTCTTGCCTTTGATGACGGAAATGACAGACAATAAAAGATCAGTGAGATTTCACTAGTAGTAGTATCTTTCCACTTTCTTCAGTTTTTCAAGCAACACTTATTGTTAAGGGTAACTGTTAAAGCACCAGAAGAATCTAGAGGTATTTTACAGCCAAGATATATAATTTTATATTAATAGATAGGACAACTCCAGTCCCAAGGAGTAAAGCACTGTTGGAAGTGGAACCATTAACAATGGAGCATTACTGACATGTGACTGACGAAAATAACGAGGAGGAAGAAAAAAACCCCCCAAAAAACTGCTAGTTTAAATTGGAAGCCAGTTACAAAGACCTACAGAAGAGCCCTACTGATTAAAGTGGAAATAAATTACTAAACATATGTCAGCTAAGATGATCACAGAATCACTGAATGGTTGAGGTTGGAAGGGGTCTCTGGAAATGGGCTGGCACAACCCCCTGCTCAAGCAGAGCCACCTAGAGTCAGCTGCCTGGGATTATATGTAACAGATTAACAATTTACAATGCTGAATAATACTCACCTAGTTTTTATACATATATAATTTATACGTATATATATATAGTTTTTATCTCTCTCTCTCTATATATATATCTGCTTAGGTCCTCTGCAGTGATTCTGCAAAAACAAAGAAGTATATGCTCCATGATGGAGAAGGCTCAGGAGAAAAAGGATAACGTGATAACTAATCTACAAATATTTGATGGATAGCTTATTCCAAATGAAAACAAGATATGTATATTACAGGTAAAAAGAAGCTTAAAGACAAAATTGGTAAAGCTACAATGTAGATCAACTAGCAGAGGAAAGAGTCTTATAACAAGCTACTGAATGAAAGAACAGTCTCTGGAGAAGAATAAATAATCTGTTACTTCTCACTATTAAAACAGCACTGGGAAAAACTAGAAAACAGTTTTCAGAAAATAGTCATCATGTTCGCTGTCAAACAGATCTAATATGTGACGTTTCCCATCCTTGACTCCTGTTCTAACCATGGGAAAGCCTGTGCTTTAGTCTACGTGCATGTGTCCCAGCAAAAACAGAAGTGGCTGTCAATTTAAAAGGACACTAAATGGCTTTCTGATTTATTTTTTAATATAAAAATTTGATTTCTGAAATCATTGAGACTTTGACAGCAAGTTTAACACATAAATCAGATACTTTAGACTGACAACGGAGACTTTCTCTCTCTCTCTCTTGCCACCGGAGATCCCTGTCATGACCTTGGGCCCTTAGAAATGGTGGTGACAGGGAACTGAAGATGACCAGACTGACAGGGGTGTGTGTGTGTATGTGTGGAAAAAGCAGGAGTGGCATTGCTAGTTGAGAAAATACAGAGAGAGGCCAGAGGATGCAGCAGGGCTTCCAGGGGAAAAAAGAAAGAAAATTAAACTGGACAAGCAAAGCTTGAGGAAGACCAGATTAAAAATACAACTCAGGAAGAAAAGCAGGGGAAACTGAAGGAGAAAGACTGGATATGATTTGCATTCAAAAAAACTATTTAATCTGTGATATTAACAAAAGTATGTGCAAGTAAATACAGATGTTACTTAGAACACGTACTATTCAGAAAAGAATCTTGTTTTTAGACAAGTTAAAAAAAGTCACCATCTTTAATTTTCTTAAGGCACTGTAAATTGATCTTTCAAGAAACACCAGGCAACCATACCACAAGAAAGACTACAAAATCACTATCTCTTTCCAAAGCAAGAAAATACTCCTACATACAATAAATTAACTTTTCTTCCATGAATAAGTTGAGTTCAATATTACTCTCCGTTTAAGTACTCATGCATATAATGAATACTAGTATTTTACTAACCCATAAAATTCACTAAAAACAAGAATAATGTACCGAAAGTACTTTATTCCATTACTTTACCTGACTCTGACATAGTTCACTTTTCTCTTGGTAATATTAAACATGGGTCTTCCAGGGATAATAATTCTCTTTGGCCAGTAATTCAGAAAAACCAAAACGTTACCTTGGCATAGAGCACTTAACAAAATCTGATTTTATATTTCTGAGAAAAAGATTCTGCCAAGCCTTTCCAAGATCTTTGCTTGTAAATTCCAAGACTCCCATCCGCAAATTTTTCATCATTTTATTGGCTTCTGAAAGAAGTAATGGCTGAATCATTTGCATGACGTCTGCTGGATCTTGTCCCATCCAAGAGCTTAATTATGGACAGGCATGTGAGTAATTGCTGAAATGAGTAAGTTGGAGTTAAGGAGCCTATTGATCTGACTGAAATTACTCACACAAACGTAAAGGCAGGTGCAGACAACTTCCCTGCAGATTTTGCAAGGAAGATTTCAATGTATTCCTACCAACAAGTCAAGGTGTCTTTCCATTCCAGTTTAAGCAGGGAATATTCTCAGAGATAGACCACATCCCAGCTGAAACATGTCCCACTGAAAAGCTGTTACTCCATTTTTGAATGTAACCAGCTTTAACAAATTAATTTTACACTTCTTGTGCTCCCTGAGCTCATCCTCCAGTTTCAGACAGATTTGAAGACTCTGCTCTTCACAGTTAAAGCTTGATCTGTTGGAGAGGGATTCTACTCCCAGGAGCCACAGGTCTTCCCCAAGCACATACTGAAGCACCAGGAATGGAGACTTTCAACCCGTGGCTTATTACAAGGGGTAAGGTCGTTGTAAAGAGAGGTCTCTGATCAACAGGATTTCCAGCCTCAACAATTCTTCATGAGTCACAGAATACTGTGGGTGCAAGAGCAAGTTAAGGCCCTTCCACAAAAGGAGATTTGATATTTTTCTGCCAATTTTAATCAAATAGGATACTTCTAGCCACCAATTAGCAGATAACTGTCTCTTTAGGTCTTGACCTTTTATACACTTGAGATTTTTATGATGCACAGATATTACAGTTATTAAAAACATTAAAAGGGCAGATGTAATGTGCTCGAAACAAAGTCTTCCATGAAACAGAAGCCCTCCCACCACCCCATTTTTGGCTGTAACTTTTTGTATGCTTGGGTTAATTATTTACAGATGACTGTTACAAAGTACCTTTCCAAGGCTCAGGTTTTTAGCCAATTCTATTCCTTATATAGGACCTCAAATGGCAGATCATAAAGTGATTTCAAGCCGCCTCTCTTACCAAACGCAGTATCATTAAACAAGCTGTCAGTACATCTTCAGAGTTAGAAAAAGTATAAATAAAAAAAGCTTCACCTTTCAGGTGGCACTTAACAGACTTCAGGTATAATTAGCACTTACTAAAATGACTACACAAATCCCAAACTGAAGTTGCAAAAACTGAAAACTGTTAATCTTACACATATAAAAAAATGTTTTAAACAACTTTAAAAAACAAAAAAAAACCATCTTCAGGAACTGGTGACTAAGGAATACCTGGCATTGCTAAGAGAATATAAGGAAAAAAAATGTTGGAAATTTAAGTAAAAAAAATTTCCATAATCTAAGAATGTAATAGTGGCTGTACTAGGCTGCACCAAAGGTCCATCTAGAAGAATGTCTGGTCTACAAAGAGGCCAAATGGACGCCTAGGAAAGACTGTAAGGATAGACCAAGCATTTATCTTTCCTGAGTACTCCAACCACTGGTGGTTCAAGGATTTCCTGAGCCAGACCTGATTTCCATATAGTATGTAAACTTCGGTGAATTTGTTTCCATGAACTTGCCCAGCTACCTCCTGAGCCTCTGCAACCACTTGTCACGCACAGACACAATGTGCCACGACAAACAGCCCCAGAGCAAACTCAGCGCTGTTTGAGGAACTGCTCCCACCTCTCGGGCTCCAAGCCGCTTCTTGACAACTTGATTCCCCTCAACTTCTGCACTGGAACTGATTGTTTATTGACTCTTACTGTTTGCCTTCTCCCACATCACAGATATTTTATATTTTCATCATATTCTCACTTAGTTTTCTCTTCTCCCGAATGAAGCATCTTTGTTTATTCATTCCCTCCACATAAACTGTTTCATGTCTATAATGAATTTTGTTGCCTTTCTCTGAACCTTCACTTGTTTTCTTATCTATAGGATGGCAAGTAAGAATTGCAGTTATCCAAAATACAGAAGCTATGGATTTATACAGTGGCATAATGATACCTTCAGTCCTTTCTTAATAATTCCCAGTATTTAATTGCTTTTTTTGACTACTGATAAACATTAAGCTGATGTTTTCATGGAAAGGCATCTAACACAGCCCTACCCAATGGCACCCTGGGGTGCATCAAGAAGAGTGTGGCCAGCAGGTCGAGGGAGGTCATCTTCCCCCTCTACTCTGCCTTGGTGNTCTTTCTACCACATAGTAAATGTCACCAGCTTTTTTCTGCAGCAAAGTTTTCTTAAAAACAAAACAAACACAAACAAAACCCTGAAATCCCAGCCCATTAAGTATTTAGCAACAACTATTGCTTTTTAAAGAGGAAAGGCAGTCTGATTTGCTTCCTTACTGTTACAATACAAATAAATCACTATAAGGAAAGTATATATTTACTAGAGAAACTGGCTTGCTCCATTACTCTTGAATTTGTTAGATCCTCCTGAAACAGCAGACTTAAAAATCCAGCAAAAGATTCTAAAGTAGAGTCTTGAGGCCTTGAATTCCCCCTACAAAGAGGAGTAATTGTTTATTTCTAGAGGTTTCCTTAAAAAAACAAATGCCCTGCAACAGTGTAAATTGTGTGCTCATGCATCATTGCTTTCTTACTTCTAATTCTTTTGAAATCTGACATTATTCAGAAAAATACAGAAAAGGCCACAGTTTCCTGCTATCACTATAATAAATGATACATCCATTTATTAAATTATATTCTGGCCAGGTCTGATAAAATATTTCACTTTCTGACAACAGATGAAATAGGCATGGTGATCTGCAAGGCAAACATCATAACATCTTCTGAACTAGGAATTATTTTAGCTGGAGAAAACCACATTCATAAACTTAATCTAATTGATTATTAGAAATACATGATGAAAGAAAAATAAACATAGTAAAAGAAATGTAAATGTAATTATCTACTAAAAATAAATGATTATAATAAAAACCTGAATTTCCTGACAAGTGAAAGTATTTGGTCTGATGCCTTTCACTTTTTGCCACTAGAATTACTCCTTTTCCTACTGAATAGGCAAATACACGGCCTATCAGAGAGAGATAACGAGCAATACCTTATCTTATTTACACACAGGATGCCAATAACAAACATTAAGATTTTAGACGCATTTCCAGTTTGCTTCTTGTGAACAGTTCTGCACAAGTCAGTCCACAGCACTTCTTCAGAATTAGAGGACTGAAAATTATCAGACGTGTAAGAGTTGCAGTTATTTTGCGGCAGTGGACGGAGACAGAAAAAAATTACAAAGAACTATCAATCAAAAAATGTAACAAGATGGGTATGAAGATGGGTATGAATCCACTCCTCCTTCTTACAGACAGGGCTTGCAGGAACGCAGCAGTCCTCCTGCAGGAAGCGCCCGTGTGCTTTAAGCTGATGGATGGGGGGAGAGAGGCCTTCTCCTGCAGATCCTGTCCAAGGCTTGTGGTTATAACTCCCTGCAGACAGGCTCTGGGTGCCACCAAAAAACCCTGCCTCTCTCCAGAGGCTATCCAGACAACTTACACACTTTAATTGTTCCGACTGCTTTGTTAGGTGTAACGGGGTGGAGTGACTCCATCCAAGAAATTTTAGAACTATGCAATTATTAACTAGCATGTCTCAGGATGTTAAAGGAGGAGGGCAGGGACAGAGAAATTAATAAGACTGTCTGATAGGGATGGTAAAAAAATTGCTTTTACTGCAAAACAGTCATCTAGCATATAAAAATTAAAGACTAGCATTTTGATGAAATCACACATTTCTCATAAGAGAAAGCATGGAAGTTAGCAGTATTAGCATCCTGATACTCCACCTTTACCGTTTCTGTCTATCAAACCACTTTCACATTTCTTTTGGTGCATTAGCACCTTCACTGTCTACAAATACATTTTGGGGATTTTTCTTATCTACTTCTTTTTGGTTGTACTTCTTCCTTTTGCCCTTTCTGCAAGCCCACACACTCTAGCTATGCATGCTGATACTTTTCCAAAGAAAGAGCAGAACTACCCAGTCTTCCTCCCACGCTTGTCTGCTAACCTCTAATGCTCTTCATGCAAAAAAAACCCAAAACAAAACCCCAAACCAAAAAAATCACAAACACAAACCCATACCAGATAAAAACCCCAACATATACAACCTCACAAAATAATTGTAAATCTTTTCCACCAAGTTCTGTAACACCTTTCATCCACAAGGTTATTTAATCTAAGAAAATCTGCAGGAATGAACTGTAAACACTATGGAGAAGTTTCTGGAGACTGGATCTGCCATAAATAATAAATAATTTTTACATATTTTATTATATATATTATTACATATATGTCATTCACTTAAGGCATGCGTGGTAAAAAAAATTATTGTCATTGGGTTTTAGACAAGCTTAAAAAAACCAAAAAAGACACCAAACTCCTTTTTCACCCTACTGCAACTGTGACACCACACAATGTACTTAAACTTGGGCAGTGAACAAGCATTTTGAGAAAAATGTGTGTTTTCTGCTAGAGAAAATACAACCTACTTAATTAAGAAATGGAAAGAAAAGTAAAAAAAACACCATGATTTTAAGAACTGGTCTTTCAGAGGACATATCCTGTGGTGCGTAACTAGATTTGAAAATAAGACACTTAGAGCACATGCCAACAATTTACCACTTTATTAGCTGACCCCTAACTCCACATTAATGGTTAAATGCAAAGCAAAATTATTGCAAATTACATTCTTAAAACATGAATTTTCCTTCATTCAATTGAAATAGTCTGTAAGAAAAGTCCTCAGTATAGTGAGCGCTACTAGGTTCAACACAGTGATTTACTTTGAAAACAAGTTTTATGGCACAATAAATTCAAATGCAAAATAATTCTGCTAAGTAGGTAAACTCAAAATACTTTGCACACTTCTTTTGCCCCCAGAAGCATTAATTCATAGAATCATAGAATCAGCAAGGCTGGAAGGGACCTTTAAGATCATCAAGTCCAATCATTAACCTGCCCTGACAAAAAAAACCCCACTTCCAAACCATGTCCCTAAGTACCACATGTACCCTTTTCTTAAACACCTCCAGGGATGGTGAATCCACCACCTCCCTGGGCAATTCTTCCCACTCTGCCCACATAAAGGAGCTGGTATGTTCCAGTTGCCTTAAGAGGCCACAGACAAAGCAGCACAAGGTGTTAAATTCAAAGAGCATGCTGGAGAAACCAAGGGTTCCAACTTCGAATTGCTGAGCCACTGCACAACATCAAATGTCACAGGAATTTTAGGGAGCCAACAATTCTCATCAGCATTCTAAAGAGGGACATCAAGATAAAGAGATTATTATTTACCTGCCAAGAAACGGCTCCCAAAACAGCAGTCGCAACAAGGCTGAAAAATACTAGCTGTTCCGAAATTAAACAGAAGTGACGCATTCCTTTAGATGCCATAACTCTGTCAAGGCTGTTGTTTTCTGTGCGGTGGGTATAGTATACCTTGTGACAGTCATTTAGTTTTGTGTGAAATCCCCACAGGGTTATAAAAAAAATCACATGACAGATCATCCAGAAAATTCCAAAAATAGAAAAACCAGGTATCACAAAATACCAGAGATCCAAATCACGTAGTTTAAAGGCTGCAAGAATGAAAAAAATTAGTTCAATGACTCCAACTGAGATGACAGAAAGCCGCCTGCAAATTTTACCACGGTACAAGTAGGGCTTCCATCGTTCAGTTACTGAGAGTCCACTGAAGTAAACGTCGAGAAGGGGATCTGAAATCAGGCAGCTGAAGAAACATGCCAAGGCAAACGGGTTGGTGGGGATTTGCAGCGATGGAAAAAAGAGTAAGGACGCAATGGCTCCAAAAATTGCCAAATTTGGAATCGCCAAAAAAGACTTCATACGTAAGTCGATAATCAACATGGCCAAGGCCATGACCAACAGAATAATACTCACAGATTTTTCTACCAGCATAGTTGTGCTGGCAATTGCAAATCCAACAAGCTCCAAAAATTCAACTGTTGTCAGCAGAGTCGGTCGATGATGGATGCAACCGCAAATCCTCTCAACCAGAGCGCATAATATCCTTAAAACAATGGCGGAGAGGAGCAAGTATTTAGTAGCTTCTTCTTTCACATCCGTTTTGAAGGCAGAATTATTAAGAAAACAGAGAAGGCCAAGCAAAAAACCAAACCAAAGATTGGAGAGACTCAAACTTGCTGTTTCCATTGAAAAATAGTAGTACAATATGCTGGCAATTCCAAGAACAAAGAGCCCCAGAATAAATATTACCAAAATCAGTGCATCAGCAGTTTTTTCCCACCTGACGTAAAGGCCCATGCAAATGGCAACCAGTAGGTTGATTCTGGCAAGATAGCCCAGGTATCTGACGGAGGAGTGCATGTTCACTTCTCTGTTTGCTTCTTCTAGCCTTGTCATTGCTGCATAGAGACAATGACTAACACAGTAACGCAGTGACCTACACATGTAAACTGCAGTTAGGGGGTTTTACCCACTTGACTGAAAGTAAATATTTAGGTTTCATCCAACAAACACAATGCAATCGCAGCCTTCTGTAGTATCATTTCAGTAACAGTGGTCCAGAATTACCAAAGTCCTAGAAGAAGAATTAAAAGAGCTTTAGTGGCAAATAATAACTTTTAATCGTATACAGCATAAACATGACACATTTTTTCTCACCAAGGAGTTTAGCATCTAAATTAAAAAACACATAATAAAGACCAAGTAAGTGTGTTGTTAAAGGTCATTCAAATTGGGGTCATTATTAAAACCAATATGAAATGGGTTCTGCATAAGTCTTATTTCATAATTTGAATGAGAGGAAAAGGTAAACCAAACCTGGCCTGTGCAGTGTTTCCACAAAACCTGTACATTAGATATCTATAAGTATCCAAAATATTGCTACAATATCCATTACCTTCTAAAATAGTTTAATATTGTTTTAAAGCATTGTTTTACTTTACCATTACATTTGGTAGGTTGTCAATCCTTTTTAGTGTGCTTGGCAAGACTTCTTTTTAGTAGTCAAACAGCTACAAGATTTACAAAAGCAACTTTGTCATCATTTAACAAGCTTAACTCACAGTAGATAATGAAAAAGGATATTATCATCATCACCATTTCACAGAAGGGGAGTGGACACACAGATGCACCAACTGATCTGGCAACATTTTCAGAGACTTTTCTTAATGTAAAATCAAAGCCTTCATTTTCCACTCTCCAAGCCACTTCCTGCCCACCCCAAAAAAAACCCAACTCCAACAAAATGTTCAGGGTAAATATTATATTTAAAACATAAGGGCCTCCCACTCAAATCCATTTAACCTACATGCTTTTCTTTTTAATATAGTGCAGGAGCAGATAGTAACATGCTTTGGGGAATTCTGTAAGAAAACATGGCTACGCGGATTTCACTGCAGATCATTACTATCTCATGGGATAAGCTTCTGTCCTGGTTTCAGCTGGAATAGAGTCAATTTTCATCCTAGCAGCTGGTATAGTGCTGTGATTTGGATTTAGCATGAGAATAAAGTTGATAACACACTAATATTTTAGTTGTTGCTAAGCAGTCAAGGACTTTTCAGCTTCTCATACTGGCCTGCTAACAAGAAGTTGGGGGGCACCCAAGAAGCTGGGAGGGGACACAGCTGACCCCAACTAAGCAAAGGGATATTCCATACCATATGGTGTCACGCTCAGCATATAAACTTGGGGGAAGTGGAAGGAAGCGGGGGATGTTTGGAGTTATGGTGTTTGTCTTCCCAAGTAACTGTTATGCGTGAGAGAGCCCTGCTTTCCTGGAGATGGCTGAACACCTGCCTGCTGATGGGAAGCAGTGAATGAATTCCGTGTTTTGCCTTGCTTACACTTGTGGCTTTTGCTTTACCTGTGAAACTGCCTTTATCTCAGCCCACAGGCTTTCTCACTTTTACCCTTCTGATTCCCTCCCCCATCCCACCGGTGGGACTGAGCGAGCAGCTGCATGGCGCTTAGTTGCTGTCTGGGGTTAAACCAGGACATCTTTTTCCTGGTCTGAATTCAAGTCGTGAAACAGGAAGATCATGGTAATTCTATTGGTGTTTAATCCTACGGAGTTTACAAATAAACAATACTACTAGTTGCTACAATTAGAAAAAAAAAAAGTTATTGAGGAAAACCTAGTTCCACGAAACTCTCCGTTTTGCTGTATTTATGTAATTTTCTACTTGTCACAAGTTCTCACGAGGTGCAGTTCAGAGCTCTCTAGTTAAAGGCAAAAGAGGTTTGAACTTTGAAGTCTCAACCCTGCTCTGAATGCAAAATGTGTTATGACAAACTCATAATAATTACTCAGAGAACAAGCTTTCTGTGAAACTGCCTGTAAAGAGAACCACCTGTACTTCCCATTTTTGATCCTTTTGTGCCTAGAAACTCTAAACCAGGAGTCACTGAACGAACAAAACAGAGCTTATACCTCCAGAGAAAATAAGGCAGAAAACAACAGGCGGATAACATGAAAGTATAGAAACAAGAAAATCAGCATCAATATTTTTTCACCTCTAATTTTCTTAAGAAGCATCACAAATTACAGAGGGACCTCGAAGCTGTCCAAATTCCCTTACTCAAAATTTACTGAAATCCCGTGTAGTATTTACATTTGCTTTAGAAGTTATTAACAAAAAGTTTATCTAAGCGTATGATTAAAGAAGGTTATGGGCAGAGTCCCCAACACATAAGAAGACTCATGTAGCCTCTATCATTTTTTAAGCAATTACTTAATTGCCCATCTTACAGGGACTTCTGAAGAGTTATTGGTATGACAGAGCACCCAAGGTGTCAAGAGCACTCAGACCTAAATTCTAGCTTACAGCTTTTATTTATAGTGCTGGGGGAAGTGTGAAAGGATGCCTTCACTGAAACTCTCTTTATTCTCTCTTGATTTTTAAATTCTCATTTTTTAAATCAGTGAACAACAAAAGAAAAAGTGAACTGATTGATTTGTCCATAAGCTTTGCTGATTTGAAGACTGACACCCAGTGCTAGCTTAACTACTTGATGTAGAGACAAACTAGGCCTAAGAAATCCTATTGTTTAAACTACTTAAGTTTTGGTAACATATATTTTCAAATTATGTTAAATACCTAACAACACTGCAGACATTACTTGCAGAAGTTATTGTTTAATTGAAATAGAACACATACCATATACTTAAAGCAAATGATTATTACTTGATGTCATGTAAGTTAAAGTTCTTTGGATTTCAACTGTGCATTTTCTCATTATTATTAATAATGTTTTATACATATAAACTTAATTCTGAGTTGCCTGGATGCTTAAGATCTCCTAATATTTCTCCCCTCACCTGGTAATATACTTACAGTTCCACTCAACCTTTCATTTGTTTCTGCTTCATATAGATAACACAGCCCAATGTGAGCTATCATATTCCAGGTCACGATATAAGAGGTATCATAAGCACTGTCCACAGTCTCACTGGTTCTTGAGCTACAATTAACACTAGCATTATGGACAACTTGAGTAATTTATTTCAAGTCACACAGGTTCAGGCACACATACCAGTTATCTCCTGTTCAAACCATGAACAGAATCATAGAATAATTTAGGTTGGAAAACACCTTTAAGGTTATTGAATATAGAGGGATGATTTCACATGTCCTTCCAACCCACAACACTGACGTGTAACGACTGCTACGCTGAAGCACATCTGCCATCCCGCCCTGTTATCTTGATTCCCGAGCCCTTCTGGAACCATTCCAAGCCAAGGGGCTAATACTCTACGTATTCCCTTGGACAACAGCCTCACGGAAGCAGACAGCCGGGCTCACACGCAAAGGGTGGAAGCACCCACCTAATGCCAGGCGGAAAATTTTGCTATGGTCGCTAAATTATTTTCTGATGGGATCGTTACACCAGCAAACTCCCCTGCAGGCAGGCAGCCGCTCGTGACAGAAACTACTCTTACTGGTTCAGCTCGCGACAAGCGGAGTTTTGCTGCCATCACATCGTGAGAAACATGATGGAGAAGCTCCTCCGCTGCCGTCCCACCTGCCGAGCCAGGTGCTGGGGCTGGAACACTCCTGTTCCCGGCGGAAAGACATAGGGTCTGCTCCAGCACCAAGTATTTGCAAAGTGACGCAGCTCAGACCATGAATGCAGCCTTCTCTTCCTGACCTTCTAGCCAATTAGCAAAAAGGTGCATGGCTAAACCACGCTGTTAATCATTAGTATTTTCCCAACCAAAACAGACAGTCAGCTTTTCGGGGAAAAGGGGGAAAGACACATTTTCATGATTTATATATCCCATCACGCAGCTATTGCCAAAAAAATGTAACACAGCAATTCAGACAATTCTAATGAGAAATTTCAGTATCTGATTTATTCTTTAAAAGATAGCTTTTTGTTACTCATTTCTGTTAAGAATTTGACTGTTACAAAACTACTCCAAGTCAGGGAGGAAGGTTCTGTGTTTGTTTGTTGTTTAAACTAATGGCCTCAATGTTTCGGGTTGCAACACCCGAGTTGCATTCCTGAGCAAACCATTTAGATCTCAAACGAACAGAACCTGCACACACATCTTTAAATATTCATCAACTTTTGCAAACACAATTTTAAGCAAAACCTAGAGCCTAAGTAGAGATTTAGAGACTAAATTACCCAAGAGCTTTCCTGTACGTAAAGCAACAGCACTCCCAAAGTAGTTTTTACCCCAATTTGCCTAAGAAAGTATATAAAAAAACCCAAGGCCCCAGAGTGGCTCAGTAGTTTAGCTGCAGTTGATTTAATGTTTAGGTGTGGCCTATCGAAAGTACTCGACACTCTTTCCTTCAGTTTTATTCTTCCAGTTTCGTGCATTTTTTTTTTTTTTAAAAAAAGCAACTCCACGGGACTTTGTTTTTAAACCACAGCAACAAAAAGCCGCATGTAGCTACGGCACTGACACAGGAGCCTCGGCCCCCCGGTGAAGGGCTCCCCCAGCCGNCGGCCGCTGCCGGAGCCCAGCTCGCCGCGGCGGCCAGGCCGGGCCCGGACCTGCCCCGGGCGAGGGGGCGGCCGGCGGGAGGGTGGCTGCGTCGGTGGGCCGTGGTGGGGTTGTGCCGGTGTTGCCATCGGCAAATTCCAGCCCCACAGCCGAGCCGCTGCCCGGGAATTCAGCAGCATCCGGATGATGGGGAAGAGCGGGGGAGGCGATGCTGCCCCTCTGCGCCGCCGTGGGGAGCCCCCACCTGCAGCCATGCCTCCGGCTCTGGGGCCCTCTGCACAGGAANCGGACCCAGCCCGTATGTCGAGAGCCGGCGGGCAGCGCCCCAAGCCCCGGCTGCCGGCCTGGCCCGGCCTGGCCAGTCTAGCGACGGCGTTCGGCTCCGCGGAGCGGGGGCTGCCAGCCGCGGCCACGCCGCTCCCCGCAGCCGGCCCCGGGCCTGCCCGGGAGGCCGCGTCCCCCCGGGGCTGCCCGCCAGGCCCAGCTCCCCTCGCCCCCGCAGGCCCGGGCCAAGCCCTCCCCCCGCCCCGGCCCAGGCCGNGGACTCTTTATCAGGGATTGTTGCAGTAGGACAAGGGGTAATGGTTTTAAACTAAGACAGGGAAGATTTAGGCTTGACAAAAGGAAGAAATTCTTTACTCTGAGCATGGTGAGACACTGGAACAGGTTGCCCAGAGAGGTGGTGGAGGCCCCATCCCTGGAGACATTCACGGCCAGGCTGGATGAGGCTCTGAGCAACCTGATCTAATTGAAGATGTCCCTGCTCACTGCAGGGGGGTTGGACTGGGTGACCTTTAAAGGTCCCTTCCAACCCCAACTATTCTACAAAATTGCATTCTCAGCACACAAAAAATTTGCAAGGTTAATAGGCTGGAGGAATGAAAAAACACGCCAACCAGCCCAAAGTCATAAATGCTGTCAGCTGGCACTTAAGATGCAGAAGAGGGAGAGCTGTGTTTGGATCAGGTCTGCAAGACAGACTGAGCCCTCCCCAGCCTCTCCCATTGTTTGCGAGCAGGACCCTTCTGGAGGAGAGGACTCTGGTCTCAGACTGACTCCCACTCCCCAAACAGAAGCTTTCACCACCCTCGTGCCCTGCAGAAGACACGCTTCCTTGACCATCAGCGTTTCATAACACTTGGTGTTGGTAATCTATGGTTTGAACTGGCCCTTGCAGGCAGGCGGGCAAGAACAGGAAGTTTCTGGATCATAATAGCTCCATTGCTTAGACAAGCAAAACAAAGGGAGTTTGAATGAAGTTTAGGCAGCTGCTGCACAGAGGCTCTTTGAACTGCAAGAGGGCTGGCCTGCTGCGGATTTATGGCCTTTGTCCCTGTAATCCCTTCACCACAACCAGCCCCTTCATCCCCTTAGTCAAGGAGCACTAGTGCTGACTGGCCGCAGCTGGATCCCCAAACATCTAAACTTCGACTGTCTGGCTTTCCTGCCTCAGTCATTCAGACCGCTCGTTCACAAGAACCTCAGTCATCTCCAAAATCCTTATTCCTCTTAAAATTTTAAATAAAACTGTCCCAACAGGCCTAGAAGTTACTTTTTCTTTAAAAAACAAAAATTGTAAGACGTTTAACAAGCAGAACAGCAGAAATCTCAGCTGCTTAGTAAATGTCACCTGCTTCAGATGCTTTACCAGCATCATGGACAACACTTGGTTGGTACAGTATCTGTCCAGCTGCGATTTAGGAATACTCTCCAAGCAACTATTTGTTGATTCTTGAAAAGTATTTTATTTAAAAAGTAAAAAACCAACTAAGCTTTTGTCCAAGTTTGTGAAATGCAAGCCTTATAAAAAAGTCTTCCTGCTATGCTACAGGTACAAAACAATGAACTGAAGAAAATTCAGGAAACGAGGAAAAAGGAACAGAAAACCCGAATATATACATATCCCAACTCCAAGCAATCAAAGCTAGGCTGCTGATTCATGGAGATACGATTACAAAGACTTAGAATGATCACACTTTTAAAAGCAGGTCAGCAAGTCTCCCTGAAGCAGAAAAGCACAGAAAGATTCTGCAGGAAGAAATACTAAAAACTGTGAAATCACATCTTCTGATCTTTACTATCAAGTAAGAGACCAGAATGTACCAGGTGGCTCTGCAGTGCTAGGGACACACTTCAGTTCTGCTGAAATCTAATTTTCTTAGAATCTGGATCCGAGTAGGAGCCTTGCATTTTCATTTTTTTGGGGTTTCTTTTCCCATTGCAATCCTTTCCCAAAACCTCCAGTACTCAAAAATAACCAAGTAGGAAAACACAGCAATGACCTCAAAGGGCCAGTACACAACAGGTACTGCAAAGGTATTTCAGGGAGATAGAGAAAAAATTAAAAACATAAGCGGGCAGGCAAAGAAACATGATACAGGATCAACTGGAGGAACCCCAAAACGCCTTCTGTAAAGCAAAGGCCACAACTGAGATGCAGAAAATGAAACTGAAGTACCAAATTTAACACCTTTACTATAATTCAGTTGTTTATAAAATTAACCCAACACAACTATTTTCTTGACAATAAGGAAAATAACTACGCATTGGTTTCACTGGATTTCAGCATAAAACGATTGCACAGGAAGAAAAAAGGACATCTCCACCCCAAAGAAACAATTATTAAAAAGATTTTCAGTTGTTTTTTGTTTTTTAATAAATGTGCTTTGTTCACAAAAAGTAGTGACATAAAGACAACAGAAATGCAAATACACATTTTTTTCCTTTTCCTCTCCAGCACCTTAAGAACAAGAGATCTCTTGCACAGTCATAATTTTCAAATATTTCATAAACTAGAAACATTCTTGTACCAAAGCCAAATATCCAACAACTCCTGATATCACCACTTTATTGTTCAGGGAATTATAAGCATTTATGTAAATCCTACTTTCGTCCTCCACCAGAATCTACTGTCCCTTGTAAAAAAGAGAGAGAGAACAAAAAAAGAACACTTCAGGTATTTAGAATGAGCAGCAAGAAAACCAAGCTGTTACGAATCTTGGGTCCCTAAACCACAAATACAATTCCGTCACCAGCCTGCCAAAAGATTTAAATTTTAAATGTTCATATTTTAAACGATTTTGGGGGGATAAACCAATTTACAGTAACCAATACCAACATACATGTTAGCTGGTATGTAACTTTTTTTTAAAAGAAGTATCAGTTAAAGTGTTAGGTACACTTTGAAGTATGCACAGATTAAGTTTCCATAGACAGCTGAATTTATAGCACCAATAGTTTAGCTTTATCACGAGCACTGCTGGAGCCAGTGGTTAACTGGGAAAAAAAAAGGCTTTGACTGACAAGCATTTTAGTGACAATGAAGTGGTAAAGCATTAGATGCAAATACTGACTGACAGCTGATTTTGAAGCCATTGTGTATTTCTTTAGACAAATACTTTGCGTTAAAAAAATTAAAAAGTCAACTGTATTACTTGTATGTCTAAACTTAATTTTTTATTGGAATACCATTGTCCATTTTATCATTGAGATCCGAGTAACAAATCTGAATCAAGTATTATGGGATGCTTTAAATTTAAGAAGGGAGTCACAAAAAGCTGATGCTAAAGAATAAAGCATTGTAGCCCAGATCATGTTTGAGTTAAGCTGGGCCAACGTGGGATGACTCTATGTAGGAAACAGTGTAAAAGAAAAACAGGTAGGTCAAACTGTGACACTTTCAGTGCAAAACTTCCACCGAAGGAGTAAGTTTCATTTTTGTTGCAACCACTGTAATATTACCACTACAACTTCAGTTTATGTGGTTATCTTCTGTATTATAAATACAATATGGCAGGTTGATATGGTATAAGGTATATTTCATCACAACCACCTGTGAAACTAGTATTTTCTACCATTTTATCGAAGTTGGTCTTAAAACCATGATGTGGCACCTAGTTCAAATCATTTATTAGGCACTTACGTATAGATTTAACAGCCTAACATTCAAACCTGAAAATTCTGGCCATTATTTTTGAATGGAGGGGAATCTAAGCTAAACTAGTATTGAATCCTCTGTTTTTACCACTGAACAGGATTGTTTCATCCTGCAAAAACTCAGTAATTTATTACACAAGTTAAAAAAAATCATAATAGATGTAAACCACTTCTGTTCCATCTCCTAACAGTGCAGGTCAGTTTTCAGACAGCTATGGAGTTTTTATTTAACTAAATAGAAGATTTTTGGGTCCAAGTAAGCAAACAAATAATGTATGTTAACTTCACTTGTGTGGTCTCAATACACGGCTTTGGGCAAATACGGGTATCCTTGAAAAAATTCTATTATTATGTTCCTTTTCACAAAATCGGTCCGTAGTTACCATATAACATGGGAGGTCTACAAACAAGGACAATTAAAGAAAAAGTTGTTTGTTTTTAAAATGCATAAATAATTTACTTTAAAACATGACAAACCCCACCCTGTCCCCCAAAAACACAGTCTGAAGAGAATACAGAACACCATCATTGGGGAAATACTGACACATGTTAGTGCTTGTACACTCATAAAATTGCAAAACCATGTTCCCGCTTTCAAGTGAAACATAATTGCCTAGACGTACCATACTCCTCTGGGGGAGCAGGGGGATAACATTTTCAGAAATCTCATGTCTAACTACTATTTATGCAATGAAATTACAGTACGTGTAACTACGGATGAATATATTCCAGTGTTGTGGTGTCATCTCGTTTTGGTGGCGTCTCAAGAGGGCTGCAATAAACATAGAATCAAATGTGCAAGCATTATAGTTTCTCCAGCCCAGGTTTAACCAGAGTGAAACACATTTTGGAAAAAAGTTTTGTTCCATAATTAAGAAGGGACATGTGTAACCAAGTGTCTTAACCTATCTGCACATTTAATTAAAGTGCAAATTATTTCTTCCTACTCATACTTCTCAGAAGCCCACCAACTCAGTGCCTTAAGCTCAACCACACTGAGTTAAAATATTGAAGCAACATCTAGCAAATTAAATAGAATTCACACTTCACAGCACTAAAGAAAAGAATGGTACCTTTCTGGAAAAAAAAAAAAATTAGTGATACAAATCTAAAGAAAGTAACAGCAATTTATGCTATGACATGAGTCATTTGCATAAAACTTGTATTTTTTCACTTTCATACAAGAATAAACTTTAAAATTCAAAAGTAGAAAAAAATAGCAAACTCTGTAAACCTTTGCATTTTCTTTATGCAAACCACTGTTGTGTGCTGAGCCCATGTTAGTATAGCAAAATTAGTTAAGCAAGAGGTTTGACTGAAAGGGCATTTCAACGACTACATTAACTTAGAAGCAATATAGGATCTTCTAGCTCATAGAAGGGAATTGAACTAGACTGGCTTTCTCCAGAGTCTGAGTCGTAAGGAGCATCCGGTAGCTCCATAAAACCGTAAGCTAGCTGTTCATCTTCGGTATCTGATCGAACATAGCAGGAAGTGTTGGAATACTCCTCATCCTCTATACTGTTGAAATCCTGGGGGATATACAACATTCCCGGGTAGTTCCTGCTAACCAAGTCACTTGTTGTTTGTAGGGAAGTCTTCCTAAATGCCATCAGGTGCATGTGAGAGAACTTGGAATACTTGAAGCGTTTAAAACCCAAGGACTCTATAGCAATTTTCCAGCTTTTCATCATCATAGCCCGGCGATTCTGATGAGATGAATCGGGAGTTATTACAAGCAACAAGCCATTTAATACGAGAAGTTCATGTGCCTTCTTGCAGCATATCCATCGTTGATAAGGTGATGGAAAGTAAGAAAGGAGGAGTGAGAAAACGACGACATGGAACAGTTCTCCAGGGAGAGAATCAATGGGATTTTTCAGTTGCTTCAGAAAGGCATCTATAGCATCTTGTGCCAGTTGAAGAGGTTGCTGAATTTGAAGATTTAGGAAGTCACATTTGTATACGCTCTGGAGGAATACAAAAACCAGAAAACCAAACAAACACCAAGGTTAGTTTAAGGAACAAATACAATCCAATCCCACTGAAAATCAATGGCAACCTCTCCATTCCCTTGAGATGTCAGACCTGCTGAACGTTCCTCTTGGTACTAAATCAAACAATCTAAAATAACAATTTAATGCATACTGCTAGCTTCCACAATTACAAAGTAATATTTTAGATGTGCAGTAATTTACTAGAGATTTGATAGCTGAGGATTGTTAATTAAAAAAACAACAATAGAAGTTTAGCCCAAATAGAACAAAGTATCATAACAACTATCTCACAAGTGATTAAAGAACTCAGATATGCCTACATTGCTTTTGTTTCTCTGGATGCTGGAAGGCTTTTATAGGTTTTTATAAACCTGAAACCCATAAATAAAATAAATTTGATACCTCTGTTTTCCACCAGTTCTCTGAAAAGAATCCAAGAAACTTAGTAGTTTGGTCACTTGGAAAAAAGAGTCATTCTTTATTGGTACAGGAATAAAGAATCTTAGGACAAGGCAATATACACGGGAAAGTTACAGTACACAAACTGCGCTGCAGCAGTGATGCAGGTCCATGTTTTAATCTTGCTGTAAATGCAAAGCGTGGCGGTACACATTTGGGCAGTTGTCAAAGTAAGGTAAGGGCTGTAAATTCATCTGTTGATCACTTGTGTACTCAAGCTGTCAAAGATGGGAAATAACACCACAATACAACATAGAGAAGAATCATAGAATCATTGGGTTGGAAGGGACCTCGAAAGATCATCTAGTCCAACCCCCCTGCCAGAGCAGGGTCACCTAGAGCACATCATCCAGGAACGCGTCCAGGCGGGTTTTGAATGTCTCCAGTGAAGGAGACTCCGCAACCTCTCTGGGCAGCCTGTTCCAGTGCTCTGTCACTCTCACAGTAAAAAAATTCTTCCTGATATTCCTCTTGAATCTCCTATGCTCCAATTTACATCCATTACTCCTTGTCCTATCACTGGTCATCACTGAAAACAACTTCACTCCATCTTCCTGACACTCCCCCTTTACGTATTTGAAGACATTGATGAGGTCACCCCTCAGTCTCCTTTTCTCCAGACTAAAGAGACCCAGCTCCCTCAGCCTTTCCTCGTAAGGGAGATGTTCCACTCTTAACATCCTTAATTACAGAGCATTCAAAAATAAGAGTAACAGTATACTACATTGAAGTTTTGGCACTTTGTATTAATAAAAACCTGGGAGTGACTTCTTTCATAAAAAAGGTATTAAGATAGAAGCTTTTGACACCATAGCAATAAAAACTGTTACTAATGCCTAGAGAACGTGCAGTGAAAAAACAGACACTCTGAACAGGTAAGTGAACATGAAAGCAGACACAAAACATTCTGTGGAGCGCATCTGAAAAGAGGAGTTAGATCTGTTGCTTTTTCATACCACAAAAACATGTATAGTGTGTTTTATAAAACAATATTCAAAAAAGAGATCACTAGAACCCTATTGTATAGGTATTCATAACGCAACTGATAAGCAAAAATCACATTCTCTTTTGAGTGTATGCAGTAGATGAGATAAAATAATCAATGCTCAAAAAAATCTGATTTGTCTTTAGCTTTAGCCTTGGCCTCCAGTAAGTAAAAAAAAAAAAAAAAACAAACCAAAAACCAAGAGAGATTTGTATTACGTGGTTATAATCAAGAAATTTTAATTGTAACCATTATACCTGCAGGGCTATATTCTGTTTCCTTGTAATATTTAGAACAGGAAATTAACAGTAGTAATTTCATGATATCCTCTAATAAGTTTTAACGACAGAACTGCTTTGAAGAATAATTATTCAGAATAACATGCTAACTTTACTTAGAAGCAAGACTTAACAAGTCAGAGTTTATACATACATAGTTGAAAAAGCAATTTAGACTGCACGCGTTTCTCAGTAGTGGAAAAATACTCATAAACCGGCTACGTAGAAATAACGTTAAAGACAATTTCAGGATTAAGTGTGTTTTGAGTGGTATCTGAACCCTACAGACAGTTTTAGGACAAAAATCCCGCTAAAGTGGAGATTGCTACTAAACTCTATATATACAAGTCTTGAACTGATCTTAAAGTCCTTCTAGACGTTGAAAGAGCAGTTATATTTTAGTGCATCCACTGACATTTCATAAGGCAATCGTACTTGTATATTCTAATTTTTAATTCCAGTACCTTCCAGGCTTTTTTTTTTTTTTGGTCTCAGACTGTACTTGCTCCATCCCAGCAGTACGTAATTGTATTTGGATTTTCCCAAAGTGGAGATTCTCCCTTCATTCCATTTTTTAATTGATTTTTTTGTTATGTAGACAAATTAAACCCCTCTAAGAAAATAACCACTGCTACTTATACTCTGGAATATTGGTGTTATAACCAGAATGATCTGAAGAAAGGGCCAGCAAGAAGAAACCTGTTCTGCTTATCCCAGTCTCCGTTTCCCTCTTCCTAGTTTCATAGAATAGTCTGGGTTGGAAAGGAACTTTAACTGTCATCTAGTCCAATCCCCTGCAATGAGCAGGGACATCTTCAACTAGATCAGGTTGCTCAGAGCCCCGTCCCCAACCTGACCTTGAATGTTTCCAGCGATGTTTCCATCTACCACCTCTCTGGGCAACCTGTTCCAGTGTTTCACCACCCTCATTGTAAAAAAATTTCTTCCTTTTATCTTCCCTCTTTTCCTTTAAAGCCATTACCCCATGTCCTATCACAAGAGGCCCTGCTAAAGAGTCTGTCCCCATCTTTTCTGTAGGCCCCCTTTAAGTACTGAAAGACGGCAATAAGATGTTTCATTTCCGTGTCCCTCCTCTGGACCAGCTCCAGCAGGTCCATGTCTTTCCAGCATGTTTCCATAATAATGAATGTTTCCCTCAGTGTACCTTACACCAAGACACTAAAAATGAGTAAACAATGCCTAGCTAAAGAGAATGATAATTTTTCTCTTGATGCAGTTCTCCCCTGCCCCCGCCACTCCTGCCTCAAAACACAAAACCTTTTAAGGGAAATGTATTTCCATGTTTGTATTTCTACAGTTTACATTCTTTCTTTATGAAACAGAGATTCTAAACATTCTGAAGACATTAATTCTTTTATTATGTAACTAGCATTTCAGCTCCTCTTCTAGTTTTTCCACAATTATATCTAATTCCTAAATTAGCTGAAGTATTTTACTCAACAACTTAGTCTATATCCAAAGCATTTTTATATCTAAAAGGTGGAATAAACTATTTTTATTAAAGAATGAATTATTTAACCCTCTATTTAACATTATTCAAGAAACTGACTCCTTAAGAAGCTTCTGTGCTTCAATGTGTTTCAAAAAGTATTTTGGTACCTTACCTACAAGATCTGCTAAATCAGAAGATTTTACCAGTTCTTCTATTTTCAGCTTCTACCACTAAGTTATCAGATCAATTTTTCAGATCAGAAAACAACATTCACTACCATAAGAACCCTCTGGCTGTTATTCCGAAATCTTAAATCCGCCCAGTCAACTGCTAGCCTAAAGATAAATTTATTTGGGAGGTTATGGTGCTGATGCATAGAATCACAGAATCATA
>VXBO01010047.1:0-22148 GCA_013400135.1 Rhinoptilus africanus
TGTAGTAAATACACTAAAAACCTCCTAACACTGCATCGCACAACATTGCCAGTGGTGAAGCAGAGTGTGTGTGGTGTAAACAATTACAGGTAATTACAATATAGGTAAATGAAAAATCACCCTTATTTATCAGCTAACGCTTGGTATCAAACTGTGAAACTATTTCTTATAGAATACTTATGGCTCTGCACTGCATCTAATGAAAGTATCAGATAGAACCAATTAAAGATAACAGAACAGAGATTCCCCTTTAAATCAGCGACAATACTGAATTCGTAAGCACTTGAGAAGACAGAAACACAATTCAAAGTGACTTATACATTGGAGAGATGCTCTGAAACTGGGAGACTAAACTAAGAAATCGAGTGCAGGAAAGAGCTTCAATTCATAAGTTTGTAAAATTCCATTTTTAGTAATGACTAGGCAAGCACTATGGTAGAAAAAGATGCAGAGGTTGCAGTGGAATACAAAGTAGATGTGAGACAATGACTAAGTGAAATGACAAAGCATATTCCCCGTTGTTTAATACAAGAATCAGGGAGGTAATCATTCTGCTGTGCTGTCAACTTTTAGCTGAAACACTGTGCCCGCTATAGTGCTCCCTACCTGAAGAAGTATATAGGCAAACTCAGACCAAGAGAGAAGCAGAATGGATAGAGAAGGAGAAGACTCTCCTCAGGCAAAAGCAGACATACTTCCGTTATTCTGGAAAAAGGAGATGGAGTGTGACATAACACTTTCCAGTGCTCAAAAAGGCTGTTCCAAGAGCAGCTGTGATCAACTATAGTCCATGATCCCCAACAGAAAGACAAGTCAACTCAATCTACAAAAAACCCCAGAGACTAAATGTTCTCCAAAGCTTCTCAGTATAGTGAGCAATCAGAATAATTTATCTAGGAATATTGTAGAAGTCTCTTGGGGAGTAGGGGGCCTTTTGTTGTTTCAAATATCTGTGAATTATGTTTGTCTTGATCTTTCCCATCAATTACTAACATTTTAATTTTTAATACAACTTGAGCCTCAAGCTAAACAGAATTAATTTTTACAATCTGAGAACATTTATAATATTAATAACATTAATAACCCACTTTAGACTTCAAGAAAGACAATAGATTTCCCTGATGTCCAATTTAAAAAAATATATCAGAATTAGCCACAAAACAGTCATTTTTTTCACTTTGAACTAAATAGTTTGTTAATCAAAAGGAAGGGTCAGCTAATTTTTTTTGTTCTGCTCCACATTTAGAACAAATTTTGAACAGAACACAAACAAGCCTCAATACCTTTTTAAGTATGCTTTTTATATTTTCAGTTTACAATCTTATGTATCATATTGATATTTTTAAATACAGGCAATAATGCATTTTAGGACAACCTGAAATAAGGTATGTTTAAATAAGACATTATCACATTTTACAAAAGCCTCTCAAGATGACCAACAGTGTTGCCTAAGGAATAAATTTCTTTTCAGTGATAAACTGAGATAGAATATACCTTATCGTGTCCTGTATCTCCTCCTCTTACAATATCTGGAGCCAGGTATTCTGTTGTTCCACAAAAGGAATATGCTCTCTCATTCTAGAAAAAAAAAGAGAATAAAATTCATGTCAAAAAATTATATTGCACAAACAATTATATTGACCACAAACGGGTCAATATGGATACAAGATCCAAATTGGATACAAAATCCTTTGGGTTCCCCATATTTAGGAATTTACTATGACCTCTAGAAAAGTAATTCTCTTTCACAACACACTTGTAGATAAAAAGCACAACATTCTCTCAAGAAGAGACTTGGAGAGAGACTTGGAGAAAGGCAGGCAGACAGACAGAATTGTAAATTTAATTTTACTCTACACACTGAAGTTGTCGTCTTGGTTATGGTCAAAACTAAGCTGCATTCACAGGCATGGATAATTGTTCCCTGTTAGCGATTTACCTTTGAGGTCAACACGAGGTCAAAGCTGTACCTTGCTAATGATGAACGCACGTGTGTTTGGGCCATGCAAGATTGTTCGAGCTTCTAGAATTTTGGGGAGAGATCCTGATAGGCCCTTCAAAGAAGAGTGTTCGAAAAAGCAAATATTTCAAAAGGCAGGTTTTACATTTGTAGAATTGGGTTTGAAGTTTAAAACAGGTGCTATATAAGACAATGTGCTACACCAATGAGAGGAAGCTTCTAACAGTAGAGAACAGTGCTCAGTGCTACCCTGAGGCATAAAAATTAAACAGCCCAATGGCATATTATTAAACTGTGTTTATTAAAAGACTTATACTGTGACTGGTTTTTGGGGTAAAATTCTGAGTTCAAAAGAGCTATAGGCCTCATTTTGTTCAAATATTCACTTGAAATACTAACTTTTGAGACAAAAACCATAAAATAATAAACTTTTGATACAACCATTGTTCCTCTTTAGTTATCTTTTCCAGTACACGTTATCAAAAAGAAAAATAGTGTGATAAAAACCAAAACCAAAAAAAACAAAATCAGAAATTCCTAGCCATCCATCCTGCCATAAGCCAATCTAAAGCTATTCATACATCCCTCTGTTTGTTCTTCCTAAAACATCCAAAAGGACATGGGTACTGGACAAAGAAATACAGAAAATAGATTCAGGATGGGTGTTTCTCAACACCTGGGGGGTGAATGCCTACATTATTATATCATATGCACCCAAAGATCCATATCTGAGAAACAAACTGTGTTTTATTAAACACTTGGCTGAAGACATCTGCAGCTAGGAGGACACAACTAGACCATGGGCTGAATGTCAGGGCCAAACTAGTATTCATAAAGGAAAAAAAGTCGTCTTAGAGCAGAGGACAAGATCCCAAGGGACTATTCCACAGTATTACAACTCCTTCAATAAGCAGAGAACATCATTAGCTCAGGGACTCAAAAAAAAACCCAACCCATGTTAACCATACTCTCTGGAAAACGAGATCTGCATAATTGGGAAGTACATCTTGTGACTGTCATGCTTACTCATAGCATGGCAGACAGGGCATTCAGGTCAGCTTGAAGGAAAGTACAGAAAACAGCTTTTGGAGCTCCAAAGCTGCCCCAGAGCAAAAGAAGATGACATACATTGAAAGGTTCAAGACTCAAGCAGGCAAGGGCTGATGTGCTGAGTACCTCCTGACTCAATGGTGTCATCAGGATGTTGCTGAAAATCAGAAATCTGTTTAGACTTCTGTAGGTTAACTAGAAGTTATATCAAGAGAAACATACAATCTATACAAACATCAAGCAAAAATACACCCATCTGTTGCCAGATTAGCTGTTTGTATAACAGAGAGAATGAGCAAACTGGAGCAGGCCATTTGACCATTGGAAAAATGGGAGCAAAAACATAAATAAGAAGATCAAAGGAAATCTTAGGAATCCACAAGATTTTGTTTCAGAGGCCTCTGGAACAAAACAAAAACACATCAAAGCAAAGCACCCAAACAAAAACAGGAAAGAAGGCTAGAGAAGTCTGACTGCTGAAAAGGGTGAGTTGAGATAAAGCCAGCTAAAAGAATGCTAATATAGGGAAAACAAAAACAAACAAAAAACCCAAACAAAAAGCAAAAAACCCAAACAAACCTACCCTTGCAAAAAAAAAAAACCCAGATGCTCTATCTAGGATATCTGGCTCAGAGTAGAGGCATTGTTCTGGTTTTATCTGGGACAGTGTCAATTTTCTCCATAGTAGCTACTATGGGGCTACATTTGGGATTTGTGCTGAAAACAGTTTTGATAACACCGGGATGTTTCTTTTAGACTAAGGGAATTTTATCCTTGTGTTATCTCAAAGGATGGGAAGAGGTGGCGGTGGTTAATGAGGATGTATTGGATAGTGCGGGACCTGAGCATGACGTAAATGGTATTCGATAAAGGGTGGAGAATGTCGTGGGTTTGGCTGGGATAGAGTTAATTTTCTTTATAGTAGCTACTGTGGGGCTGTGTTGGATTGGTGCTGAAAACAGTGCTGACTGATAATGCAGAGGTGTTTGAGTTACTGCTGAGGAGCGCTCAGAGTCAAGGCCATTTCTGCTTCTCGCCCTACTCCACCAGTGAGTAGGCTGGGGGTACACAAGGAGCTGGGAGAGCGGACCCCAGCTGACCAAAGGGATATTCCATACCGTGTGCTCGGCATATAACGCTGTGGGAAAAGAAAGAAGGATGGGGATGTTCAGAATGATGGCATTTGTCTTCCAAAGTAACCTTCATGTGTGACAGAGCCCTGCTTTCCTGGAGGTGGCTGAACCACCGACTGCCAGTGGGAAAGTGGTGAGAGAATTCCTTATTTAGCTTTGTTTGCATGCACAGTTTTTGCTTTACTTATGAAACTGTCTTTATCTGAACCCAAAAGTTCCTCAACTGGATAATTCCACCTCAGAATTCCCAGGCACTGTTCGAAGGACTGTGACAGGTACAACCCAAAGCTACCACAGAAGTGGCGGAATAAGCCTAATCCTATTCCGGTTATAACACTAGCCACAGCCTAATGAAACAACCATCCGTCAGTTTCTTGGTGCTAGATCAAATACACAGCTGACACAATGGGGGAAAAAACCACTATACCTCAATATAAACTCCATCTGACACTTCAGATTTTTTTTTTAAACTATTAGTAGGTTAACCTCATGTAACAACCTTCGTATAGAACCGGTACTCACACGGATACAACATTTCATTCTTAACAGTCGCAGCCTAAAGTCAACCTAAAAACTGGAATCAACTGCAAACCCTGTATTCTGGAAATCTGGCAGAAAGGCTGCTGCATAGTCTGCCCCTGACCCAAACTAAATTCATACAGCTGTGTAATCTAACGGCACAACGAATTGTGTTAAAGAGTGCAGCGCGGCTCCGATTCTAAAAACTCTTGAAACTGAAATGGCACATTGCTCATACACTGAGGTCAGCCGGGTAGAAAAAAGTCAGAAACTGGTTTCCCCATGAATTCGGAAGCCTCTGAAAAACATACATTTCAAAACTAAATCAAAGAGCTAATTTACAAAGATTTACATAATGATACATAAAAAATTTGCAATAAGCAGCTGGGGGTTTTTTTGTGAGGGAGAAGGTGAAGCCCAGGTGAATCATAAGGTAGCTTTAGGCCACGTTAGGTACAAGAGATTTTCCCTGTTACAAAAAATAATTAAAAGAAATTCTTGAACTTCCTCTCATTATTCCCATTTTCTGTTAAAAAAAAGGGAAGAAAGGACCTTTCTTACCTCGACGGATATTCTTATGATGGATTCATGGGGACTTTGTGGAAAAGCAAAAACCAAACCCCAAAGCCCTTATTTATGCATCAGCTTTGTTTCTTGCTTAAAACATCGCCTTAACATCGTGCTATGGTGGGCGTGTGCCCAGCCTGCACTATCTGCTGTGTCAGGTTCTTCAGAAATACTGGGCTCCCTCCTCTTTGACTCTTACGAGAATATAATATCAAGCTTTTAATTTTCCCTTCGCATAAGAGGTTTTTCTGGCCTCCTGATTATCCTCGTCACCTAAATTTCTCCATTACTATGTGTTTATTTTTGGTAACTACATCCATTTCAGGTTTGAGGGGTTTTTTTGTTTTGTTTCAGTTTGCTGGTTGGTTGGTTGGTTTTTTTTTAAATTTCTAACGGGATCTAAACTACATTCTAGCCAAAAATATCTGGATTAAAGAATGGTATTATAAGATGTTCACATTTTGTCTCCTTTAATATTTCAGATTTTTTTCCACATTATTTATCAATAACTTAAAAAATATGACAACTTAATTATTAAAGGCCAACATCAAGGAATCACAAAGCTATCAATGTATTACTAACTTATTCTTTGTCTCTTTAACATTTTCCCACCTGTGGCAGTACCTTATGTATTTCTTTAATGTCCTAGTCAGAGGAATTTGTCAGAAGCTTTATTACAATTTTCAGCTCTCATTTTCAAAAGGAATCTAGTGAATACTCCATTTAAGCTTGAGCTCCTCCGTTATCTGCATTATCTCACTGCAAAACTTGAAAATAAACTATGCGCATAGAACGCTTCCCTGAGAATTGACAGCCAGTGCTGTAGATTCATATAACATTAATAAAATTTTATTAATTGTCTAAATCAGCCTGTTAATAAAGATTCAATAACAGAAGTTACGAGCCAAAATAAATTGCAAAACTTGTACTGCAATTAAAGGACCATTGACTTATGTAAATAATTCACTATAAAAATGTATTCTGCATCCAAGCATTAACTTAATCATTCATTTTCTAGTTCTTTTAAAATACTTTAGGCAAGCACTCTTTAAAAATTGCTTGTAATATTCTTTTATATATATATAAAAAATACATTTTATATACCAAACAAATTTTTCTGCTGCTCTGAAAGGTAGAAATATTTCTGATTTTAGAGTTGTACCAAGCCTTATGAGCAAACTCTACTTTCAGCATAGAAATGTGTGATTTTCAATTGCCTCTTAACATCCAAAAATTGAAACATGTAAGTATCGCAGTACTCAAAGATCAAGTGGGTTCATAACAAAAAGTTTTGGCAGCAAATGCTTCCTGAAGCAGTTAAGGTCTAGAGTTGATTTTAAGACTCTTTTCCAGCTCCTGAAGTAAGTGTTCCTTGTGATCAGGAAAAATCCTTCATCTTCCTGAGAAAGACAGGACTCTCTGAAGGCAATGAAACCAGGCAACAAAGCAAAAGGAATATAACTCCTTATTCTCAGTTTCTTTTTCCTTAAAATGTTGCTGTCCTGAAAAAGGACAGTGGTAGGGAATAGAGACACACACATAAGGAAGTTATATCTGAGTTGAAAACCCTAAGAAAGATCCTGATTAGTCTTGGTCAGGATTTGGTCATCTGATCAGTCTTGATCAGCATTTGCAAGACTGGCCCAACCTTGCAAATGTTACAGAAATAGATGTGGTTCTTCACATCAAAAGAGAAAGCAAAATAGCAAGGACAGAGGTGGAATGAAGACCGTTCTAATAAGGCTTGCTATACCATAGTTGATTCACAAGAATCTCTTGTAAATGCAGATTTACTGAAGTTACTGGTAGAACTCACCAAAATGAATATCACAATGAAAAAAACCCAAGAAATTAATCCACATTAGAAGTATTTTCACCGGCATTTTACAGCGAGAAACCATGTTCACAACTTGTAGCTTCCGATGTTGTGGGGAATTTCACCAGAAATAAATGAAAGCACAATCATCTTTAACGGGCAGGCCCACGTTATGAGCGCATTGGTTCTGAAAACAGACCTGCCTGTTGTGATCTTTCAGTTTGCAGCCCTTCAGTGCCAAACCAGCATCCTCAGCAGTCAGCACGGTGACAGGTCGCCCTGTCCTCTCAGAAAGGTGACAGCATTTCAAAACCACCGATCACACTGAGGACAACACAGGACTTGTTCTTAGAGTGAAATGCGCAGCCTGTTTGAACTTTAATGCCCATATTCATACGGATTAAGAATTTTTTCATTCACAATAGCAGTTTGCCTGAAAATCTGTAAAAAATAAAACCAAAACCCAGTAAGTTCTTCCATTGTCTGTTGTTACTGACATCTTTTTACTGAATTATTCATCTGCCCCATGCTTTTAAAATTGCTTCGTCATGACAGATTTCCATCCCAAGCAGAGCAGCAGCGTTAAGAATTCCTTGGGTGTTCTGTCAGTTAAGGATTTTCCCTTTTTAGAGGCTTGAAGAAGCCGTAACAAGCTTTAACACTCACAGTCAGTAGCTGTGTGTCTCGGGTATGCAAATGCAACAAAGCTGATGTTCCTCTCATAACCTTTCCTGCGGAGCCTGTGATGCGAGTTAACACTTAGTTATATTAGTGAAGTCAGGGAAATTACATGTTTACCACCACAACTCAGGGAAAATATGGTTAAATGTCAGTTATTAATACGGTCATAAACCTCCTTTGCAACATCAGAAATGACATTTATCACCTCAGCAGAGGGCTAATTAAGCTAGAGGAATTTGTTTAAATTCTCAAACAGCTTGCCCTGTGTAAAGGTCCCTTATGCATAATCCATTCTGATTCCAAATACTACGGGAAAACAAGAGCAAGGTAGAGACAGGACAGGAGAAGCAATGGGGCCATGGATTAAAGGCACATACATTATTCAGACTTTTCTCTGATACTGGTTCAGTGGAGAATTGAATTGTTTTTTGAGCTTTCATAGTTGAGAGATGAAATAGAGTTCTTCCTGCACGGAGAGGTAAGAGTGTTTTGCAAGGATGGTAAACAGCCAATATGAGTGAGGTGTATTAGCGCTAGAATTAAGTGAAAGCCAGCATGAGCTTATTCTCCTTATAACCTGGTACCGCAGACTGCAGAAGGACTTTTTTTTTTTTTTTTTTTTTTTTTTTTTTTTTTTAGAACACTTTTTTTTCTCTCTTTTTTGAAGGAACCATTTATCACTCTCATTTTTGGAAATCACCGCTCTGTTTGTTCTGTATGTATGAACGTGTAAGTAGTTGTGGCTCATAACTTTCACCGATGAATGTCACCATTCTGATGTGGTGCTGGAATATGTAGCTGCAGTGAGATGTACAAGGATTTACTTATGGATCTGGGAAAGAGATGGGCGGTCCCGGAGTAAACGCAGCAGTCCTGTAACAGTACGAATATCAGAACCCATACTGGATCCAGTGCCCGGAAAGGACAAGGCATACCACAGATTTTACAGCAAGGAAATGCAGATAGAGAAGTCAGACATTTAAAATCTTGTTGATAACTTCATGTGATATAATAACTTTAGTAGAAAAGGAAATCTAACGGTTTTACATGAAATAGACTGCCAAGTTTTTAAAGGAGCTGTAGAAACGATTGAGTTTCTAACAAGATGTGGGCATAATTTGAGGTAACGTCTACGTGAAGGGTTTTGAAGCAATACCCTACCTAGAATCAAGAGTTGAGAATACGCAGATTTATTTATAATAGCAAGAAGAAAATAATCCATGGGATCCTACTCTGAAAGACAAGTAATTACGTCCATTGAGAGGGATATATATGTATATAGATGTGTACATACATGTGTATGTATATGATATATATGCCTAGTTTGGGTGGAATACTTACCTAATTCAGATTTTCCTCCTTGTGAACTACTTTGTTCATTAATAACTAAGGCAGCAAACCTTGTGCATTGTGCCCGTCTTGTAGCTGAATTGGTCAGTTTTCTGCATGAGTGTTGATGTATATAGATTTTGATCTATTGTCAGTTTATTTGTTAAGGAGAATCCCAGGTTTGCACCTCCTCACATCTTTGTCCTTTATACATGGACTTACATGTACTTTCATCTTTCTTTCTGTAGATTTTAATTTAGTTTGCTCTCACAGTAATCTCTTCCTTTCTTTCTTCATGTTTTGATGGTGCTGAGACAACTGTCTTCTCTCTCTGCTACTTTCATGGAAATGTAGCTACTAATTACTTTTCGTATATTCCCTTCCTTTGTTCTCAATAGTGACTGAGAACAAAATCCATCTTCCTTAAAAAACGCATAACTACTTAGTTGGAATTAGGTAGGGGTCAAATTGATGAAAATACATTAATTCTTTGTTTTAAAAAAATCTTTCTTTTGGCTTTAAAAGGCTTTAAAGAGATGCTTGCTGACTTTAGGGTCTCTCTACTGTAAAGGAGCCCACTGGAATAGCGGCTAGGATCATTTTATCAGTGTGCTGTAATTTTAGCAGATGAAGAAATAGTTACACATGAATGCAGATCCAGCACTTTTCACCAGAACTAAAACAATCCAAACTAGTTTCTCTAGAACTAAAAATCAGTCGTCTACCAAGAACTGGTCTCCAATACCTAGCAAGTATCTCCTACAGGGCATTAGCAAATTGACTGACTTTTAGCATTGAAACCACGTGAAATCAGACCAATTCTCTTACAAGAAAAGAAGCTGAGTAACGTTAATGCACATTCAGGAATGTACTGTCTCTTGGACTAGGTTAGAGACAAAAATTGTTAGATCACTGGTGCTTCAAGGCAATGTGTAAATATTTCAGTTAATATGTGTTAATATTCAGCTATGGAGAGCGCTCCGTATGATCACACTTAGAGTGAGAAGGAAAAGGAGGGCTTTAGCCATCAAGGAGAAACAGGCAGGAGGGTCCTGCTCTTTGAGAAAATCGTGCTATCTGGGGATAACTAAGAGAAATGAGAGGAAAAATGTAAAGGAAAAGGATATAAATGAATTCTAAAGCTCTGTAAGGCAGTGAGGTTCCCGATGTTCTGAAATAAGCTTTCAAATGGTTGCAAATGCAAGTCTAGGCTAGGGATTCTTTCATTACTACTACCTTTGCCCTCCTAATAGAGCTATCCTTCTTCCATGGGAGAAAGATAACTTTTCTTTGGAGCAGCTGTAACTGAGGATGAAAATGAGTGTCTTCTGCCATATTCTGAGATGACAGCAGCTGTTCATGACACGTTGTTATGAGTTATAAAAAAGTAACTCTCAGTGATGTGATCTGTACTAGCTAGTAATTTGGTGCAGTATAGAAAGTGTTGAGGCCCCTAGACCAACATTACAGGCAGTTTAGGAACCTTACTTGGGCCTGAATTTGTTCTTTTCTGCTGGATCCATCATCCTTACCGTGCATATGGATTAAAACCATCCCAAAGACGGTGCAGTCTTTGAGTGCACCCTGCTGTCCCTGGGAAGGGGTGGAGAATATTTGGTGCATCCTCAAACCAGAGATTTTGGTTTAGCTCCCTACCAAAAGTATCTGAATTCCTCTGCAAAGTGAACCAATACAAGGTAAAGTGCATTAAGTGAGGGTTTTACCTCAAAAGCACACTATCACTGCACAGGAAGGCACTTTCTCTGAATATAAAACTTGTGACGGTTTGTTGAAGGAATGACTGAAAGGGCCTGATAATGGCAAAGAAAGCTTACACAATCGTTTTCTCTTTTTGACAAGGCTTTTCCCGCTTTTGTGCTATTGCTGATGTAAGGGAAAATAAATTCCAAGTTGATTGAAGAACTCCTCATCATAACCCTTCACACGTTAAAGAAATCTACTCCAAGGTTTAGCCTTCTGGAGAAGACTAAGAACGTTATTTGATGCTGTTAGGATGCACGTGCCACATAGTCAGGATCAATAATGTGGATAATTATTTTAATATTGAGCCATAAAATACTAACTCAAAAAGCAATTCTGTTGGGATAGATTTCCAAATCCTTTTTCTGATGCCTTTTTCAAAGAATTATATTCTATTTCAGTTCATCTACAATTTCACACATAACTGCTATAAGTAAATGAGCTGTAACATGCCTTCTTTCCCATTATGTGTCTCCAGAGACATTTCTGTTATCAAAAAGTTTCTCTCTACTGAGTATTACCCCTACTTTAAGATTAAAAAAAGTGATTTTCTTTTGGTAACAGTAGTTTCTTCTGAGAAAATTGATTTTTTCATTTGGACTGGAAATAAAGCATGTGTCTTCAATTATTAGTAATAGTTCATAGTATAGAATATGCGACTATATGTAGATTGCACCAAAGACAAATGTAATGCTCTTCTAACATGAAAAGTCTTTACCCCAAATTGCTTCTGGAAGCTTTGGAGGTGAAAAAATGCAGCCATTTGGAGCTACATATTAGGCCAATTGATTTTGTCCTTCAGCCACTTCATGTTAATACTACTTAGATAATCTGACAAAAAAAAAAATTAGCAAATTGAGCTAAAGACTTGTTAATAGTTCATGTTGTTCTATCATGTTTCAAGTAGAGAAGAGGGAATCAGGTGAGTATTGTGTTTATTAATTAGAAAGCTATAGATTTCCTGAATACTTCCGAAAGATACTTCTTAAAAATTTTATTTCACTACTTGCAAAGCTTAAAACTTTCCTGCTGAAAGAAATGAGTACTCTTGGAAATACCACATAAGGAAGTGGAGGAAAACGGAGTGAGATGCATCAAAACCGACGGCACCGCTGCACTCCCTGGTGATATTACACTGCTGGTGCTCTTCTCTCACCACAGGATAGCGGGGGAGAAAGCACAAGTGTATTGTCTCGGCTGTTGTGATATATTAAGCCTGACGTGCTGCCAAATCTTATGTGTATTAATAAATTTCCCACTGATCCCCAATGGCAGTCAGATGGGTTCATTGGAAGATCGTGGTGGACATTTAAATGTTCGAGCTGGGCAATTTGAGACAAACTGTCATGATTCATTAGCCCTGTTGAGGGAACAGTGCCAGGAAGTATCTGGCTGATGGCTTGAGAGACACCTAGTAAGCAGAATAAAACCCCAACTCGCTCAGCAAATCTTGCAGCAGTGCTAAGGGGTCTAAACCCAAAGAGTGATACAACACCCTGCCACTTGTAATAAGACAGGAATTAAAAGCTGTTGTTATTAGGGACTTCAACTTAAAGGTTGGAAAACAATATGCTTCCAAATCACAATCCATCATCAACCGACAACCACTGCCTGCCTCTTGCCTGCAGGGTGTGTCAGTATGTGTGGAAACAGAGACTGGAAGCTGATGATTTACTGGTTATAGGAATAAAGAGCTCCTAATTTCTTTTTAAGCGTGTTTCTTCAATCGCCACACCTCCCTTTAAAGCGATGATTTTTGACACCAATGCAGAGTAAAAACTATAGACTGAAGGGTTAGTGTGACAATAGGAAGATCGACTGATTGCTTTCAAATCCAGCCTGTCTTCTTTCACCTTATGTGTCACAAGCAAAAAGAGTTCAATTGTTTTACCTTCTGTAGTTTCTCAGGTAATACACAGCACCTTCACTATGGCTACAATAAACCCTTATACCAGTTCCTAGAGGTTTTACTCTCCAGTAGGCTGACTATCAGGGAATGTTGTGTTTCTGTATTAAAAAACCCCCAAGGTTCTCTGATAGAAGAAGAATAATGCTAGAGCTCTGGGGGAAAGGAAATGAAAGATTCTTGCATGTATCATATTTGATTTATAACCTAACATAAGGAGAAGCAGATACAAAAGACGGCTGTTCAGAAAGATAGCTATTTAGAACTTCGCCATTTGTGGAGAAGAACCGAAAATCAGCTTCAGTATTGTAGTGTCTCCTGTTCAACACATCTTAGTCCTGCTTAAATATGAGCTGTACTTCTTAAGAGACTATTTTGTTGTTGCTTATTTACTGGATAATCAAAGCCCTCAAGCTCCTTCCCTTGTCAATTGTAATTACAAGTATATTTACATACTTTTGTGAACATTTGTATGAACCATTTTACCCCGTTCCTTGTAAAGATCTCTAATCAACTATTCTTTACCACCAGGACTGAGGCTACTGGCTAAAGGTCAACCTTCATAAGTTTACCAGTCATATTTTCAGGACCACTTCGCCCTCTTTATACTCTGTTAGTTAGGCTTGCCATGTGTTGTGGATTGCTGTCAGATGCTCTTCAAAGACTATGAAATAAATAGTATTCCTTCAAAAAGTATTTTCTTAAATCTCTTCTTTGTCATTTGTTCCCTCATCTGTATGCATTTATTAAAGGCCTGTCAGAATGAATGGTTAGAGATGTGATTATTTTGCCCTTTTGATGGAAAAAAAACAACTAAAAAATACCCGAGGAGAAAAATCAAATGCAGTAGTCTTTCATATTTGGATACATACTTAGGTCTTTAGAGAAAATGAATTTTGTGACCTTTCCTACTACTATCCTTTGTTCTGTAGAGTTCTTTATGAATGGCAGTTTTTGCTTTGAAGGTAAATGCAGTAAGTTAGCATTAATGTACACAGCTGCCTGGGTGCAGAATAACAGAGGGCAATGACAGTCAGCAAATGTATGCAGTTGCAAAACTACTATGAACAAAGGTATAATTATGTTGTATTATGATTCTTTCATGCATCTCCTAGTCTGTAAGTGCAAATACACCCATTTGTCTTGTCTGGATAATGCTTTAGTTTGAAAAAGCTCTTGTCTATCATCTAGTGTTGGGGCACAATGATTTTATACATTTATAGACAGTATGATTTGGCTAAGTTGAAATCTACAGCCAGTGGAGCGAGCTCAGTGGGATCTGAATTTATATTTAATACCCTTAAGTGTAGCAAAAATGAGGAGGAGGACCTAATTAATGCTCTGTGGTGATGAGGGTGTTAAAAGATGTGGTATAGAAGAATTTCAAACCTATATATTGTAACAAATATACCGCATCACAAAGTATAAACCAACAATATGGAGAAATCTTTAGAGTTTTTAAATGTACCATCATGTTCTCCACTTTTTGGTGGTTTTTCTTGCAAGCAACCAGACATACATTAGGACCCATGTTTTCATGGACTTTTTAAAAAAAAATGCTGATTCTTAGAACGTCGGCATAAAGGACAGATGATAACTTTTTATCCAGAAAAATACCCCAGAAAACCAAAACATATGTAAAACGCTTGACTCTGAGATATGCTGCTTATTGGTGTAACTAATACAACGGCGTATGAGGTCAGTGTTAAGGTGTTGCATTAAAATTCATGTTTGATAAAACTGGTTATCTGGTTTTTAGTATCTCCTCTAGGTGAAGAGAACCTTACACGTATTATCAATTAGTGATATAAGCAGTAGGAAAAGAGAAAAGAAAAAAAGAAAGACAGACTTTCCTCTAACTTATTCTATACAATCACGGGAAATTTTAGTTTCAGTGGGCATGTATCTAGGTGCTGCCATAGCTGTGATTAGAAATTACATTAATTTATCACACGTGTATGAAAATCCAACATACTCCAGTAATAAAAAATTCAATAAAATAAAATTAATCCTGTTCCTTTCTATCTGCAGTAAGTAGTGGGAAACAGGTTTCAGCTTCATCATCAATTTCGATCGGCTCAGATCCGAAAGAAGCAGAAAGATGCCCCCAGATGGTTGCTTTAGGACAGGATGTGACAGTTTTGAAAACAGTTTCTAAGGAAACAGTGTTTGACTTTCAGACCACGCTAGGGTAACTAAAACTGATTGTTACCCGCTTTAGCATAGTCAGGCAAAAGACTGGGGTTGGAAATAGGTCATAAAATCATAGAATCATANGCTGCAGGGTATAGAATCGATGATTCTATACCCTGCAGAGGTGGCGTTTTTGAACTACTAGTTTTTGAACTGCTACTAGTTGAAGTACTGTGGTACTTCATAAGTAGCTACTTTGGAGAAAAGCCTGTAGTGTTGCTGGGTTTTGTACAGAGGATGAATTGTTCAGGACTGTCAATTCAGAAGCGCAAGAAACAATGATAAGCATTTACAACTTTGAGCTGTAGGCAGAAGTGGAGACGGTCCTTTTTCGGACAATGATATTCTCAGAAAATAATTTAAATAAAAAGATTTAGAATCTGTTCCTCATCTACAAGTTGGGTTAGTGAATTTGGTAGCATTCATTTAGACACTGGTTTTTGACACGCTGTGATTAGGTCAAGTTGTACAATGTGCACTGCACAAAAAATAACGAGGACTGCTCAAGAGCAGAACAGAAAAGACTCTTCAAGAAAAAGAAATGAATGGGTCTTATTCTTCCCTAAATAAATGGAGTAGAAATTGGAGAATAGTTCTGACAAGTCAAAGGATGTCCTGTTTTATTCTCTCTCTCCTACGTATATGAAACATGAATTCATGTATAGGCACAAAGAGGCTAGTTACGTGTTTTTTTCATGTGAACTTACAACTTCCATCTATTCAAAATCTGCCACCTCCTCTATTCTTCTGTAATCCGTTTTGCCTTTTTATGCCTTTTTCATACACACAGTCATTTGGAGTAACCACCACTCCTTCTTTCTGAGGGTTTTATTAAGTTATGTAGAAGTGAGCATAAGTGTGGCTAGTACAGAAAATGCATAGTAATGATTAAAAAAGGCTGGACTTTTCACCTCTTCCAAGGTGTTTGTTACTCTGAAAGCAAGTATAATATGTCTTAAGTCTTTCCTCATTCTTTTCTTTCTCACTTTCTGATCACCATTTGCATGAGTAGAGAAGAAAGTTATCTGTGACAACCAACTAATTCAGTTTTGATTTGCATGTAAACTTAAATTATTTAAAATTAAATAATTTAAAACAATGATTGCTTACCACAGCTCTAACTAAGCATTTAAAAATCGATTTGCAGAAAAAATTTGTATTTTATAATTTGAAGGTTTTTGACTGACAGTCATTTTTGGGGGCTATCCTGCCCAGCCACACAGCCATGGTTGATTTCCTCTGCCAGAGGATTTAAATCACATGTCCTGATGATGCCACAGTATAGATTTGGGCTGAAAGATGTAAATGTGTTTAATAAAATCCATTCAAATCCTTTTTGTGGGCCTGAGGATTGCTAAAAGCAAAACAAATCCTCCTTTTAAATGACATCTTAAGGTCTCAAACTCTGTCTGTTACAATATTATTCTTAGTATATGCAGTTCTATTTCACTCAATAATGAATCTAGGTAGTGTAGATACTCACTAGCCATGATTAGATGCGCACAGAATTCCTCCAGTTTGTCACTGGTGTTTTGCTCCTACACTTGTAAGAGTAATAATGTTGTTTCTTCATATTCAGTGACAACTATTTGTGATTTTAGAGCATAAGTGTTTTATTCCTGTTAATGAAGTTCCAGGTGACCATGAAGTGCTGCAGAGTGACTGCTGTGAAATCCTAGGTGGTCACACATTTGTTAGAACGCAAAGTAGTCACTAATACGGCACCTAATGAGAACGGTCCATGTTTGTCTTAAAGATATTAGATCTAGACATGAGTCTTTCACCTACAATGTCAAGAAATAAAAAAGGCAGGATTTCTTTTTTTTTAAAGGAGAATGCTGTCGTTTTTAAGATCCACTATCAGCGGTTTCAGTTATGTTTCAATGTAAATATTTGTTTTAAATCTCAAGTGTTAAACTGAAGTAAAAAATTACCTTACATGTCCCATGTGTGAAAAGTGCTTGAGTTCTAAGTGCATACTGGGGCGGAATAAACACATCATAATGTTAATCTTTTGGCAACCTTTAGCTATCACTATAATGGTTAAATTTGTAAATAACTAAAAGTATTGTGCAAATATATATTTTGCCCATATAGTAAAATTACATACTAATACAAAATCGTTGGAACTAATTCCTGATTTCCCTTACTCAGAGGCCATAATCATAAAGAAGGTACCCTCGAATTTTCCATGTCATATTGCAAAAAATTAAAAACGTGTCTGTAATTACTGTTTTCTGAATAGAGAAAATCAGAAAAAGATGTCAAAACATTTAGTAGACTTCGACTAACAGGAAACAAGCTGTTACTTTATATTAAAAAAAAAAAAAAAAATTCCTGCCTAGCTTTTAGGGTTTTCTTTAATATTCACAATGCAACGACAGGATAGGGACTTCTCAAGTTGTGTCAGGGTCTTGAGGGCAGTAAGAGCCCCCACCAGCCCCAACCAGCCTCCCCCAACCCCTCACCATGGGACCAGGAGTCCCATGTCAGCTAGCACAGGACCATGACTCCTTGCCCCAGCGGGAGTGCGGATCTCCCACTCCATCACAGCCCTGCCCTTCCTAACCATGGGCTCTGCTGATGGGTCCAGCCCGAGTGCGGACACCTCAGCCTGTCCTGGGCACGTCCCCGACACCATGACTCTGCCATGCTGGGGCTATGTCTGACGCACCTTTCCCTCACCAGGATGGAGCCTGACCCTACCTGTGGGTTGACATCCTGGCCTGGCTTCGGTCCGTCCTCATCACTGTGACCTTGCCCGGAGGTCTGGATGCCTGGGTGAACCTGGCCACCGTCTCTGCGTCTACCCTGGTCACCTTGCGCAGACATGGTGGGGTTAGACCCTGGCTGGTGAGGCCTTTGCCCCGCTCACTGTCCCTCAGGGAGCAGCTGACCCTCCCCATGTCCTGACATCAAAAGCCAATCATTTTTTATTCACCCGCTTTGCAGTAAAAGGTGATATTTCAGTGCGTTGCTAAAAAAAAAAAATCATAGGCTTAAGCGTATGCTTTAGGTGAAGCATGTGTTTGAGCATGTAATTAAAATACAGACATGTGCTTATGTGTTTCCTGACAAAAGAAAGAGAATTTTGTCATAGATAACCAAAGAAAAGTCATCACTAAGAAAGCAGATGACCATATTAATTATACAAGAGGAGACTTGTCTTAGAGATTGTCTTCAGTCTATGCTGAGCTAATATACTGTTGTTCAAGTATTCTAGTTCGGGTAAAGAAGGACCCGCTGCTCGTTATTTTATCAATCTTGATTAATGTATCCCTACCACTCCAGCATAAAGGAGAACAAAATTATTATTCTTACATTTGAGTCAGAGAATGGGCGAGAGAGAAATGAGGTGTTGGAAGGTTGAACTAAACCTAAACTAGTGTATCTGAATATTTCAGAGTCCTCGGTCCAGATAAGTGTTCACCCTACTGACTGCCAGCTCTCATGGGAGCGGCAAGTTTCCACTGGAAAAACACAAGCTTGCAAGGGACTTCGTGAGTAATTTGGTGACCAGGACAGTGTTCCAACTATGACATACAACCAATGCTAAGTGCAACCACAAAATCTTCGGTAAAGTCTGAAGTAGATGTCTCCAAAATCAGAAGACATCTCCTTCAGTTACCAGGCCATTCCTTCTCCATCTCCATGCTCCATCTGACAAAAAATTAAATGGCCAGCTGGATTGTTTAAATGCCACTAAATGGTCGTGTTTATATGTTACAGTATAAACTTGATACAGTTATTCATGCTAAATAGTACCTTGTGTCCATGGCAGCTATTGAAGAGCTAGACTGTAAAACTGAAAAAGCAGTATAAAATCCTCTCTTGTACCATCTTGCCACCTCCAAGTCATCCTAAACTCTCATTAGGTCTTCTTTTTCTATCTCAATTAAAAATATATGACACTTTCATGTTCAGAAATTAATCTGCCCACCTCTCAGGGGCTACCATCTCTGAGAGAAGCTAAGCAGTTTTTGAGGTTTGGCAATTTCAACAAATTCCAAATCAGGGAGGGGCAGGGTGTAGGATGGTATTTTTTGCATCCTTATCTTTGTGTTTGAATTTGCAGTCACACTGAGCGAGCTTCCCACTTTCACTCAGCATCTGCATATTTTGAATTATGTCTAAATATCAAAGTGTTATTTAATGTAGCCACAAAAGAAAGGAATGAATGATAGGCCGTTATTGCTTTGCATCCAGAGATCGTTCTCAGAGTTCAGGGCTATTCTTTTAGCCATGCCACAAGAATTACACAGGCACGACTAGTTTTTATAACCCCCTTAGGCAATGCTGAAACCATAAACATGATGGGAATGAAGTCTCACCATGTGCATCTAATGGCACCAAAGAGAGTAACTAGAATTGGTGCTGACACAGCATTCGGCTTGTATTAAAGGTTTAACATACTATACAAATCCCCTTGGCTGCTTGGATTTAGGCTTTTAGATGATTAGGACAGGCTGTGTGGAGGGATTTGCAAAATACAAGATGTCTACTGGTGCAATAAATAAGTGCAAAATGCAGAAGCAATTTATGTACAGATGCCCAGGCACTTCATTTAGTTCTGGACAGGGATCTGGGCAAATAACACTGGTAAAATTCAGGTGTATGCGTATGCCTAACTCTTGTTTATGCAGAAAAAGGATGGGATGGAACAGTGAAATGCTTATAGAAGTAATGCAAAACTGTGTGAGATAGACAGTTACATATATACCCACACATGTGTATGTATGCGCTTATCGTTTAAGTTTTATGAAACCTGTGTACACTGACACGCAGTTTCAGTCCCACACAGAGCTTTACTTTCTTCCCAGGTAACTGATGTACGAAAGGAAAAACACCACTGCAGAAGGTTCAGAGGCTTTTAGTGAAATCAAGAGTATAAGAAGTAGGCCCTGAAAAATAGATGCAGTCATACAGCAGAACTTCTCTTCCTTATTCATTAAATTTAAAAATTCTGTTATAAGAAACACTTTGTTACAAGTGAAAGGTATTCTAAGAATTATACTTCAAAAATTCAAAATAGCTTTCAGAAAATATAGATTAAAAACTATTAACCTTATTCTAAACATTACCTTCAAACAGATCATTTCTCCTTGCAAATATTTCCACTTAACAATTTTGGCTGGATTTTCTTCCTTGCTTGGATGTACATTACATGAAGAATAGCTTGTTTTCTTCAGTGAAACTTGTCTACCTGCTAGGAACCCTAGTGCATTTGCTAAAAGCTCAGCAAAATTAGTCTTTCAAACACTGAAATTACAGGGAAAGCAATGTACGCACTCACAGACATAGGACCTCAGAAAGGTTTGTGGGTATTTGCTCAGATTTAGTGCTAGCGCTTCTTATTTTTCTGCTTTCCTAAATGAGGATTTCTTGATTTCAGCCTCTTTCCCCTGGAAAATTTCTCCTATTTCTGACATTCCTCATTATTTTCAGTTTCTTTGTTTAGTTGTTATTTTATCTTTGCCATCAATTTTTGTTATTTGAGTTGCTTGAGCATTCAAGTAATAAACTTCCCACTGGGTTTTTTTTAATGACTTCTATAATTCATGGGTTTAAGCTGTGTCTCAGTTAACTATAAAAGTGAGTTCTTACTCCTCCTTACTCTCTCTGTTTGATAATATAAAACCTGAATTCAATACAGCCCTAAATCAGGAGTCCAGGTTTTGTCGCTAAAATAAATCACTGCCATCTTGCCAGCCATGCCAGGAAATTCCTGTCAGATTGAATTATCATTAAATTGAAGGTCAGCTGACTTTATTACTTAATATCTGTATTATAATGTGTACTGCTTAATGATGACTTAGCCTCCAAGAGTTTCCCAGGCTTCAGTATATCCCCCCTTCCTCAGTTTGTAGGTTTCCTGCCAGCCATCAAATGTACATTAGCAATTAAAACCTGTTCCTATATTACTGATAATGTATTACATATCTAAGGAAGATATGATAATTCAGAGAATGAGTGTACAATTTTGTGCCTTATTTAAATGCTCTAAAATGCAGGTACGAGCAATTCAATAGAACCGTATGTGAAAATTGCCCATCCTATATGTAATTCTCTATTATACATGCACAGTGATCTCATTTGCATGTACAATTGCAGCTGTTTTTCAAAAAAGGTGTGTAACACTATTTACATATGCAACTATACAAAAAAAATCCTGAAAACAGTGCTTCTGGTGAATGATAGAAATAATTTTTCAAGACTACTATAAGTATCCTCACCATGACAAAGCATCCAATTTAAAAGACTAGTAACAAAATAAGTATAACATCCTAGTAGTAAAAAAAATCACAGTAAAGAAAACTGAAGTACCTTCCTTCTTTCCTGTCAAGACTTCCCTAGATCTTGTATGAGACCAGTGTCTCTGGTGGTAAAAAGTGTCTAGAAAGGTAATAGGCCAACAGGGAATTTCCTGGAAATGGAGGAATCCACAGGGAGTATAAATAGACTGCAGCTCCCGGCAGAGGACATAGCAGCTCTCATGAACCAGAATTTAAAGGCTACAATTTGGGTTCAGGCAAGGAAGAGAATTTCAGACAAGAATCTCTTATGTCACGGTATTGGAAGTATCCAGAGTGTTACAGCTCTCACCTGAGACAGGCCATATTTCAGAATCAGCCTTCTCTGTAAGGGCGGCTGTAGCATATTTATTAAGCATCTTATCCATTCTGAGGATTGAATTGGGCCTGTTTAAAATCTTATTTCTGTGTAATCGCTGTCAGTATTTATTAAGCCTCATTACAAAGACAGAGCAAGGCAGGGAAATCAGCCTCACTGGTGACAGTCTGCATTAATATAAAGAGCCCGTAGCCAGCCTTATACTGTATTTGTCATTTAGGACTAGGTCTTAATTTAAATGCTGATGAACAATTTTGGGTGATCTCTAAAACAATGGCATCATAGTTGCTGGAAATTGAAATCCGGTACACAATTGCATCTTTTTTATTATGTTGCCCGAATTTGAACCTCATATTTTCCAGCCCAACTTCTACCTTTTCCCTATGAGAGATTATGGAATCAGACTACATTGATAGAAAGACCCAAAGGTCAGTTAAAAGAAGAATGAGAAATTTTTCTGAAAAACATTTCTGCAGTTATTGTCTACTGCAGGCACAGACTTAATGCTCTGGGGAACACAGCAGTGCTCTGCCTCCACAGCTTTCATCTCAGGAGAGCCATAAGAACCAAAATTGATCTATGTGATTTTTTTTTCCTTTTTTT